>JAOWBW010000552.1:524560-585023 GCA_026119855.1 Campanula takesimana
TGGCAAAAGGACTTAAAAACTTATTTGAAGCGTTCAATCACATTATAGCATAGAACACATTTATGAGCACATAATATAACATGTTACACATCAAGTTTAGCCACTAAATTAATCTCCATTAATTTAAGCATGGTATTTATGTGTCATTAGTTTCTCTATATTATGAGGATGAGACTATTTCAACTTCGGTTATTATTTCCAAATCAAGACAACAAGAAGTGCGGTCGAACTAAGCCATAGGCACCACAATCCCGCACTAATTCAAGAAACCAAGAAAGTAGTCCATGTGGCCGAAACTAAGAATAGATGGTCTCGATGAACGTAGGCCAATTGCATTCACAATTCCACATGGATCTCCAATCATTGAATCAAGAACTTTGTTTCTCAATTTTAGCAATTATGAACTCTTCATAATTCTAACTTCGTTTTTATCTTTGAAACTTTGATTGCGATCAAGTTTGGGAAACACAATCTCGATGAACACAGATTAGCATCCAAACCTTGAACCAATCTTAGAATCACAAGACTAAAACAAATCTTATAACAATCAACCCCAAAATCCACACACAAACCAACTACCCAAAACCCATTCCATATCAGCAAGTAAGTCTGGACTGTATGTTACTGGTTTTTGTTGAATTTTTCGAAAAATTCCAGATTCTGTTTTTCAACCAAAATCAGACCTTCTGATCCCCTTGTGCGGCCGCCTAAAAACCCTTGTGCGGTCGCCCAAAACTGTGCGGCGCCAAGGCGTTTTGTGCGGTCGCCCAGTGCCATTAGAATGGTCCAGAAATTTCAAAGTTCGAAAATTTTGTCTCAAAATCGTTTTTCCCCGATTATTAAAACTTTGATCCAATCAAAAATTAATAATCAACAATTCTGAATCCACCATAATTTATTTATTTCGATTGAATCGTGCGATTAAAGTTGCAAAACGATAAACCACATAAATCACAAAACACATAAACAACATATATTCCAATATTCAAATCATGCAAGGCACATAAACAATTTATATACACATAACATGATTCAAGTATTGAATTAATCAACATGAACGGGGCTCTGATACCACTGTTGGGTTTCGTAGACACATGCGCAGCGGAATTTAGCATTTAAAATTTTTGAAACCCAAAGCCATGGATCCGTTCATATGATTAAATCAAATAAACAATAAGAATAAAAGGAATAAACTACCCTTGATGGCTATCAAATTCTCTTGGTCTTTGGTGGAGGTTTGAAGACTTGATCACGATCACAAAGCTTGAACACGAACTTTGAAGATGATGATTTTCACCCTCTAGCGGTATCCACACTTCGAACGAATATCAAAGGAGCTTCTTTGATCTTGGTTGCTAGACCAAATTGTGAAACACTTTTTTCACAATCAAAAGAACTATATAGAATTATTTTGTGTATTATTTTGTTCTTCAACAAGAATGTCTTAGAACAAAATAACCCTCTCTCAAACTCTTTGAGACTCACAAAATCATTAGCTTAGAGGTGCTGGCCGAATTTGATCTTTTATACACAAGTATGACCTATTCCAAATAGGAAACTTGTGTCAAAATCCGTCCAAAATTCGTTTCCTAATCAAATTAGGAATCTGCCACCCGACAGTACTGTGCGGCCGCCCAGAATGCTATGTCCGGTCGCACAACAATCTGAAACAAACTAGTACAAATCTGAGCTAAGTGTGCGGCCACCCAGTCCATTATGTGCCCGGTCGCCCACTTCCCCAGAATGTCTAGAATTTCCAAAATTCCCATGTAGTCCTTTTAAAGATTCGTTCTATTGTGTGTGACCCTCTAGGATTATACTAAGTTGGCAATGGGTTCAAACATGAAACCATAAGATATGATTAGGTTCTAGCAAACCGTCATATCTACCCAAATAGTATAACTAGACACAAGTTCGCATTCCTTTAGAATATGTCATAATCCCTTTGTCCTCGACGTCATTGAACACAAGTCATGGTCAAACAGTCAACTTGTTTTGTTCAATACTTTCTCGATTCCGAATATGTTGATAATCCAAATGCTATTGATCCAATCAATCCATTTGAGTCCGGCCGAACATTTCATCAACATCATTCCTTCGAGGGGCCCAAGCTTGACATCTCTCCATGGAGGGACAAATCCATTTAGCTTATTATTCTTCCCAACTGGAATCCGATTATGCCAATCATACCCTTTATAACTTCCCGTTTAAAGGTAGCGTTTGAATATGTCAAACATAATGTTCATCAAGTGGAAGACTATAATAACTTCATGTCTAAGGATTCAAATGACATAACTAATATGAGATGTATGTTCGACATAGACCATGACATAAATCTCATACAGCGGGTCATGTCCAGTACCTTGTTCCAAACAAGTACCCATAAATCTAACATGATCATCGCATGATCATTTAGCCTTTATACTAGTGCTTAACAAGTACTAGGGACGGAGATTATTATAAGTAAACATGAACAACAATAATAATCATAAACATCTCTTTATTGATATGAAATAAATGATAACAATTACAACGTTTATTAAACGTGCCTAGGGCACCACTACCAACAATCTCCCACTTGCCCTAGGCCCAATCTCCCATGTATCTAATACCCATAGACCTAACATGACCATCATGTTTAGCTTGTGGAAGTCCCTTTGTCAGCGGGTCCGCAACATTGTCATCAGTAGGTACTCTGCATATATTTACGTCTCCCCTATCAACGATCTCTCGAATGATATGAAAATGCCTAAGTATGTGTTTGGATTTCTGATGTGCTCTTGGTTCCTTTGCTTGAGCAATAGAACAATTATTATCGCAATAAAGGTCTATTGGATTAGCAATGCTAGGAACCACTTCAAGTTCAGTTATGAACTTCTTAATCCAAACAGCTTCTTTTGCAGCATCCGATGCAGCAATATACTCAGCTCTGTTGTAGAATCAGCGTTGTACTTTGCTTTGAACTCTTCCAGCTTACAGCTCCACCATTTAACATAAACCAAAACCCGATTGCGATCGGCTATCATCTTTGTCGTTTTGGAAGCTTGCATCCGTGTAAGCATTTACAACGAGATCATCTTCCATTCCTCCATAGACCAAAAACGAGTCTTTAGTTCTTCTCAAGTACTTAAGAATCGCTTTTACAGCTATCCAGTGATTTTCGCCAGGGTCGGATTGGTATCTACTTGTCATGCTCAAAGCATAAGATACATCCGGCCTAGTACAAATCATGGCATACATGATGGACCCAATTTCCGAAGCATATGGAACATTATTCATTTTCTCAAGCTCATCGTTTGTCTTAGGACATTGAGTCTTGCTTAGAGAAACTCCATGTAACACGGGCAAGGTGCCTCTCTTAGAATTTTCCATACAGAATCTTCTAATGACCTTGTCAATGTATGTACTTTGGCTTAAACCAAGTAGCCTCCTTGATCTATCTCTATAGATCTTAATGCCAAGAATATATGCGGCTTCACCCATATCTTTCATTGCGAAGCACTTTCCTAACCAAGTCTTCACAGACTGAAGTGTAGGAATGTCGTTTCCAATGAGCAATATGTCATCCACATATAAAATAAGGAATAGCACTATGCTCCCACTAATCTTCTTGTATACACAATGCTCATCTTCGTTCTTGATGAAACCGAACTCTTTGACCGATTCATCAAAACGGAGATTCCAACTCCTAGAAGCTTGCTTCAATCCATAGATGGATCTTTGCAACTTGCATACCTTAGAATCTTGTTCAAAACCTTCTGGTTGTGTCATATACACATCCTCTTGGAGTTTTCCATTCAGGAAAGCGGTTTTGACGTCCATCTGCCGTATTTCATAGTCATGATATGCGGCAATGGCAAGCAAAATTCTTATAGATTTGATCATTGCTACGGGTAAAAAGGTCTCATCATAGTCAATACCATGAACTTGCCTTAACCCTTCGCTACAAGCCTAGCTTTGTAAGTATGCACCTTCCCATCCATGTCAGTCTTCTTCTTGAAGACCCATTTGCATCCTATGGTTTTTACACCTTCGGGCGCATCAATCAAATTCCAAACTTGATTGTCTTGCATGGATTGCAATTCGGAGTCCATGGCTCCAAGCCACTTGTCCGAATCAGGAGAAGACATCGCCTCTTGGTAGGTTGACGGTTCATCATTCTCAATGATTTCTACCTCATTACTATCCGTTACGAGAAATCCATATCTCTCGGTGTTGTTCAAATAGATACCTAGGTCCTAGAATTACTTAATCCCAATCATGTCTACACTTAGGGTCCCCCAATTTTATTAGAACCTTTTTAAGGTGCCCTTAGGATCCTTTGTGATCAGCACAGGTGTATTTCAACTCTTCAACAAGACAAACCAGCAAGAGGAAGCAAATCAGTAGATCAGTTAACAAAGTTGCCGATCAACTCCATGACCGATCAACTTGATACACAAGTTGCCGATCAACAACATGCCGATATAATAGACAGTCTGCACTGTCAGTCAGGTGACATCATTTCATTAAAGTCAACCTTGCTGATTGTCTCTATACTGTTTTATTATAAAGTAGTTTACCTACTCTGTAATGATTTCTACGCCGTCTGACACATAGCTACTTTTAGCTATACTCTGTCTCTACTTGCTTTTGCAGGTAACCGGTTGAGACAAAGGGGTCTTTACCCATCAGACTTTTAAGGCACGCGTATCTTCGCCATTAATGCCAAGGATACTGCATTAAATGATCCTCACCTACCCAGCTGGAAATTCAAATGTTATCCTTCTTCAACAAGCTAAGACATTAACTCCTCCTATATATAGAGGACTCAGTGCATTGAAGAAGGTTGGTGATTTTAGTGCATTGAAGAGAATTGGTTGTTTGCAGCATTCATTGAAGCTCAAACATTCCTTGTCCAGATAATCATTAGATCATTTAATAGGACATACACTTGTGCACAAACTCTACAACACTGTTAGTATTCCCGAACTAGATTATTTTAAGGAATACGTTGTCTGAGTTTTCACACACCCACCTGAGTGAGATAAGTTCTTTTGAACTTGCCGCTCAAATACACTTGGTCAGATATTTGCTTTACGATTCATTAAACTATCTCTAGAATTTAGTCTTTGTATCCGGCAAAGCCGCTCTTGTAATAGACTAGGGATATTTAATAGTGCTCTTAACCCAAATCCAAGTTCTGACCAAACTTGGTAGAGGACGTAGCAGTATTTACACTGTGAACCTCTCCAAATCTCTGTGTCCTCTGTTACTTACTGTCCTTGCCGGTTGGAACTCTATCACCGGAAATCATTACTGTTCTTGCTGACTCATCATCATTTCCATTGACCAATCTCTTGAAACTGCATTGAACTTTTAGAAACTACTTTGTGTTTAAACCAAGCTCTCAAAACCTTTTTATAAACTGATTTTGTGTGAGTTAAAACAAGTCATATCTTCTCCGCTGCGCTTACTGATAATAGTTTGCAATCTGATAAGTGACTTTGCATTTATAAACGTGTTTCTTTGAAAAAGTTTTAATTAGGCTATTCACCCCCCCCCTCTAGCCTATTTTCCTACCAATTGGGCCTAACAATTGGTATCAGAGCTTGGAATTTTGAAAGAAATTTCCAAGCTTTGCAGCTTGTTTGCCGATACCATGGCAGGAAAAATCATGCAGTCATTCAACATCACCACCATTCCGTTGTTGAATGTCAACGAGTTTGGTGTCTGGAAATCTCGTATGATAAAGTATATGAACTCAATCGATGACCGGTTGATGAAGGTCATAGAAGGTGGTCCAATCATTCCGTTAAAAGTTTCAACCACCTACAGACCTATTCCCTCCACTCCGCTGACACAACATGCTGATCGAGAAACTGAACAGGAAACCCATGTTCAGATTGATGAAACTTTGATTGAGAAACCCAGAGAGGAATGGACCGACGACGACAAACTTTCTGCTGCCCTAGATGGAAAAGCATGCCACATTATCTCATGTGGATTGGATGACAAGCAATACAAACTTATTGACTTGTGCTCCACGGCTCAAGAATGCTGGAACAAGCTCCTTGCATACTTTGAAGGTGACGAGCAGGTGAAGGACAACAGACTCTACGACTGCATTGCTGAGTTTGAATCCTTCAAGAAACAAGATGGTGAATCACTAAGGAGTGCCTACGACAGATTTTGCGAGGTAAGTAATTTATGTGCTTCATTAGGTAAAGTTTATACTATGAAAGATCTTAATATTCGTTTTCTAAGTTCTTTGGGAAATGAGTATCATACTAAGGTCACCGCTGTTAGAGAAGTGAGAGACTTAAACAAGACTTCTATTCAGAATCTTGTGTCTAGTCTATTTCTGTATGAGAGAGAACTGCAAAAACTTAACGTTCTCGACAAAAATTTCAAAAACTTGTCTCTATCAGCTCAGTCACAGATATCCTTTCCTTCAAACAAATTCCCTCCTATAGATCCACCTCAAACATCCTGCAGTTCCAATACCCATGAAATAACCTCAGAAAAACCTATGGAAGAAGACGAATTTGCCGCCTTCGCTAGGAACTACAAAAGGTTTAAAGACTTCAAAAGGATGCAGAAAGGAAACTACCAGCAACCAAAATCCTTCACACCACCATTTCAGAAACCAGCAAGCTACAATAAACCCTCTACTAGTGCTACCGATGGAAAGAACAACAAAGGTGATCTGGTCTGCTTCAACTGCAGAAAACCTGGTCACTTTGCTTCTAAATGTCCTCAACCAAAATATGAATACATGAGGAAGTCATTCAACCAGAGACATCCTAAGTCTAGAAGCTTTGTTGCCGATGAAAGCACAGAAAAGGCCTTACCGGTTTGGTGTGAAACTGATTCCGATGAAGATGCCGATGAAGATGAAGATGCCGATGTAAGTTTTGTCGCCCTAGATTTGGAAGATGCCGATGTATCATCCTTGCCGACTCCAGTCTACCGAGATCCATCTCCACCAAGAACTCCAGTCAAAGAAGAATCTGCTGGAAGACCTCAACCACACTTCAAAGAAATAAGTGTCAAAGCTGAAAACCCATATGGATACAAAGTACACCAAGTGGGAACCTCACTCTATGGCCAGTGTAACTCTTCTCAATTCACCACCAACAAATCAAAATCCTTACCGATGACCAGAAAACTATTATTCAATGAACAATCTAGCATTGCCAAAAATATCAAAACCCATCTCTTCCCTACCTGACTTCTCTCCTGGACCCATTGCCTCTGCTCCTAAAATTTTGGCTGATCCTTGTCCTGAAATATCCAAAGCTGAAATGATAGAGACAATGGATGAACTTTTTATCGATCATGAGAAGCTGAGTAGCGTTCATAAAGTGATGGCTGCTGATTTCAAAAGAATTTCTAACGAGAATAGCTCGCTTATGTCTGAACTTTCAGTTCTCAAAAGACACGAGCTTGAGTCTACTTCTTTAAAGAAAGAAAACCTGGATCTCAAATGCCAAGTAGCAGTATTGATAGCTCAGATCGAAGATCTTGTGAAAAGAAACAATCATCTCTCAAGGATTGTTGATTCTTACACAAAATCTAGAGTTGCTGTTGAAACTATCCTACAGACCCAAATGTCATATAAGGACCAATCTGGGTTAGGATTTGATTCAAGCAGCAGTAGCTCTACTGAAACTTGTGCTACCGAGAAAAAGGATGAGAAAGTTGAATGTAATCCTGTTAACTCAGTGCATAAGGATGCTAAGCCAATTTACAGTGCTGTGGCAATGAAGTATCCTAAGAACCAGAACAAAAGGAATGATAAGCACAAACAAAGATATGTTAAGGTTGCTGATACTGAGTCTGCCGATAACGGTATTCTTGGTGAATACATCAGCAGAGCAAGTGCTGCCGATCTGACCTCCTCTGCTGCCGATGGACAAGTGCCTAAAAAGGTAACTGCCAAAGGTAAACAGAATGGAAAGAAAGGCAACACTGGCACCTTTAAACATACTAAGTTTGTGCCTGCTCAATTCCCTAGTTCTGCCGATGCACCGACTAAACAGAATGATATTCTACCGACTCCACAGCCTATCAGTCAAGTGAGATGTTCTAATTGTTTTGATTATGGTCACAAGGCTCATGAATGCCTCTTGAAGCATCTATCTGGACCCACTGAGGTTACATCCTCTAGTGGTGGCCAGATGTGGTTGCCAAAGAGGAACTAACCCTCGGACCCATGAATAAGGGGGACCATAAGCATACCGTTTTATTTCAGGAATGCTTCATGGCCTCAACTGGTGCAAGCAAGGATTTGTGGATTCTAGATAGTGGCTGCTCAAGACATATGACAGGATTTGCAGATCTTCTTGCCGATACTATCGAAGCATCAGGTCCCCCAGTAGTGTTTGGTGATAATGCCAGAGGAAAAATCGTCGGTATAGGTACCATCAAGAGAGGTGCAGTTACTGTACAGAAGGTCTCTCTAGTGGATGGTCTGAAACACAACCTTCTATCAATATCACAATTCTGTGATAAAGGAATGCAATGCGTATTTACTACTTCCAGTTGCTATGTGAAAGACATTGCTTCCAATGAAACTCTTCTCACTGCCAAACGTAAAGGTAACATTTATGCAGTAGACTTAAGTGCTATTACTGGTGTTGCTAATGTTTGTTTTGTAGCTAAGAACATCAGTGAGAACTCATGGCTATGGCACAAGAGACTCAGTCACTTGAACTTCAAATATCTATCCAAGCTTGCCGGTTCAAATCTTGTTAACGGTCTGCCTCAAGTGTCTGCTGATCAAGCAAAGAAATGCAAGGCCTGCCAGCTTGGAAAACAACATAAGTCATCTTTCCGAAGCAAGCCCTGCATGTCAACTTCTAAGTGCCTCCAAATGCTACATATGGATCTATTTGGCCCCACATCTACAGCAAGTATCGGGGGAAGTAGATACACCTTGGTTGTAGTAGATGATTTCTCTAGATATACTTGGGTGGAAACTTTCAGTCACAAAGATGACACATGCTGTTGCCACCAAGTTATTCAGACTACTACAAACTCAGAAAGAAAGCGATATCATCAGTATGAGATCAGACAACGGCACTGAATTCAAGAACAATGGTATTGCTCAGTACTGTGATGATCATGGTATAGACCACAACTTCTCAGCTGCCGGTACACCACAACAAAATGGTGTTGTTGAGAGGAAGAACAGAACTCTCATTGAAGCTGGTAAGACCATGATTGCCGAAGCCAGGCTGCCGAAGTACTTTTGGGCTGAAGCGATCAATACAGCCTGCTTCACCCAGAACAGATCTCTAATCAACAAATTCCTTAACAAGACTCCTTATGAACTCTGGAGAGGCAGAATTCCCAACATTGGATTCTTCAAGATATTCGGCTGCAAATGTTACGTGCTATACAATGGAAAAGAGCACAGAGGTAAATTTGATGAGAAAGCTGATGAAGGAATCTTTGTTGGATACGCTAAACACAGTAAGGCCTTTCGAGTTTTCAATAAGAAACTTTTGAAAATTGTTGAATCTGTTCATGTAACCTTTGATGAATTTGATTTGTTAGAGTCTGACAAGGCTCCAAATAGTACTAATGTGTCTAGTGCTCATGAGACAGGTGAATCCAGTAATACTAATCCTGCAGATCAAGTACCAGCTGCTGATCCAGTCATTTCAGCAGAAGAATCAGCAGATGCTCCGTATTTTCCTTCATCAGCAGAACCAGAACCTGCTGATGAATTTCATAATCCGTTTGCCGATGCAAACTCTGCTGATCATCCTGAAGACAGATCTAGCCCTCAACCAATTTCTGTTATAAGACCTATTCCTCCAAGCTTTCATCCACCTCTCACTCAAAGTTCTTCTCCTACACCTTCTGCTGATCTTGATCCTCCTCTAGAATCCTTACAACAAGAATCAGTAAGACAAGATGTGCCGAGAGAAGTCAGAACTGTTCGTGATCATCCATTAGAAAATGTGATTGGTGATGTCTTTGGTCCCAGATTAACTAGGAACCTTAGTAGAGCATTTGCTGAAAGCCTTTTCTCATCTGCTATGGTCTCCGATATAGAACCAAAGAAGACTGAAGAAGCTCTTGCCGATCCTGGTTGGGTTGAAGCCATGCAAGAGGAACTGAATCAGTTTGAAAGATGCAAAGTATGGGAACTTGTGCCAAGACCAACTTCTCAGCAAGTTATTGGTACTAAGTGGGTTTACAGGAACAAATTGGATGAAGCTGGGAAAATCATTAGAAACAAAGCAAGGTTAGTTGCTAAAGGCTACCGTCAAGAGGAAGGAATCGACTACGATGAGACATTTGCTCCTGTTGCAAGATTGGAAGCTATAAGACTTTTCTTAGCCTATGCTGCCTTCAAGGAATTCAAGCTATATCAAATGGACGTGAAAAGTGCCTTCCTGAATGGAGAACTCCAAGAACTAGTCTATGTTGAACAACCACCAGGTTTTGAGGACTCCAAGAAGCCTGATCATGTCTACCGATTGAAGAAAGCACTCTATGGCTTAAAGCAAGCTCCAAGAGCATGGTATGAAACCCTTTCTAAGTTCTTACTTAGCGATGGCTTAGGCTTCACTCGAGGTAAAATCGATACTACTTTATTTGTTGCCAAGCATAAGGGTCATTCATTGTTTGTTCAAATTTATGTCGATGATATTATTTTTGGTTCCACTAACGAATCCCTTTGCAAGAGATTTGAGAAACTGATGCAGAGCAAGTTCGAGATGAGCATGATGGGTGAACTAACATATTTCCTTGGACTGCAAGTCAAACAAACCCATGAAGGAATATTCATCAGTCAAGCCAAGTATGCCAAAGAACTTATCAAGAAGTTTGGCTTTGACAATGCTCACTCTCAAAGCACACCGATGGGCACTAACATTCATTTAGATAAGGATGAGTCTGGTAAGAAAGTAGACATGACTGTCTACCGAGGTATGATAGGCTCACTCCTCTATCTTACTGCCAGTAGACCAGATATTATGTTTGCTGTTTGTGTTTGTGCCAGGTTTCAAGCTGACCCTAGGGAATCCCATTTGCAGGCTGTAAAACGTATTATTAAATATTTATGTGGCACTGCTAACCTTGGATTATGGTATGCAAGAGATTCATCTTTCAATCTTATAGGTTATTCAGATGCAGACTTTGCAGCTTGTAGGGTGACCAGAAAGAGTACAAGTGGAACTTGCCAATTTCTTGGTGATAGATTGGTGTCTTGGTCCTGTAAGAAGCAAGCATCAATTTCCACTTCCACTACTGAAGCTGAGTACATAGCTGCCGGCAGTTGCTGTTCACAGATTCTATGGATGAAGCAGCAGCTGGTTGACTATGAAGTACCATCTCAAATTTGTCCCATCTATTGTGACAACCAATCAGCAATTTCAGTATCAAACAATCCGGTCATGCATTCCAAAACCAAGCACATAGACATCAAATACCACTTCCTGAAGGAACATGTTGAAAAAGGGAATGTTGTGCTGCTCAAAGTCCATACCGATTTCCAAAGAGCAGACATACTAACAAAGCCCTTGGATCAGAAAAGATTTGAATTCCTCAGAGGTGAATTAGGTATGATTGATTTTTATGGTTAAAATTGCGCTAACTTTGCTACTTTGTGTTAGTCTGCCGATCAAATCAGCAGAGCATCAAATTATCTTGCCGACTACGAACATGCCGACAAAATCTTACCGATCGAAAATTTTGTCAAAATCATCTTGCCGATTCTATCTATATATCTTGCCGATTCAATATCTTGCCGATTCAATCATTTTGCCGATTCAAGCTATCTTGCCGATTCAATTATCTTGCCGATTAATGAAATCAAATCAGCACGTCTCTGCAAAAGTTAAGATTCCTGACACATGACGTAAGCAATCAAATCAAAGGTACATCGGTCACACTTTCTCCCTGACACGTGTGTGTACCTTTCTTATCCAAAATCGTGTCAAGATGTATTCCATTTAATGCGATACATCAGCAGGTAAACAGGTCATCATCACTTCTATTTTATTTTTGACTAATTTACCCTTTCTCCCTCTTACTTTTAACTGTTCACCTTACCGATTTGTGTGCGCATTAATTTTTGCGTGCGCACGGTCTCCGAGACAAAAGGTACAGTTATTTCTCTCCCTTGCCCTTTCATATTCTCTCTCTCCCCCATAACATATATAACGCCTTTCAAAATTCCATTAAGCTTTTTCTCCGCCATTTTATTCTCTACTCTCTATTCTCTCTATCTCTCCTATTTCCAGATTATCAGTTCATCGTTTTATTTGTTCATCTATTCATAATCTGGTAAGTGTTTATTCTCTGCTCATTTCTAATCATTTATGGTTTGATTTGTCTTTATTTCTAACATTGAGAGTTATTTGAGTAATTTTGCAGACAATGTCCGGTGAAAAAGATATCTACGGAGGCTATGTTGACTCCGACTACTTCAACGACGAAGCCGACGGGGTTTTCTTGAAGAATCTTCTTATTGGGTCCTTGCTTGATTCGTTCATCACTCCATCAGGAGTTAGTTCAGTATTTGTGGATCTTGTCAGAGAATTCTTCTCCAACTCTTCTGTTGTCCGCTCTCGTGCTGACTCCTCCGTTATCGTCTCCATCAATTCTACTGTTTTGGGCGTGCAGATCTCTATTTCTCCCTCTTCTATCTCTGAAGTTTTTCCCAATCTTGGGAATGAAGGGTTGAGTGCTCTAGTTGATGAGCAGGAACTGGATAAGGCTTGGATTATCATGAGAGGTGCTGGCACAAGGCTTAGTGGCACTAATCATCTGAAGATTCATTATCCCCGAAGATACTATGCTTTGGCTGAGATAGTTGATAGATGTCTCATTTGCCGATCTGGATCCCACAGCAATATTACTGATGTGCAATTTGAAGCTATGGCCGCCATTGTTCTGCAGATTGAGTTCAACTGGTGTGTCTACATATTCAGGATTATCGCTACGGCTGCTGATAAGTGGGCTTCTGACAGATTGAAGAACAAGGCCAATCCTGGAAAAGGATGCCATTATCTGTTGATAAGTATGATTCTGAGGAGAAATGCCAATGTAGTGGCTGCCGATCGCTTTCCATCCAGCTTGCCTTTCAATAGGTTGAAGTTCTTTGATGCTAAGGATTGGAAAAGGATTTCAAAGAATGCTTCCAGTGCCGATGCCCCTTCTGTTGCTCCTGCACCTGTTGTTTCTAAAAGGAAGAAAAAGGCAAAGACCATTCCTTCAGTTGCTTCTCAATCAGCAGCAGTCTCTACTCCTGCTACTTCAACAGATAGGATTCTTGCCGATTCTACTCCTGGTGCTCCAAAGAAAAGGAAACTGATAAAGGTTGCCGATCAAGTGGTGACAAAGAAGGTGAAGCTTGCCGATGAAGTTCCTTCTTCCACTATTCCTCCTGCTGATCCCAGAGCTAAGCTAATTAGGTTTGCCCCTGCTCATCTTGCCGGTGCTTCCCTATCTACCGATCCTGCTGTCAAGGTTGAAATTCCTGATGAAGAATTCACTGATGACTTTGCCGATGGCAAAAGTATTGAGGATGTCATTGAGAAGCTCAAGTCTCAGACTCCTAGGAAATGCGCTCCAATCAGAAACCCAACCTTCCACACCTTCTACAAGAATCCTTGGTCCTTCACCAACAAGGTCTTGAACAAGAAATGGGTCTTTCCGATTGACCATCTGCCTCCCTTTATTCGTCGTCTTCTTCAGTTTTATGAAGAGATGAAAGACACTGTCACTCCCGGAAATCCTGCTGATTATGTTGATCAAAGGAGTTTGGACAGACGCACTGATATGTGGAAAGAGAAGTTTGTACCTCTATCAAAGTTCAAGCAGTTGAAAGAGGCTGAACTAAAGCTCAATTTTGGTCGGTATTTTGAATTCCTACCACTTTCCTGGAACCAGATCTATCTCTTTCAAGACAGAATTAGACAAGATATGATGGTTCAGGATGTATGGATTATCTACGCCAGGACTTTTAATCAGCTCTCTCAATTCACAGAGTTTGATCCTTATCAGATAGGCAGAATGGAGAATAATGAAGATCTTCTGACCTACAATGATGACGAGGCTCCTGCTGACAGTCCTCTCAATGCTCACTTCTTCAGATCAGTCAAGAAAGTCACTATGGACTTGATTGACAAATCCAATGAATTTCTGCTGAAGCAAGATGCCGATCGCCTAGCTGCCGAAAATCTTGCCGATCCATCTGCTCAAGCTCCTTCTCCCAGCAGCAGCAAGACTTTATCTGATGCCGATGTTCATTCTGCCGATGATGTAGATGCTGCTGATAATTCTTTTATTGCCGATGGTGACTCTGCTGACAGTGATTCTGATGCTAATAATGATGATGGTGCTGATTTGCTTGGTGATTTGGTTTGTGCTCACAAAGCTGCTGCTGACTCTCCTTCCACTTCAACAGATAGTGACAAGATGCCAATCAGAACTGTCATGGCTAAAGCTTCCACTGCTGAAGTCTATGCAGAATCTGTACTTGAGGGTGATAGTAGTGTTGAAGGAAGGCATTCCGGTGATTCTATAGTGGAATTTCATGTTGAGCAAACTTCAGACACTCAACCTCTGATGGGTCTATCTGCCGACCTTCCTGCTCCAGTTGAGACAACTATGGACACTCAACAGTTGGATGTATCTGTTTCAGGAGGAGAACTTGCTGAAAAAGTGACTAATGAGACAACTGCTGACACTCATCTTACTGAGAAAACTACAGACATTCAGTTAATATCAGTAACCCCTGAAATACAGATTGTTCCTCCTACTGGAATCAAGGAGGTTGTGGAGTTGGGAGGAGGTGCTGATGATAGTACTCCTAATATGGATGCTGACATTGCTGCTAGTCTACAGTTTGAAGAGATTCTTCATCAGCCTTTGTTCAGCTTGCCGTCCGTTATCATCCCTCTCTTACCGGCTCCTGCTGCTGCTCATGCCGATGTAGATCATGCTGATGAAGCTGATCCTATTGCTGCTCGTGCCGATGTAAATCATGCCGATGAGATAGATCCTGCTGATTACATGGTGGTTGGAGAACAAGCCTTTGTTGATCCTGATGCTGTTGATACTTCTCCACCACCCAGCTATGATTATTTTCTCAATGGGAAGGATATGATGTGCTCCAACTGGTACACTTCCAATGCATCTATCCCCTCCAACAAATTTGGACAGCCTCTCTTCACTGTTCATCCAAGGTTATCCTTCAAGTATACCTTAGGCAAATGTCCACTCCCCTTCGGCAAAGACCACCCTCATGTCACCAAGCATAAATTCTCTCCAGGAGGTTCTACCAGTGATAGTCCAATCTATCTTCCCTGATTCTCAATGATGATGACATTGTTCGTTCAAAGGGAAAGACTCCTCGGATTTCTAGACTTAAGAAGAAAGTGGTCTATGACCCAATTCGATCTAGACCAGGACAGATAAAGATTAGAGGTGAATCTACCCTTCCCGGTCCTTCTCCAACTGAAGTGTGCATTACTATAAATGGATGGATGAGAAGCTGCTTGATGATCAATGATCTGCTGACTGACATCATTGAAGTTAGGCATACCAATCCTCGTGGCCTTCTTTATTTAATCAAGTCTGCCGCTTTGGCTATGACTCTGCCATTATTCCATCCTCGTCAGCGTGCCGATCATCTAGTCTATACCTCAAGGCTGATGAATGCCGGGTTAATGACTATGATTCTTGAAGGTCGTGCTTACTTGAACTTAATCTTGGCTACCTTCCTTTCACTTGAAGACAGTGGTATGTTTCTGCTGCCGACTGATCGTGCCGTTATAGTTCATCCTGCTTTTCCTTTGCCGATCTGTCGTGCCGATGATTCTGATGATCTCATTGTCTCAACTTTTGTCCCTGCCGATTTCTTCTCTTCTGCTGATGATGCTGCCCTTCAATGGTTCTTACTTATTCCGGCTGCTCCTGTTCCTCCCTCTCCATCTCAGCCGATCTTGATCTCCTCTGATGATGAGATGATGACTGATGATGTGCTTATTGAAGATGCTGATCTGAATAATGAAGATTTTATCCCTTCAATAGTGCTCCCGACGTCTGCCAGTATTTTCCAGCCTACCATCGTCAACAGTCTGTATGAGTATTTGAAGTTTAGTGAAGGCGATTTCACAAATCAGCAAGTGCCTGCCACTCGTGCTGATGTTGGTGATATGGCTCTTTCTGTTGGTGACCTGGTTAAGGATGTTCATAAAGACCTGGTTAAGCGTCTACGTAAGTCCAATCAGGAGGAGGAGAATACTCTGGTTAAAGAATTGAAAGCTCTCCTTGCTGATAGAGACGAGCGTATTATGGCTCTTTCTGAATCCTTGGGGACAACTCATAACATTCAACAGAATCTTGTTGATAATCAGAGGCTGCAGATAAGAGATATGGGAAGACTTGAAACAGAATTGTCTATGACCAAAGCTGCCCTTGCCGAAGCTAATCTGAAGATAGCTGCTCTTGAAGCCAACAACAAGATGCTGTCTGAAAGATTGGAAAGTGCGCAGAGAAGACAGAGCAAAGCAAAGAGGAAAGCTGAAAGGAAAGAAGAAAGAGCAAGGAAGAAGGCTAGGAAGACTGAATCTACAAAGGACTCAACTCCAGCAGCAGATCCCAAGATTTCTGATCCTCCAGCTGCTGATCCTTGAGTCACATAGCCTATGATGTAGATATCTTATTGAAGACCTTCACAGACAAATTTCTTTGCTTATAAAATTTTTATTGTGCTAATATGTTTTTCTTATATTTGTGTTGTTATCTGCATTATTCTGTGCTATTTCCTTTTGCAGATCATCACTCTTGCCGATTCCTTGAACCGGCTTCACCATTTATTTTGGTGAATCCACCTTTTGCATTAGACATCTAGTGTGACTTACCTTAGGATTTGGTTATACCTAGATATCCTTAGAAATCTTTTCCCTAAGATAAGTGATGTCTTTAGCTTTAAGGGTGATTGGACTTAAGTAATTAGGAGGAGATTGTTGTTCAAATAGATACCTAGGTCCTAGAATTACTTAATCCCAATCATGTCTACACTTAGGGTCCCCCAATTTTATTAGAACCTTTTTAATGTGCCCTTAGGATCCTTTGTGATCAGCACAGGTGTATTTCAACTCTTCAACAAGACAAACCAGCAAGAGGAAGCAAATCAGTAGATCAGTTAACAAAGTTGCCGATCAACTCCATGACCGATCAACTTGATACACAAGTTGCCGATCAACAACATGCCGATATAATAGACAGTCTGCACTGTCAGTCAGGTGACATCATTTCATTAAAGTCAACCTTGCTGATTGTCTCTATACTGTTTTATTATAAAGTAGTTTACCTACTCTATAATGATTTCTACGCCGTCTGACACATAGCTACTTTTAGCTATACTCTGTCTCTACTTGCTTTTGCAGGTAACCGGTTGAGACAAAGGGGTCTTTACCCATCAGACTTTTAAGGCACGCGTATCTTCGCCATTAATGCCAAGGATACTGCATTAAATGATCCTCACCTACCCAGCTGGAAATTCAAATGTTATCCTTCTTCAACAAGCTAAGACATTAACTCCTCCTATATATAGAGGACTCAGTGCATTGAAGAAGGTTGGTGATTTTAGTGCATTGAAGAGAATTGGTTGTTTGCAGCATTCATTGAAGCTCAAACATTCCTTGTCCAGATAATCATTAGATCATTTAATAGGACATACACTTGTGCACAAACTCTACAACACTGTTAGTATTCCCGAACTAGATTATTTTAAAGAATACGTTGTCTGAGTTTTCACACACCCACCTGAGTGAGATAAGTTCTTTTGAACTTGCCGCTCAAATACACTTGGTCAGATATTTGCTTTACGATTCATTAAACTATCTCTAGAATTTAGTCTTTGTATCCGGCAAAGCCGCTCTTGTAATAGACTAGGGATATTTAATAGTGCTCTTAACCCAAATCCAAGTTCTGACCAAACTTGGTAGAGGACGTAGCAGTATTTACACTGTGAACCTCTCCAAATCTCTGTGTCCTCTGTTACTTACTGTCCTTGCCGGTTGGAACTCTATCACCGGCAAATCATTACTGTTCTTGCTGACTCATCATCATTTCCATTGACCAATCTCTTGAAACTGCATTGAACTTTTAGAAACTACTTTGTGTTTAAACCAAGCTCTCAAAACCTTTTTATAAACTGATTTTGTGTGAGTTAAAACAAGTCATATCTTCTCCGCTGCGCTTACTGATAATAGTTTGCAATCTGATAAGTGACTTTGCATTTATAAACGTGTTTCTTTGAAAAAGTTTTAATTAGGCTATTCACCCCCCCCCCTCTAGCCTATTTTCCTACCAATTGGGCCTAACACTCGGGCTCGGATCGTAACCTACTAGATCTGCGAGATGCTTGTGTATTTTGAACAGGTTCCACAACTCCTTGTGGTTCTTGTTCTTGTTCCACTATTGGTTCAATGTTATTTTCTGGGTCTCGAATTTCTTCAAGATTTATTTTACTCCCACTGATTTCTTTGGAGAGAAACTCTTTCTCTAGAAAGACACCAGTTCGGGCAACAAACACTTTGTTGTCCTCTCGGTTGTAAAAGTAATATCCTTTAGTTTCCTTAGGATATCCCACGAAAATACATTTATCAGATTTGTGTGCAAGCTTGTCTGAGATAAGTCTTTTGACAAAAACATCACAACCCCAAATCTTCATGAAAGATAGACAAGGCTTCTTTCCACTCCACATCTCATATGGAGTCTTTTGAACCGATTTAGTTGGAACACGATTTAGTGTGAAAGCAGCGGTTTCTAGAGCGTAACCCCAAAAGGATATTGGAAGATCAACTTGACTCATCATTGATCGAACCATGTCTAACAAAGTCCGATTCCTCCTCTCGGACACACCATTCCATTGTGGTGTTCCGGGTGGAGTCAATTGTGAAACTATTCCACAATTCTTTAGATGATCATCAAATTCTTGACTCAAGTATTCTCCACCTCGATCTGATTGAAGTGCCTTTATACTTTTGCCAAGTTGTTTTTATACTTCATTTTGAAATATTCTAAATATCTCGAATGCTTCACTTTTATGTTTCATTAGGTAAACATACCCAAATCTACTATAATCATCAGTGAAGGTTATGAAGTATTGAACATCCTTCGAGATGTTCTTTGAGGTGGACCCCAATATATTAGCTTAGAGTGCTGGCCTTCTTTTGCTGGGGTTGGTGTCCTTTCGAAGGATGTTGTTGCTTTGCTGATGTAGATCGCTTTTCTTTGCTGTGAACTCCTCGGGATGTTCTTTGAGGTGGACTTTTGCAGTGAACTTGATGAGCTTTTGAGGTAAACTTCCTCTTTGCCAATATTCATTTGCTTTCCTTTTTTCCATTATCCATTTCTTTCTCTCTTATCATTTTTTTTAGAGAGAGGGGAAACATTAGCCCCAACTTGCTATCTTGGACATTGGCTCATTTGTAGCCCCTTGGTGGAATTCTGCCACTTCTTACTTTGACTTTTGAAGATCTGGGAAGTCCTTTGCTTGGTTGCGCATGCGCGATCGTGGTTGAATCTTGGTGGTTGAGCAACAACATCCTCGCCTTTTCATTGTCTCGGGATGCCTTTGATGCGCATCAAGGATTTGTATAGGAAAGGTGTATCGGGTTGTGTATCGGGGTAATGTATGAGGGAATATTTGTCATTGATGGTTTCTTCATGCCAATTGATCACAACATTTATTCATATCAAGATTAATTGTTTGCATTTGGCACTTTTCATTTGTGTTAGGTCCATTCATCCTTAATGAGTCGTCATTGACTAGTATGCTTAGAAGTCAATTCGTCATTTTGGGGACGTAGCAATCAATTGATAATAACAAGCAAGGCAATTTCAAGAGTAAACATATATTGCAAATAACGTCTCAAGTCTCGAGAGAAGAGAAGGAAAATGACTCTTTTATTAAGATAACTTTGTACATACATGTCCAAGTGCGGAACTCTGTAAAAATAAAAAGACACGGTCCAAAATGGACTCCTTTTTTTTCTTTCTAAAACCTACGAGGCTGGAAGACTCACATTTTTTTATTTATTTTTTTTTTTTTTTTTTTTTTAAGGATGGGTTCCCATGAAGCACGATGATCCATTTTCCTCCACAGTTGTTGGAGGGGTTGTCGGCGGCATATTCCATGTCTTCCACGGGGAACTCGGGTTCCATGTCGTCGGGAAAGATGTCGCGAGGCCTCCACTTGGCTTGGCGTTGCAATTGCCGGGGTCGTCTACTCATGAGGGTGAGTTGGGAGCTTGCCTGTTGGCCAAGCCTTTTGGTGATTCCCTTTCAAGGTGCGTAATCTCCGTGCATTGCATTCGGCGAGAGTATGGATTTCCCTGTGATGTAACCGCATTTGGCCTTCCGAAGCTTGGGCTTCTTCTTGTAGACGGTGTCCCAATTGTTTGATCTCATTGCTCATGTGGACGGTTGTTTCGAATGCCAATTCGGATGTGGGCTCCTTGGTCAATGCTTCCAGTGGACAGAACCGCGAAGGACTTTTAGCATATTAAACCTCAAGGTGAAATTATAACCATGATTTGAGAAAAATGCTTCATTATCGGATTAGCTTTTTAGGAAAAACTTGATCTTTTATTTTAAGAAAACTTGATCTCCATTTTTATTTTTATTTTATTTTATTTATTATTTTTTTTTTTGGAAGACACACCTTTGTTTTGAGTGAAAGACTCACACACATTTTTTTTTGTAAGCTTTTGACAAGGCAAAAATGGCAATAATAATCTTATTAAGAGAACTGACAATGGACCCAAAAAATGGTCACCACATGGCATCAACCGGGGAGTCAAGACTTTAACCAAACCTAACAGACATCTTAACCGACTTTTCCTAAAGACTTATCATACGCCCTAAAAGCAACTGGCTCTTCCTAAGGATGAAAACAGACTCCTTCTAAGGGGAGGTTGATAGGAGAGGTTTCGGAACGCCGTCGTTTGCTGTGGCAACCGCAACACCATTCATTTCCCAACCCGGGGCATTCGGCCCTTCAGACATTTTTTGTGCCACTGATCTTTTCCAAACGCCTTCTGTCGTTTCGGCTTTGCTGATTTTAGGAACCACCATTTGGGACACTGATTTTGTCAATTTTTCCAAAACAGGCTCTCCAACTTTGGGATTGACAACTCTGTCAACCATGGGCTCTTTTTCCTTGGGGCGGACACCACTCCATTTATCGATCATCGGGGAAGTCACAGATTTGAGCATGTTGACGCTCGGGTCATTGGCTGTGTCGGGGGTGTGGGGGCGTCCAAGCTTCCCCTTCTCAATTAGTTTCGAGATGATGCGTCTTATGGCGGTGCAATCATTGGTATCATGGCCGTGGTAGTTGTGAAAGGCACACCTTTGGGTCTTGTCTCGACGTTTTTCAAGATTCTTTGGCCGAAAATCTTCGAGGGGCCACATGAGGCCTTGTTTGACCAATCCTTCAAATACTTTGCTTATGGGCATTCCGAAATCCTCAAACTTTGTGAAATGGATCTTGGCTCGGCCCTTGGCTTTTCTTTCATTGTTGACTGGAGTGTGGTGGGGATGAGAATCACCGCTACTCAATGCAAAGGGGTGCCCATCGAGTGTCCTTTCAAACTTAGCTTCCATTTGCCTTCTTTTTCCCAACAACGTACCCGACTGAGGTCCAACATGAGGATTCTGTGGAAGTGCATGGGTGTAGGAATACCCATAGCCTTGGTTGCTTGCAGGAATATACATTTGAGGCATGCAAGGAGCTTGTGGTCCAAAAGGTCTTGGATTATAGAAATGATACGGGCCACCCCGGAATCTCATCGGAAAATCTGGTGGAGGCAAGTTAGTGATGCCTGGTCGGGTATCCATATATGGTTTAAACAGTGACTGATCTCTGGTGACTTGGTTGATGGCATTGAATCTAGAAGGGACACGATTGGGAAGGTGTTGTGAGTATGATGCTTGAGGCGTAACTGGTGTGAACAGTGGTTTGCTGGCCTTTTGAGTGGGTTGTGTTTGGGGTTTTATAGGAGGTGTCTTATGGGAGATGTTGGATTTGGGATGAGGCGGAGTGAGGAAGATTTGAGTGAGAGGCTCGTTGTGGACGACGGCGTGTTGGGGCGAAGAAATGGAGGTCTCGGTATTTTGATGAGATGGAAGGGGAAATCTTTGCATCGTCGACTCATCAGACGGAGTTTGCGTTTCTCTGTGGCTATCTGTGATGACTTCTTTCTCAGCCCCGAGGGTTTCTGAAGCTTGGAACAACTCTTCGTTCGCTAGGCCATCCGAATTATCCGCGGCGTCATTTCTCAAGCTACTGTCCACTGAAGTGATCTTTCTGAGGTACCGGATCGGAGAGGTTGTAGTGACCGGGGAACTTTCTGACTCCACACGCACCAGTCGGCGACATGATGCTCTCTTCCACTTCATCTAAGCCATGAAAAGAAAAGGTAGTTTAGGCTCGGGTAAACATTGGGTGAACACTTGGGTTAAAGACACACATGTCTCTATTTGGGATATTTGACCGGGCCGAAGTTGCCTACGTTCCCCTCACCACGACGGAGGGGGTCCCACGTGATGAGAGGCTCAGGTCACCGTAGTTCTAACGGGTTTAGAATCTTAAGAGGGAAGGACGAACACGACTAATGTCTTAACGAGAATCCATCCAAGGACTTGACTGGCTTCCTAGGGGACTATTCTTAGAATTTAACGGGGATCTTTGCGGGGACCTAGGGGACTTTGCCTAGGGTCTCAACGGGGATCTTAACGAGGGTCTTGAAGGATAACATGGATCCTTCCAAAGACTTAACGGGACTTGATGGAGGTCTTGAAGGATAACATGGATCCGTCCAAAGACTAAACGGGACTAATCAAAAGTCTTGGAGGATAACATGGATCAGTCCAAAGACTAAACGGGACTAATCAAAAGTCTTGGAGGATAACATAGATCCATCCAAAGGATTAACGGGACTTGACGGAGGTCTTGAAGGATAACATGGATCCTTCCAAAGACTTAACGGGGGTGACACTGGTTAGCGAAACAATGCAATGTATCAAAGACAGGAAGCAAAAACGGAGCAAGCTCATGCAACGCGCAATCATTCAAGTTTACTTAAAACACATTTTTATTCCTAAATGGTTGGAAAAGATTTCTCTTCTTTTTCGCAACTAATCTAAACCCTGGATCAGTGGAGGCCATCACTATAGACCCCTCGTTTTTCACCTGTCTTGCACGCTCCCATAGACGGACTATCCCGAGTGAGGGTCCTATAGGGCAAGCGGCTTCCATAGACCAAAACAAACGAACCTAGGGTCTAGTGCGTCGCAAGGTTCCCAATGCGCGGGTCATCCTAATCATGATTAAGCCCCAGTCGGAATCGAGATTTTTTCGAAGGCTAAACCGAAGGCTGCACCGATATTCCGACATGACCTCATTTTGAATGAGGCGTCTCAGTCCTTGACCATGGCCTTAAGGATGATTAAAATAACTCGTACATTAGGGCTTAACGACACGGTGTCACCCTATCCTTAGTACATGACCTTCGCTAATTGCGGTCATCATTAACGCACGAGTTAAAGGCTGGTTAGGCCACGCTTGCATTTCATCAAGGAGTCACAACTCGGGCATTAACTTGGCCACAATTAACTTTGGACACGCATTATAGACGTGGCAACGTGAGCTAGACCAAAAACCAACCAAGGTCACCGTATTTGTGTGTTACGAACAAGTGTGGTTGACTCGGCTCGGAAGGGAAGGTGGAATGGACCCGTGCGCGCATAGAAGGGAACAAGAGTGCCCAACGAGCTGCATCGTGGCATCCATCCCGGGTTAAAAGGGCATTTGGAACGTGCAAGGTCAAGTGCGCGTAGTGTGAAGCCATTCTATGTTCCCTTTTGAGTCAAAATAGAGATTTTCAATCCGTTTTTCGATATGATGAGCATGGCATAAGCAAGATATGAAAAAGTATGAACAAGCATGGATTAAACAATTTATACGCACAACAAATCAAGGAATATGAACAAACAAATACCAAAACATGTACATGTACCAAGTTGTGCACAACAAAGAATTTTGAATCAAACATTTTGCAAAAGAACAATTTTTACATTGAAACCATTTGTACCAAGTAAGTTGTGCACAACAAGAAGACTCAAGAAATCTTTACAAAAGGGTTACACACAATGAGGCTTTGGAAACCATTTTTATTGACAAAAGATTATGCATAACCAAGTTTTTTTTTTTTTTTAAATCAAGTTTTGGCCAAAAGAATGAAGGTAATGTGCACAAGTAAGACTGTAAATTTGGAACCTGGACAAGTAGAAGCAGAGGGGCACCCAGAATGGTGCAGCCCTGCACCAAACTGTTAATAGGCAACATTCTGGCCCCTACCCAAAGTAGCCGTACGGCTAAAGCAAGAGGGTGAAAATTTTTCTCAGTTTCTCCAACTTCTGATCATCAAGCCCCAGTTTATTGTATTTCCAGAACGTATGTACTCAAAACAGTTCAAACAGAAACATCAAACACACACAAATATGCAACCCACACAAGAATGCCCCTGAACCTTCTAGAAAGAAGTCCGAAAGCACTCTAATCCCCAGCGGAGTCGCCACTGTAAGGATCCCGCCCCAAAAAAACATGAGCACGTTTTAAGGGCGAAATACCAAACGCGAACCGGACCAATTTAACGGAGTCGCCACATTTTGTTAATTTTAAACCCAACAAAATGACAAAGGTTAGCGTTCAAAGGTTCGGAGATCAGGTTACAACTTGGGAAGAGTTTTTACATCCTCCCAATTTGCCTCGAACAAAGCCGAGTCTCCCTTGTTAGTTAACAAAAGTGCATGTGTGTGTGTGTGTTTTAACGGAAAATCTTTGTTTTAACTTTTTATTTATCTTTTCAACTGAAAAGGGGTTTGTTTGACAAGAAAACAGAAGACAGAAGGGAAAAATAGTCAATCTCCCCATACGGCCAAAGTAGCCGTACGGATGGGGAGACCACTCCTGGGATTTTACAGTTTGTTCAAGCAAAAGTCCAGTTCCAGGCAGAAACAGAGCATTCTGCTTGAACTGGACCAAACTGTTCTGATTCCAGTTTGTTATTCCAACACAAAACAACATTAACACCTCATTCCTATGCCATTTGATTATCAAAGAACCTCCCAAAACAAGAGTTTGGGCATGATCAAAGGCAATCATGGGAGAAACATGAAAAAGGTGGCCAATATGCCCTTTTAAGCCATAGTGACCATTTGATGAGTAAAGATTGAAACTTTACCATCAAAATGGATCTTCTAGGCAAGATTAATCCTTTAGGGACAAGAACAAACCATAAATATTGGATCTTTATTACCCAAACTTGGGAATTTTGGGCTAGATCAAGGTGATGAGGATAAAGATTGAGACTTTATCCTCAACATGATCATCATAGCTTAAAATGAGCAAAATGAACAACAAGAGCATCATCCATGACAAGAATGTAAATGAACAATCAACAAGCCATTATCAAACTAGGTTTGAACCTCTTCCATACAAAGTATGGAGGGCACCTTTGATCATCTCATGGCTTGGACTAGGAAATTTAAATAGTAATAGATATATGTATATTGCTTGAATGGACCAGACTTGCAAGAATGTAAAGATCAACAATAAATGACAAGATCAAAGATAAATAGAGTTCTTAGATGAAGAGAAGGGAGGGGGAGAAGGTGGCTTTACCCATCTTGGTTTAGGCCAATCTTCCTTTCTCTCTTTTACTCCTTGTTCACTCTTACTCACACTATTCTGAGGTGAATTCGACAGAGTAACCTTAGTTCTAATGTTTCTCCCCCCTCCCTGAAATGATCAGCAAGGGGTTCTATTTATAGGGACTGAGGGTGCCCAAACCAGCCGTACGGCTAGGCCCCTCTAGTACCCAAAGCATCCGTACGGCTCAGCCTGGCGAGCTTCTGGATTTTTCCAATTTTATACCAGAGTAGTCCTGGAATTTATAGCTTATCCTAGGGAGGTCCTGGCCTATTAGCTTATCCCTGAAACGGTGCTAAGGCTACCTCTAAGATAGGTCGGTTTCAGATTGGGGTACTTACAACTTTCATAATTATTTTTGACTATATGGAATTATGAATTCTTGATCTAATCAAGAATATTGTCTCTCTAAGAGGCTTGGAATAATAATCTTAATGGCTAGTGAAAAGATCATTTTATAGGTCCTAGTCCTTAACCCTTAAGGAGCTAGGAACCCTAAATCCCGTCACCCAATTAAGGAAACAAAATCTCTGTCAAAGCATGGCGGGCACGGTCGTGCTCCTTAATTGGCACGGTCGTGCCAATTGTGTCGACCCTGGCCTCCAAAATCTGAATATATGCACGGTCGAGCTTTATAATCTGCACGGCCGTGATTTATAACTAGCACGGTCTTGCCATCAGGCTCGAGCCACCCGTCCCTTTTTTGATTAATGGCACGGTTGTGTCTTATAATCGGCACGGCCGTGCTGATCTAATCAGCACGGTAATGCGTTATATTAAGCACGGTCGTGCCAGCCCAAAAAAGCTGATTTCTCCATAATTCCAATTCAGTCCTTTATGATTCGTTCTATTCGTGTGTGACCCTCTAGGATTACACTAAATTAGCAATGGGTCCAAACATGATCCCATAAGATATGATTAGGTTCTAGCAAACCGTCATACCTACCCAAATAGTGTACCTAGATACAAGTTCCCATTCCATTTAGAACATGTCACAATGCTTTTGT
Source organism: Campanula takesimana (assembly GCA_026119855.1). Classification (NCBI taxonomy): domain Eukaryota; kingdom Viridiplantae; phylum Streptophyta; class Magnoliopsida; order Asterales; family Campanulaceae; genus Campanula; species Campanula takesimana. The sequence goes on from JAOWBW010000552.1 coordinate 551,303, forward strand.
CCACGATGTCATTGAACACAAGTCATGGTCAAACAGTCAAATTGTTTTTGTTCAATACTTTCTCGATTCCGAATATGTTGATAATCCAAACGACATTGATCCAATCAATTCATTTGAGTCCGGCCGAACATTTTCATCAACATCATTCCTACGAGAGGCCTAAGCTTGACATCTCTCCGAAGAGGGGCAAATCCATCATATCTTATTATTCTTCCCTACATAAATCCGATTATGCCAATCATACCCTTTATAACTACCTGGTTAAAGGTAGCGTTTGAATATGTCAAACATAATGTTCATCAAGTGGAAGAATATAATAACTACATGTCTAAGGATTCAAATGACATAACTAATATGAGATATATATATGACATTAACCATGATATAGATCTCATAAAGCGGGTCATGTCCAGTACTTAACAAGTACCCATAAATCTAACATGATCATCCCATGATCATTTAGCCTTTATACTAATACCAAACAAGTACTAGGGACGGATATTATTATAAGTAAACATGAACAACAATAATAATCAAAACATCTCTTTAATAATATGAAATAAATGATAACAATTACAACGTTTATGAAACATGCCTAGGGCACCAACACCAACAATCTCCCATTTGCCCTAGGCCCAATCACCCATGTATCTAATACCCATGGACCTAACATGACCATCATGTTTAGCTTGTGGAAGTTCCTTTATTAGCGGGTCCGCGACATTTTCCTCAGTAGGTACTCTACATATGTTCACGTCTCCCCTATCAACGATTTCTCGAATGATATGAAAACGCCTAAGTATGTGTTTGGATTTCTGATGTGCCTTTGGTTCCTTTACTTGAGCAATAGCACCATTATTATCACAATAAATGTCTATTGGATTAGCAATGCTAGGAACCACTTCAAGTTCAGTAATGAACTTCTTAATCCAAACAGCTTCCTTTACAGCATCTGATACAGCAATATACTCAGCTTCCGTTGTAGAATCAGTGACTTTACTTTGCTTGGAACTCTTCCAGCTTACAGCTCCACCATTTAACATGAACACAAAACCCAATTACGATCGACTATCATCTTTGTCGGTTTGGAAGCTTGCATCTGTGTAAGCATTTACAACGAGATCATCTTCCATTCCTCCATAGACCAAAAACGAATCTTTAGTCCTTCTCAAGTACTTAAGAATCGCTTTTACAGCCATCCAGTGATTTTCACTGGGGTCGGATTGATATCTACTCGTCATGCTCAAAGCATATGATACATCCGGACTAGTACAAATCATGGCATACATGATGGACCCAATTGCCGAAGCATATGGAACATCATTCATTTTCTCCCGCTCATCTTTTGTCTTAGGACATTGAGTCTTGCTTAGAGAAAACTCCATATAACACTGGCAAGGTTCCTCTCTTAGAATTTTCCATGCAAAATCTTCTAATGACCTTGTCAATGTATGTACTTTGGCTTAAACCAATTAGCTTCCTAGATCTATTTCTGTAGATCTTAATGCCAAGTACATATGTGGCTTCACCCATATCTTTCATTGCAAAGAACTTGCCTAACCAAGTCTTTACAGACTGAAGTGTAGGAATGTCGTTTCCAATGAGCAATATGTCATCCACATATAAAATAAGGAATAGCACTATGATCCCACTAATCTTCTTGTAAACACAAGGTTCATCTTCGTTCTTGATGAAGCCAAACTCTTTGACCGATTCATCAAAACGGAGATTCCAACTCCTAGAAGCTTGCTTCAATCCATAGATGGATCTTTGAAATTTGCATACCTTAGAATTTTGTTCAAAACCTTCTAGTTGTGTCATATACACATCCTCTTGTAGTTTTCCATTTAGGAAAGCGGTTTTGACATCCATTTGCCATATTTCATAGTCATGATATACGGCAATGGCAAGCAAAATTCTTATACACTTGATCATTGCTACGGGTGAAAAGGTTTCATCATAGTCAATACCATGAACTTGCCTATAACCTTTCGCTACAAGTCTAGCTTTGTAAGTATGCACCTTCCCATCCATGTCGGTCTTCTTCTTGAAGACCCATTAGCAACCTATGGTTTTTATACCTTCGGGCACATCAATCAAGTTCCAAACTTGATTATCTTGTATGGATTGTAATTCGGATTCCATGGCTCCAAGCCATTTTTTCGAATCAGGAGAAGACACCGCCTCTTGGTAAGTGGTCGGTTCTTCATTATCAATGATTTCCAGCTCATTACTATCCATTACGAGAAAACCATATCTCTCGGGCTCGGACCGTAGCCTACCAGATCTGCGAGTTACTTGTGTATTTTGAACAGGTTCCACAATCCCTTGTGGTTCTTGTTCTTGTTCCACTATAGGTTCAATGTCATTTTCTGGGTCTCGAATTTCTTCAAGATTTATTTTGCTCCCACTGATTTCTTTGGAGAGAAACTGTTTCTCTAGAAAGACACTAGTACGGGCAACAAACACCTTGTTGTCCTCTCGGTTGTAAAAGTAATATCCTCTAGTTTCCTTAGGATATCCTACGAAAATACATTTATCAGATTTGTGTGTTAGCTTGTCGGAGACAAATCTTTTGACAAAATCTTCGCATCCCCAAATCCTCATGAAAGACAAACTAGGTTTCTTTCCGCTCCACATTTCGTATGGAGTCTTTTGAACCGATTTTGTTGGAACACGATTTAGTGTGAAAGCAGCGCTTTCTAGAGCATAACCCCAAAAGGATAAAAGAAGATCAACTCGACTCATCATTGATCGAACCATGTCCAACAAAGTTCTATTCCTCCTCTCAGACACACCATTCCATTGTGGTGTTCCGGGTGGAGTCAATTGTGAAATTATTCCACAGTTCTTTAGATGATCATCGAATTCATGACTCAAGTATTATCCACCTAGATCCGATTGAAGTGCCTTAATACTTTTGCCAAGTTGTTTTTCTACTTCATTTTGAAATATTCTAAATATCTCAAATGCTTCACTTTTATGTTTCATTAGGTAAACATACCCAAATCTACTATAATCATCCGTGAAGGTTATGAAGTATTGAAATCCTCCCCTAGCATTGCTACTTAATGGTCCGCATACATCGGAATGTATCAACCCCAATAAGTCACTTGCCCTTTCACCTAGCTTGGTAAAAGGTGTCTTAGTCATTTTTCCAAGAAAACACGACTCGTAAGTATCATATGACTCAAGGTCATACGAACCCAAAAGACCGTCCCCATGGAGTTTTGAGATACGCTTCTCATTAATATGACCAAGGCGGCAATGCCACAAATAAGTTTGATTTACATCATTAGGTTTAGATTTTTTATTTACATGATAGACATTTTCATTATTTTCATTCTTGACATCCAAGATATATAGGCCATTAAATGAACTTGCAATACCATAAAGCACATCATTTAAGTAAATAAAAAATTAAGAAACTTAAAACCTTCATTATCCAAACAAGAAATTGAAATAATATTTCTACTTAAATCTGGTACATAATAGCAATTGTTCAAAACAAGTATTAAACCGGAAGGTAAAGTGACTTCATAAGTCCCTACGGCTAATGCAGCAACTCTTGCTCCATTCCCCACTCGTAGGTCCACTTCACCCTCTTTCAGCAGTCTCCTATTCTTTAGACCCTGCACATTTAAACAAATATGAGAACCACATCCGGTATCCAATACCCAAAAATCAGTGGTAGAAAGGAGAATATCTATCATATAGATACCTGAAGTCGACGCAGTCCCACTGCTCTTCTTCTTCTTTTGACCTTCCTTAAAAGCCTTGCAATTACGTTTCCAATGACCAATTTCTTGACAATGGAAATAGATTGCATCCTTTTGTGAATCAGGTTTTGCCTCAGAAGCCTTGGCAATCTTTGCCTTGCTTATCTTGGGTTTGACAAGTTTCTTACCCTTTCCTTTGGCACTAGCCTTCTTCCCATCATGAACCATGAGCACAGGAGAACCTTTCTCCACAATCTTCATCTCCGCAGTTTTAAGCATACCATGCAACTCGGAGATATTCTTATCCATTCCATGCATGTTATAATTCATCACAAAATGATTATAACATTTAGGCAATGAATTAAGAATGGGATCTGTGGCTAGCTCCAATGGGATTGGATAGCTAAGTTTCTCAAGATGCTCTACATAACCTTTCATTTTAAGCATGTGAGGACTCACTTATTGCCCTTCACTCATTTTCCAAGAAGTGAATGCAACAATGGTCTTGTACCTCTCTTGCCTAGCTTGCTCTTGAAACATAGCTCTTAACTCCACGCCTATCTCATAGGCTTCCAAATGTTCCAAACTTTGTTGGAGTTTTGAGCACATAGTAGCAAGCATGAGACAACTTACATCTCTAGAATCATTACGATGTTTCTTGTAACTGTCTCTTTCTGCCCTAGGGGCACTGGCTTCTGGTTCAACAGGATGAGGCCCATCGAGAATGTACAACTTATCTTCTTGCCTAAGAACTATTCTTAGGTTATGGATCCAATCCATAAAGTTCGTACCATTCTCTTGGAGCTTATCCTTCTCAATGATCGATCGCAACGAAATTGATTGTGTATTAGTAGTCATTATCTACAATTATGCAAAAAAAAAAAATCAAAATTTAATAAGTACCAATTTCATTAAAAGAAATTAACAATGTATTTTTTAAAAAATACTCCCACTAAATTATACAACCTTCTTATACATCCAATGTATGATATAATTTAAATGGGCTAAGATCCAACTTTAATTTAATTTCAATTCTGTCACGGCCCGAAATCTAGGCTCTATTTTATTAGTAATTAAATGATTTTTATTTAATTATTTGCTTATTTATTTATTTAAATTATTATTTACTTAAATAATTATGTGTGCATTTTATGTGTTATAATAATTATGCCTAGCATTTTATTTGGGTCATTTGTGCTAGTGTAGAATTGTTGAGTCTTATTTGTTAGTGGGGAGTAATTGTGTTAGTAGATGGAGAGGGGGTCTAGTTGTAACTTTTTAAAATAATTTCCCTACTCCCCTCTCCTCCCTCACCTTTTCCCTCACTCTCTCCATCCCTCCTCCCAGCCATCTCCCTCTCTCTCCTCCATGTGTGGTAAGTTTCTTCTCCTCTTTCTTCTCTCTTAATTTTCTTCATCTTCTCCTTGTTATCTCTCATTTCTTAAAACATGAACCTTGTTTAGATCGTCGATAGGATCGCGTAGAACCAAAAAAAATTGAATTCCGTCAACTTTGAGATTTATCAAGTAAGTTGCTTTTCCCCCATATTTTATGCTAAAATGTTCATATCATACTTATATTATGATTGGGTTGTTATATGTGAAGTTTGGATGAGGTTGCAATTTATTTGGGATTTTTTGGGTTTTGGGTTAAAAATGGTGAATATGTGAATGTGGGTTTAAATCTTGTTTTGAGTTGTTAGGTGGTGTTGTTTAGGTTCCATTGATGTTTAGATGTGGTTTTAGCACCTTGGAATCTAGTTTGAAAGCTTTGATTTTGAGCATTTAGTGAAGGTTGTGTTTTGGTTCGAAATTGGTGAACCCAGGAAGAATCTGGGCATTGTTCTTCTGGCACGGTCGTGCTCCTTTATTTGGCACGGTCGTGCAACATTCACTTTCCTCCCGTCATGATTGGCACGGTCGTGCCACTTTCTTAGGCACGGTCGCGCCAAAATTCCCTTTCCTTCCGTCATGATTGGCACGGTTGTGCCACTTTCTTAGGCACGGTCGTGCCAAGCTGGGACTCTGGTATATTCTTCCCTTTTCTTCTAAAATTGTTTCCTCCATAACTTTCTCATCCGAACTCCGTTTTGGACGAATAAACTATCATTTTAAAGATCTCCTTGAGCTCTTCGAGATGAGTGAATAGTTTTGCTTGTGTGCTTGAGTTAAGTGGATCCTTTGTGATCAAATGTGATAAGGGATTGGTGTTATTATTGTGGAAATTATTAGAGCACCTTAATTGGTTATTGTTAGTTCATTTCACTTTCTTGGTGACTTCTTGGTATGATTCCCTACTTTGGAATCAATGATTGTTTATCGTGCTAGTATTTTATTACTTAGCCTTTACTTGAAAGTCCAGCTGGTATTTTGTGTGTGTTTGGGCAATGCGAAACATTATGATGGCACGGCCAAGTCCATTGTGATGTTGACCATTGTTTTGCCCCATTATTACCCTACTCTAGATTGGCCTTGGATGTGAGAAGAGCTAGCTCCTTTGTGTGCATTTTAGCTTTACTTGGAGCATGACTTTGTGGCATGTCTCCCGTCCTTTGTGACACTTTATTGGTTATTGGTTCCGGTACCGGGGTTTTCTCTTCGGCTTTCATGCTATTATGAAGATGATGATTTGTTGATTATTGAAGCTACGCAGTGATCCTTTATTTGGATGTTCTGGTTTGGAAAACCTTGGCTATATCCTTTGTTATGTGTTTATTTCCGCTGCTATCTGTTATGTGATAAATGCTATGTGCTATGTGATATTTATTATTGCTTATTGCTTCTTGCATCATAGCATGTCATGTAGTTGCATTAGTAACTTATTGAGATTTATCTCACCCCCTTTTCTTTTATCTTTGTTTTTCCTTAACCCCCTCCCCAGGTGCTAAGGATTAGTCTCGCTGATCACGAGAAAAAGGACGTCGAGTGTGGATACATTCTTTTGGGGAAGGTTATTATAGGTTGGTTTACATTATATAAATGTGTAACCATTTTGGGATAGTTGTACCAGACAATGACGTCACTAAGAATAGTATATTTGTATTTTGTTGGGCATAAACTTGTGGAAGTTTATGATAGTTGTAAATGGTTTTTATCAAACTTGGTTTTGTAAAACTTTGGATCATCACCTTTTGGTATCAAATGGAATTTTTAACTTCAGTATTTTACAGTTTTGGTTTTAAAGTCGACGTCCAGATCGCGGTCTCGGGCCTGCGGGGTCCGGGGTCGCGACTGTTGGTATCAGAGCTATGGTATTAGCTCTATGTATAAGTATAGGTAGATTAGTATGACCTAGGTGGGTAGTAGTGTGCGGAGTGATTAACGGTTGATGTTTTATGCAGGTACTTATTACAATGGTTCGTAGAAGGAGTGGTGAAGGTAGTACCGGTAATGCAAATCAGAATGATACAAGGGAAGAAGCCCGTGCCATGTTTCAAGGCATGTTTGAGGCGGCCATGAAGGCCATACATGATCAAGGTCCGAGGGTAGAACAAGCACCACCCCGCTATGGATTGGAGCAATTTCTGAAGTTGAAACCGGTTGAATTCAATGGGGAACCCGATGTTAGGAAGGCTGAGTTGTGGATTGAGTCGATGGAGAAGATTTATGATGTATTTGGTTGCTCGGATGAGGACAAGGTCCGGTTTGCGGCTTATAAGCTTGTGGGAGCCGCCGAGCATTGGTGGAAAGGTGTTAAGGCTACTTGGGATGATACTCACATGGTGTATGCGTGGGAGTTGTTCGTGCGCAAATTCAAGGAGCATTTCATTCCGGTTGTTGATCAAAACCGAAAGGAGATCGAGCTACTCAACCTGGAGCAAGGTGTGTTGTCTATAGCACAATACTCGGCTAAGTTCATAGAATTAGCCCGGTATTGCGACTATTTGGTGAGGACCGAGGAACAAAAAGCTATGAGATTCATTCGGGGATTGAAGACCTCCATCTGTACTCAACTGATTGCTCAACGGATTGTGACTTTCCAAGATGCGGTGGACCGAGCCTACTTAATAGAGTAAGATATTGGGGAGCATAAAAGGAAGACCGAGGTAGCTAACCCGAGCAAGCCGGGAGGGCAAAGCAAGCCATAACACCGTTCCGATAACTGAGGTAACTTTGGGGGACAATCTCAGTTCCGAGGGTAACCGATCCCAAGGAACCCGGGTACCACTTCCGGGAACCAAGGGAGCCAAATTAGGAGGCTTTGTTCGTATTGTCAAAAGGAAGGTCATTCTGAAGACCGTTGTTGGAAGAAGCAAGGAAGGTGCACCAATTGTGGTCAAATGGGTCACTTTGTAAAAGATTGCCCGAGAGGTAGAGGACAAGAATCCGGGTCAGGAGTTGGTACTAATCAGGGTCAGAAAAGGGATGCCACTGGGAAGCCCAAAATTCAAGGAAAGATATTTGCCATGAATCAACAACAAGCGACCGATGATCCTTCTGTTATTGGAGGTATTGTTTCTGTGTCTAATGTGAGCGCACGAGCGTTAGTAGATCCAGGATCATCTCATTCATACATTTCTGTGTAATTTGCTTCCATGTTAAATGCTGCATTCGAGTCTTTACCGTACGTGCTAGAGGTGTCGACCCCTATAGGAGAATGCTTGATTTCTGATCGAGTCTTTCGTGCTTGTGATGTGGTTATTTGTGGTCGAGTCCTTTGTGCGGATTTGGTAGTTCTTCCTATCCAAGACTTTGATGTCATTTTGGGTATGGATTGGTTGAGCAAGTTTCATGCTTCTGTTGATTGCCGTAAGAAAACTGTTACTTTTTCTATTCCTGATGTACCTAAATTTGTGTTTGAGGCTAGTCCTCTGAGTAGAAAGGTTCGCTTAATTTCTTTTATGAAAGCGAGAAAATTATTGCATAGTGGTTGTGAGGGGTATTTGGCTAGTGTTCTTGATACTAGGAAAGAATCCCCTAGTTTGGATAGTGTTCGGGTAGTTCGGGAATTTCCCGATGTTTTATCTACCGAGTATGATATGCCGCCCGATCGTGAGATTGAGTTTTGTATAGATCTTTTGCCGGGTACGGCTCCAATTTCGAAAGCACCTTATAGGTTAGCTCCCGCAGAGTTGAAAGAATTGAAGGTTCAGTTGCAAGAGTTGCTTGATCGAGGGTTTATCCGCCCTAGTGTTTCCCCGTGGGGAGCACCGGTTTTATTTGTGCGGAAGAAAGACGGTTCCTTGAGATTGTGCATCGATTACAGAAAGTTGAATCAGGTTACGGTGATGAATAAGTATCCTCTACCGCACATCGATGATTTATTTGATCAGCTTCAAGGGTCCGTGGTTTTCTCTAAACTTGATTTGAGGAGTGGGTACCATCAGTTGAAGGTTCGATCGGAGGATATTCCGAAGACTGCTTTTCACACTCGGTATGGTCATTATGAGTTCTTGGTTATGCCGTTTGGGTTGACTAACGCGCCTGCAGTGTTTATGGATTTGATGAACCGAGTTTTCCATCCTTATCTTGATTCGTTCGTGGTGGTTTTTATTGATGATATACTCGTCTACTCTAAATCTCGAGGGGAGCACGAGCAGCATTTGAGGACAGTTTTATCCGTTCTTGCGAGGGAGAAATTATTTGCGAAGTTTAGCAAATGCGAATTTTGGCTCGAGAAGGTGTCATTTCTGGGTCATGTGATTTCGAAAGACGGGATTTCGGTGGATCCGTCAAAGATAGAAGCTATAGTGGATTGGAAGAGACCCGAATCAGTGACAGAGATTAGAAGCTTTCTGGGTTTAGCCGGGTATTACAGAAGATTTATTGAAGGGTTTTCGAGGATTGCTACTCCGATGACTCAGTTGACCTGGAAGAATGTTCCGTTTGTGTGGACCGAGAAATGTGGCAAGAGTTTCGAGGAATTGAAGAAGAGGTTGACTACCGCACCGATCTTGACTTTGCCTAATGGGAGCGATGGCCTAGTGATTTACAGTGATGCTTCTAAAGAGGGTTTGGGTTGTGTGTTGATGCAGAATGGGAAAGTAATTGCTTATGCTTCGAGGAAGTTGACCCCGAGTGAACAGAATTACCCCACTCATGATATGGAGTTAGCGGCTATTGTATTTGCATTGCACAAATGGAAGCACTACCTTTATGGGGCGAAGTTTGAAATTTTTACGGATCACAAGAGTTTGAAGTACCTTTTCTCCCAGAAGGAGTTGAATAATAGACAGCGCCGATGGATGGAATTGTTGAAGGATTATGATTGTACGATTTCTTATCACCCGGGGAAGGCGAATGTGGTAGCCGATGCGATTAGTAGAAAGTCTTATGTGGCCTCGATGATGGTCGGGAGTGGAAAATGCTTGAGGATGTTCGAGATTGGTCTCCTCGTGAATCGAGACATGGGGCTATTTTTGCGAATATTAGAGTATCTCCGACCCTAATCCAGAGGATAAAGGAAGCTCAGAAAGAAGACCCCGAGTTGGTGAAGGTAATGGGTAAATTGAAGGAAAAGAATTTCGAGGATTTTTCTATTAGCCCGGTGGGAGTGTTGACTTTCCATGGTCGTTTGTGTGTACCCGATGTTGGTGGATTAAAGAGGCAAGTTTTAGATGAGGGTCACAAATCGAGGTATACTATTCATCCGGGTAGTACGAAGATGTATCAGGATTTGAAGCAACAATTTTGGTGGATTAATATGAAGAGGGAAATAGCGGAGTATGTTTCGAAGTGTCTAACTTGTCAGCAGGTCAAAGCCGAGCATCAGAGACCCGCGGGATTACTTCAGCCGTTAGATATTCCCGAGTGGAAATGGGAACATGTGACTATGGATTTCGTTACGGGACTACCTCGTACCCGTAGGAAGTATGACAGTGTTTGGGTAATAGTGGATAGATTGACCAAGAGTGCCCATTTCTTGCCTATTGACATCAGATATTCGATGGAAAAGCTTGCGACCCTTTATATTGATGAGATCGTTAGATTGCATGGGGTTCCGGTTAGTATTGTGTCAGATCGAGACCCGAGATTTACTTCTAGATTCTGGAAGGCATTTCAAGAAGCTTTGGGTACAGATTTGCGATTCAGCACAGCTTTTCATCCTCAGACCGATGGACAATCCGAGAGGACTATTCAAATTTTGGAGGATATGTTGCGAGCTTGTTCGATAGACTTTTCCGATTCTTGGGATTCGCACCTACCGTTAGTGGAATTCTCTTACAACAACAGTTATCAGGCTAGTATCGACATGGCACCGTATGAGGCTTTGTATGGAAGAAAGTGTAGATCGCCTATTTGTTGGGATGAGGTTGGTGAAGCGAAGATCGTGGGTATTGATTTGCTTTGGGATTCAGTTGAAAGGGTTAGAGTTATCCGTGATAGATTGAAGACAGCCCAGAGTCGACATAAGAGCTACGCCGACATCCGAAGGCGAGATCTTAGCTTTCAGACCGGTGATTTGGTGTTCTTGAAAGTGTCTCCAAAGGTGGGTATTCGTAGATTTGGGAAGAAAGGCAAGTTGGCTCCGAGGTTTATTGGCCCGTTTGAGATCTTGGGAAAGGTTGGACTTCTAGCGTATCGTCTTGCGTTACCGCCATCTTTGGACCGGTTGCACAACGTGTTCCACGTTTCTATGCTTCGGAGGTATGTTCATGATCCATCTCACGTGTTACCGAGGATACCGGAGGATATTGAGCCCGACATGACTTATGAGGAACGACCGGTTCGGATCCTAGATTCTAAAGTCCATGAGTTGAGGAATAAGAGCATTGCGTTGGTTCGAGTTCTTTGGAGGAATCATAATATCGAGGAGTCGACGTGGGAGCTCCGAGATGAGATCGAGAGGAAATTTTCGTGGCTTTTTGTTTAAGGTGAGTCTCGTTAAAATTCGGGTCGAATTTTCTTTAAGGGGGAGTGAATGTCACGACCCGAAATCTAGGCTCTATTTTATTAGTAATTAAATGATTTTTATTTAATTATTTGCTTATTTATTTATTTAAATTATTATTTATTTAAATCATTATGTGTGCATTTTATGTGTTATAATAATTATGCCTAGCATTTTATTTGGGTCATTTGTGCTAGTGTAGAATTGTTGAGTCTAATTTGTTAGTGGGGAGTAATTGTGTTAGTAGATGGAGAGGGGGTCTAGTTGTAACTTTTTAAAATAATTTCCCTACTCCCCTCTCCTCCCTCACCTTCTCCCTCACTCTCTCCATCCCTCCTCCCAGCCATCTCCCTCTCTCTCCTCCATGTGTGGTAAGTTTCTTCTCCTCTTTCTTCTCTCTTAATTTTCTTCATCTTCTCCTTGTTATCTCTCATTTCTTAAAACATGAACCTTGTTTAGATCGTCGATAGGATCCCGTAGAACCAAAAAGAATTGAATTCCGTCAACTTTGAGATTTATCAAGTAAGTTGCTTTTCCCCCATATTTTATGCTAAAATGTTCATATCATACTTATATTATGCTTGGGTTGTTATATGTGAAGTTTGGATGAGGTTGCAATTTATTTGGGATTTATTTGGGGTTTTGGGTTAAAAATGGTGAATATGTGAATGTGGGTTTAAATCTTGTTTTGAGTTGTTAGGTGGTGTTGTTTAGGTTCCCTTGATGTTTAGATGTGGTTTTAGTGCCTTGGAATCTAGTTTGAAAGCTTTGATTTTGAGCATTTAGTGAAGGTTGTGTTTTGGTTCGAAATTGGTGAAGCCAGGAAGAATCTGGGCTTTGTTCTTCTGGCACGGTCGTGCTCCTTTATTTGGAACGGTCGTGCAACATTCACTTTCCTCCCATCATGATTGGCACGGTCGTGCCACTTTCTTAGGCACGGTCGCGCCAATATTCCCTTTCCTTCCGTCATGATTGGCACGGTTGTGCCACTTTCTTAGGCACGGTCGTGCCAAGCTGGGACTCTGGTATATTCTTCCCTTTTCTTCTAAAATTGTTTCCTCCATAAGTTTCTCATCCGAACTCCGTTTTGGACGAATAAACTATCATTTTAAAGATCTCCTTGAGCTCTTCGAGATGAGTGAATAGTTTTGCTTGTGTGCATGAGTTAACTGGATCCTTTGTGATCAAATGTGATAAGGGATTGGTGTTATTATTGTGGAAATTATTAGAGCACCTTAATTGGTTATTGTTAGTTCATTTCACTTTCTTGGTGACTTCTTGGTATGATTCCCTACTTTGGAATCAATGATTGTTTATCGTGCTAGTATTTTATTACTTAGCCTTTACGTGAAAGTCCAGCTGGTATTTTGTGTGTGTTTGGGCAATGCGAAACATTATGATGGCACGGCCAAGTCCATTGTGATGTTGACCATTGTTTTGCCCCATTATTACCCTCCTCTAGATTGGCCTTGGATGTAAGAAGAGCTAGCTCCTTTGTGTGCATTTTAGCTTTACTTGGAGCATGACTTTGTGGCATGTCTCCCGTCCTTTGTGACACTTCATTAGTTATTGGTTCCGGTATCGGGGTTTTCTCTTCGGATTTCATGCTATTATGAAGATGATGATTTGTTGATTATTGAAGCTGCGCAGCGATCCTTTATTTGGATGTTCTGGTTTGGAAAACCTTGGCTATATCCTTTGTTATGTGTTTATTTCCGCTGCTATCTGTTATGTGATAAATGCTATGTGCTATGTGATATTTATTATTGCTTATTGCTTCTTGCATCATAGCATGTCATGTAGTTGCATTAGTAACTTATTGAGATTTATCTCACCCCCTTTTCTTTTATCTTTGTTTTTCCTTAACCCCCCCCCAGGTGCTAAGGATTAGTCTCGCTGATCACGAGAAAGAGGACGTCGAGTGTGGATACATTCTTTTGGGGAAGGTTATTATAGGTTGGTTTACATTATGTAAATGTGTAACCATTTTGGGATAGTTGTACCAAACAATGACGTCACTAAGAATAGTATATTTGTATTTTGCTGGGCATAAACTTGTGGAAGTTTATGATAGTTGTAAATGGTTTTTATCAAACTTGGTTTTGTAAAACTTTGGATCATCACCTTTTGGTATCAAATGGAATTTTTAACTTCAGTATTTCACAGTTTTGGTTTTAGAGTCGACGTCCAGATCGCGGTCTCGGGCCCGCAGGGTCTGGGGTCGCGACAAATTCCGCTAAGGCGGATTACACAAAATCAAATTAATTAGGTAGACAATCATGTCAATCATATCTCATATGATTCTTAGATCCTTTTCTGAGATTCCTTAAGAAATCCAATTTTCAAAAAGCATGTTTAATCTCATCTTTGCCTAGGCCCAAAACTGTTTTGACGCCTAATTAAGTCAAACTATTTTAAACGTATAGTTAATGTGCCTCGCTAGGGCGCGCCCACATTATCTATCTTGCTCATACATAAATAAAATTAAGGCACCTCGCTAGGGTGAATCTACATTAAAATCACCCATTGGCTAACAAGTGTTTTAATTATGGCATGACAATAAAGGACTTCAAACTTTTTTTGAATGTTTAATCACATATAGCAGTCAACACATTTATGAGCACAAAATATAAACATGTTACGCATCAAATTTAGCCACTAAATTAATCATCATTAATTTAAGCATAATATTTATGTGTCATTAGTTTTTCTATAATTATGAGGATGAGACTCTTTTGAACTTTAGTTATCATCTCCAAATCAAGACAACAAGAAGTGCGGCCGAACTAAGCCATATGACAACAACAATTCCGCACTAATTCAAGAAACCAAGAAAGTAGTCCATGTGGCCGAAACTAAGCAATAGATGGTCTCGATGAACGTAGGCCAATTGCATCCACAATTCCACATGGATCTCCAATCTTTGAATCAAGAACTTTGTTTCTCAATTTTAGCAATTATGAACTCTTCATAATTCTAACTTCGTTTTATCTTTGAAACTTTGATTGCGATCAAATTTGGAAAACACAATCTCGATGAACATAGATTAGCCATCCAAACTTTGAACCAATCTTAGAATCACAATACTAAAACAAATAGGAAAATTAAACCCTAAGATCCACACCAAAACCCTAGCAAGAGCCCCCAACCGAAACCCTAGGTCCGGCCGGGTCTCTTCATTGGGTCCGGTTGGACCCTCTTGAAAAATCCCAGATTTTTAAAGTTCCAAAATTTATCTCAAAATTGTTTTTCCCGATTTAATTAGGGTTTCGTGTTCTTGGTGATCCAATCACCATCATCATCAAAACCTTGAATGAAGAATTCATGAATCCTTGAATTATCAAAACTTTGATCCAATCAAAATTGATAACCCAAACAATTTTAAATCCACCATAATTTTTATTGCGATTGAATAGTGCGATTAAAGTTTAAAAAAAAATAGTAAACCACATAAAATCATATAACACATAAACATCATAATCCAATATTCATATCATGCAAGGCACATAAACAAGCAATTTATATACACACAACATGATCTAGTATTGAAATAATCAACATAAATGGGGCTCTGATACCACTGTTGGGTTTCGTAGTAACATGTGTAGCGGAATATAAGCATTTAAAATTTTTCATGAAACCCAAAGCCATAGATCCGTTCATATGATTGTATCAAATACATACAATATGAATACTATAATACTAACCCTTGATGCCTTTGAATTTCAACCTTTGATCTTGGTGGAGATTAGAAACTTGATCACGAACACAAAGCTTTAACACGAACTTTGAAGATGATGAGTTTCACCCTCTAGCGGTATCCAAACCTCGAACGAATATCAAGAGCACGTGATCTTGGTTGCTAGACCAAAATTATGAAACACATTTTCACAATTATTTTTGACTATATGGAATTATGAATTCTTGATCTAATAAAAAATATTGTCTCTCTAAGAGGCTTGGAATAATAATCTTAATGGCTGGTGAAAAGATCCTTTTATAGGTCCTAGTCCTTAACCCTTAAAGAGCTAGGAACCCTAAATCCCGTCACCCAATTAAGGAAACAAAATCTCTGTCACAGCGTGGTGGGCACGGTCGTGCTCTTTAATTGGCACGGTCGTGCCAATTGTGTCGAGCCTGGCCTCCGAAATCTGAATATATGCACGGTCGAGCTTTATAATCTGCACGATCGTGCTTTATAACTAGCACGGTCATGCCATCAGGTTCGAGCTACCCGTCCCTTTGCTGATTAATGGCACGGTCGTGTCTTATAATCGGCACGGCCGTGCTGATCCAATCAGCACGGTCGTGCGTTATATTAAGCACGGTCGTGCCAGCCCAGAAAAGCTAATTTCTCTATAATTCCAATTCAGTCCTTTATGATTCGTTATATTCGTGTGTGACCCTCTAGGATTACACTAATTTGGCAATGGGTCCAAACATGATCCCATAAGATATGATTAGGTTCTAGCAAACCGTCATACCTACCCAAATAGTGTAACTAGATACAAGTTCGCATTCCATTTAGAACATGTCATAATCCTTTTGTCCACGTTGTCATTGAACACAAGTCATGGTCAAACAGTCAACTTGTTTTTGTTCAATACTTTCTCGATTCCGAATATGTTGATAATCCAAACGACATTAATCCAATCAATTCATTTGAGTCCGGCCGAACATTTTCATCAACATCATTCCTACGAGAGGCCTAAGCTTGACATCTCTCCGAAGAGGGGCAAATCCATCATAGCTTATTATTCTTCCCTACATGAATTCGATTATACCAATCATACCCTTTATAACTACCTGATTAAAGGTAGCGTTTGAATATGTCAAACATAATGTTCATTAAGTGGAAGACTATAATAACTACATGTCTAAGGATTCAAATGACATAACTAATATGAGATATATATATGACATTAACCATGATATAGATCTCATAAAGCGGGTCATGTCCAGTACTTAACAAGTACCCATAAATCTAATATGATCATTTAGCCTTTATACTAATACCAAACAAGTACTAGGAATGGAGATTATTATAAGTAAACATGAACAACAATAATAATCAAAACATCTCTTTATTAATATAAAATAAATGATAACAATTACAACGTTTATTAAACGTACATAGGGCACCAACACCAACAGTTTCACTAGACTTTACTTATTAATTACAGGTCGATTCACTAGACCTACTATCATTCACACTTGGTTGTTCAATAAGTCATATACTTTTATACTTGACTGTTTCAATAAGTCAAAAACTTTCATACTTGACCGTTTCAATTGGTCACCTTATTCTTGTTTCGATCATTTCACTAGACCAAAACTAAATTCACTTGGCCGTTTCAATAAGCCAATTACTTTTTCTTTTGACCTTTTTAATAGGTCACTTTACTCTTGTTTCGATCGTTTCAATTGACCAAAACTAATTTTCACTTGGCCGTTTCAATAAGCCAACTTATACCCATGGTCTTTTCACTCGACCAATACTTCTCGTTCTAGATTAGCTCACACGATTTAACATTTAAGAACGAAACAATCAACAAAGCCATTTCCTTAGAATAAATCATAAACTTTTACTACGAGGATCTTCTTGGAATAAAAGTTAACAAAACAAAATTCTAGTTTTTTTTTCTCTAAACAAGAACTAACTATCAATACTATAAATAAGAATAAACTCTATGTCTCACTTTTCAATCATGGAACACCTTCCTAGGCCTTTCACTAGGCCTTCCATTTGGCACCCTTGTAACTTTCTTAGAACCTCTTGGCCTACCTGTGGGCCTATGAACCGGTACCATCTCTTTTCCAGCTCTTCATTAACATCAAGAATGATTGGGGCGGCTTCACTGCCCTCAAGGATAATATCTATTTTCTCAACTTCATCTGTGGCTACCAATTCATCTTCCTTTAGTGCTTCATTGCTTACGGGGGTTGTTGGTTCTGACTCCCTAGTTTTAGTTTCCTTTAAGTCTTTCAACTCATAGTACCACTGGTACGCCTGTTCTTGAGCCTCATGATAATACCTCTCATTCTGGTCTTTGGTCTCCTTGACTTCTTCCAGTTCTTTGAGAGTGTCTAGTAATGCTTTTCTATCTTGCATCCAATTTCCTAGTGTGACATTCACCTTGGTATTTTCAGCTTCTAATGCCTCGGTTAGTTTCTTAATCTTGAGTCAATATCTCTAAATCACTCTTTTCTTAATTGTTCTTTGCTTCAAGTTCATCTTCATGTTTCTTCTAAGTCCCTCCATGACTTACAATTAAGACATAACCGTTATCAGTGTCATATCACTTAAGAATATAAGACCATAATTATCATTTGCATAAGCAACTTAAAAAAAATATCATTCTAGTGTAACTCTTCAAGATTTACTTCCCAAAGTGTTCACTTATATTCCTAATATCCCTCGAGGAATTCTTATCTTAGGTTCTTTCCTAAAATAGTAGGTTTCCATAAATAACTAGTTTGACTTCAAGCAATCTTAGTCTTCCTAAAATGCTCAAATCAAACTTATTCAATATCAGAGTTCCTATCCCTTTGAAGCTCTAATCCCATAGCTCTGATACCAATTGTAACGAACCAAACTTTTCAATAATTATAAATATCCATAAACTAGGAAATTCCAAACGTTAAACACAATTTGAACCCAACGTTTACTTGTAACGGCTAGTATACCTAACCACAATTCAAAACAATGCGGAAGCATAACTATAATTCAAACTTTAACGGCTAGTACAACCCACTAGCTCTAGCATAAAACAAAACGAAACAATGTCTTAAACCCGTCTTCATTAAATCACGGACCGACCTCCTCTGCGATCTAACCTTTCCCTCTACTAATACCTGGGGAAAAGAATATAAGAAAGGGGTGAGCGAACAATGCACAGTAAGTTCATATGGATCTCTCCGGGTACTAAGAAGAGATGACCGAAAGAACGGAGCCAAACAATTATATTTCAATGAAAGGCTAATCATCAATAATCTTAATTGTACACATTCAAAATAAAGTTATAATACTTAAGAAGTTGTGGCCCTATCTGTGAATACCCCTTTCCGATGAAGCGACGCATGGAAAGTATCTTGTGATTATTTTTATTTACAAAGGGAATATTCTTAACGACATTAAAATTATGAGAGTCGCCACGCCGTTTTAATTAAAGCCAAAACATTGAAAAAGGCATTTTTAGTGGGTTCGGGGGTCAAATTACAACAAGAGAAGAATATTGAACGTTATCACTCCTATTGCCCGAATTGATCGGTCTTTCTATCATGATGAATGTGTTAGTAGTGTGTTAGTGATTTAGACCGGATCCGAAGATTGCCTACGTTCCTCTCAATGTGAGAAGCTCAGGTCAGCGTAGTTCGCAGATAATTAGAATAGGTAGAAGAATCGGGATCATGCATAATGAGGGGGAATTACCTAAAGATTAGGGTTTAGAAGTAGTTCCTAGATCATCCTCGGGTTGATGAACCCTCGATCATCATCGGCTATGAAATAACATGTAATTATGAAGATCACAACCCTAAATATAGCATAAATAAGGTTTAATCTATGAACACGCAGAACATGCGAAGAACATATTATGAACATATGAATGAGCATGCAAAGAATATGAAGAAACTATGAATAAACATGTACGAACATGAATATAAAAGATCTTCATTAAAAATAATGCAAGAACATGAAGAAAAAGTAGAAAACTTACCTATGTTGGCAAGAAATAAACCTTGGATCTTCTTGAGTGTTTGAATGTTAATTAGAGAGCAAAATATTGTTTAAGAACTCCAAAATTCGTACTTAGAGCTCTCAAAATCGGACCCCAAAACCAATGGAATGGAGTGATTTATATAGTAAACTGATGGGAGGATCTGATGGTCCAGATCATCCAGCGCAAGGTTGGCCGCCTGGCCATTGTTGAAGCCGGTGACAATAGTGGCCGCGTGGCCAAGATCAACGCGGAGCAAGGTTGGCCGCGTGGCCAAGTCTGCAGGCTGACTTGATTCTTAAGCTAGGGTTTCTGCATGGTTTTAAGGAAACTATTTGCTACCTAATTTGATAGATTTTGCCATAAATGAGATATTTTGGGAATCCGGGACAAGTCTTTGCAAGGTTTCTAATTCCTATAAAGTCCTTGTATTTTTGGGAAAGTCCTAATAAACTCATTTTCAGGTCGGGTACTAACAGTAGCCCCTCGGCGACGCTTCTTACAAGGCAATGTGGGGTCGACGATAAAAGAAGGATCCGTCTGAAACATGAGTTTCAAAACAGATGAAAGGTAAGGGAACGGCCGAACCTTGGCAGGCGACCTACGTATCCGCGGGGGAATCAAGCCAAACGTAGTTCAAATCAGATGGGAAATTGGGAATGACTGTCCTCTGATGGGGAGAAACGTCTTCTGTTGGGGAAAATGCACCTGCTGGGGATGATAGATGACCGCGTCGGTCGGGTGGCTGAACCTTTTCAGGTTTCCTATGTATCCTCCGAGGAATCAAGCCGGTCGTAGTTCAGAGATCTACTGGGGATAAAACGAGATATCGGACTCCTGCTAGGGATAATAAACCTACGGGCACTATCCTGTACGAAGAACGAATCATTCGTAAGCAATGAAGTTATTTGGAAAAATAAGGACTACGCTGTCTAAATAATCCCAAGATGGAATGGTAAACGCAATCAGGATCGCCAGGGTTCCTGCCGATCGCGCTAAAGTAATAGATGTCGGATCTTTCGCGAACAGAAATGCCGAGGCTTCTGCCAACCACGATCGATCTAGGATGCGTATGTCATAAAGGCGCCGAAGTCTCTCCAACCATACGAATCTCAATAATAGATGCTGGATCTTTCGCAAACAGAAACGCCGAGGCTTCTGCCAATTACGATTGATCTAGGAAGGTATGTCATAGAGGCGCCGAAGTCTCTACAACCATACGAATCTTAATAATAGATGCTGGATCTTTCGCAAACAGAAACGCCGAGGCTTCTGCCAATTACGATTGATCTAGGAAGGTATGTCATAGAGGCGCCGAAGTCTCTACAACCATACGAATCTTAATAATAGATGTTGGATCTTTCGCAAACAGAAACGCCGAGGCTTCTGCCAATTACGATTGATCTAGGAAGGTATGTCATAGAGGCTCCGAAGTCTCTACAACCATACGAATCTTAATAATAGATGCTGGATATTTCGCAAATAGAAACACCGAGGCTTCTGCCAATTACGATTGATCTAGGATGGTATGTCATAGAGGCGCCGAAGTCTCTACAATCATACGAATCCTAAGCAAATATTTGGTGAAGAATGGAAATTTTAAGGGGCTTTCCGTACCCAAAGGTAACGAATATCAGTCAAAGTAGTGTTAAAGGCATTTAAAATGAATTAAAAGGACAAGATCAGGGGCAAAAGTGGAATTTTATCTGAAGGGCCAAGGTTGGCCGCGTGGCCAAACACACGAATTTGCAATAGTGGCCGCGTGGCCAAGACCGTTGAGTGGTCAGATCTCCTTCACGCGGATCGCTGATCTGACGGCTGGGGTTGCAAGGGCGAAAGTGGCCGCGTGGCCAAGGCTGCCGATGGGCTGACTCCTTGGTCACATCACCAGACACCTCCCCTCTTCTTCTTCTTTCTTCTTTCTTCTTCTTCCTTCCTCCATTGTTGACGAGTTAGAGAGAGAAAATTGGGTTTTTAGAGAGAGAAAGTTGGGATTTTGATAATCTTGGAGACTTCATTTCACACATCTCTTGAAGCTATGGCAGATTGGATCAATGAGGCGTTATTTAGGGATTTCCCGGGCCATGGTGGGTATATGATTCCACAACAAGAGGCACAAGGAGAGGGGCACGGTTATGCTCAGGGCGCAGGAAATGTCGAGGTTGATCCAGGAGCGGGCTTTGAAGCGGCGCCCTTGATTCCACGGGGCGGTTTGAGACCACGGGCCGCGACTCGGAATTATCGCGATAATTTGCTGTGGTCTACGTTTGACCAAGATTACGATTTTTACATCGACTCTGAGCGTCATTGGTCGATGGGGCTTCCGGAGACGCGAGAGGTAAATTTCGAATTTTTATTCCTCTCCTTCTTGCACATTTGTATGTTCTATGCACATAATATGAAATGCTAGAATAATGAAATGCTAGAATTGTAAATTGCTAGAATGGTACGTACCTGTGCTGTGTTTACCTGCAGAGGATCAAGGCTCGTGGGTCCACAGTGACTGTGGGCAAACTGTGGGCGTCCCTGCCGGAGGGACCGGGCGGTTTGCGCGCTCGGATCGAGGCTATGGGCTTTGACCCATTCTTTGACAGTGTCCGCATGGTTGGGGCTTCCCTGAAGGTGGCAGCGGTGATAGAGGTGTGCCGGGAGTTCTGGTGCGATACCACCCATACCTTCCACTTCAGTTGGGGAGAGATTACCATCACGCCGACGGATTTCGCGGCCATCACAGGGTTGAGGTTTACTGGTACCCCTTTGCCTTTTGATGAGAACTTGGCGGAGCGGCGGGACTATAGACAGGCTCTGCTGGGAGTCGACACCGACCTGGGTGGAGGTGTCAAGGGTTATGGAGTGGAGGCCGGGAAGGTGAATCGCTTGGTGGAGGTGGCTATTGAGGCCTTTAGTAGGGGGGAATATGATTTGGATTGCTTGGTCCGGCTGTTCTTATGGTACAACTTTTCGGAGATTTTGTTTCCCAGTGGGGCTACTGTCTGCCGGTACTCACTGTTAGGGGCTCTTGTGGACTTGGACCTTGTCGGTGGGATTTCTTGGGGTGGAGCTGGTTTGGCTGAGATTTACCGGGCTTTGGACCATTGCTTGAGGGCTAGCTCGTCGGCCTTTGTCGGGTTCCAGTTCGCCTTTGAGGTACGCTCTTGACTACCCTTCTTTTCATTTGTTGAGATCTTTGTTCTATCTTTTGGTCTGAAATGTCTCTCTCATTATATGCACAGGCTTGGGTGTACGAGGTCTTCGGTGTCGCCCCTTTTCAGTTGGTGATGAGTGCCAACAAGGTTGTTCCCATCATGTCGTACTGGTGCAAGGGTAACAGGGCTCCTTCCCGCAGAAACCGGGACAGGAAGACAGTGGATGCTGCTGATCTGAAGAGGGTGTTTGTGATGTCTGAGCCCATCGGGGTGAGATTTTACCCATGGAGCCCGGCCAATGAGGCTTCGGTGGGTCCCTATGTAGTGGATTTGACCGCTTCTAGGGTTCTGCTTGTGGGTCTCATCGGGGAGGCCATGTATCTCGGAGAGAGGGTGGTTCGTCAGCACAGGGCTGGTGCGTTACCGTGGGCTCCTTATGACCCTCCTCGGGATATGCTCCATCCCGCGAGGTTGGCGACTTTCTTGGCTCCCACTCCGGCAGAGCATTACAGAGGGAGTGATGACTATGCCGGCTACGTGTGGACACGGCTGATCAGCCCTCAGGTTTGGGCTAGGATGCTATCGGGAGAGGGATCGAGCTCGGCCCGGTACGTTGGTAGGAGTAGACCTTTGGTTGACATGCCCCTTCGCTCGAGTAGTGTGAGAGTGATGAGGGGCGGTCGGGAGGTGGAGCTTAGCTTGGAGTCGACTGACGCAGATCTCGTTGAGGAGACATTCATTCCTCTGCCCGATGCTGGGGTACGGCTTTGTGCTTTATTTTAGTCATGTTTGCACACACCTATTTCTTTCTGCATTGTAATCATTTGCCTTGGCTTCCCTTTCAGGTGACTCGGGAGGCATATATCCGTTCAGCTCGGCGGGAGAACGTGTTGATGCGCTTACTGAGGGAGGCGTACCATTCGTGTACTTGTCAGAGGGACGACGTTGCATCACCCTAGTATCGCGAGCGGTCTCCGAACGGCGCGGGCTCTTCTCACATTGGTGGTCGAGCGGTCCGGGGACGGAGTTCGGGTGCCGGTAGCTCTCGGGCTTTAGCGCGGCGTGAAGACACCACGGAGGAGGACTCTGACTAGGCGGGGCCCATCTTTCCATCTTTATTTCCTACACTGTCAGCTAGTAGAGAGCAGAGGGATATGTATGTATAGAACAGATGTACAAAATGCATGTATGTATATTATGTTCTAAAATGCAATTTTATTGTGGGAGCCTACTTGTGCAAACTAGTTATTTTACAAATGTTCCTAATTTTATACAATGCATGAGCCACGGGACGGGGCAGGTACGTAGTTGCATGGATCCGTCACGGAGTAGGAAGAAACAAATTGGATTTCTGCATGGAGCAATGTTGGCCGCATGGCCTAGGACGAAGTTGGCCGCCTGGCCAAGGACAATATCGGCCGCGGGGCCAAGGGCATATGTGGCCGCGTGGCCAAATCCTGCGCCGCCTCCGGTTTTCCTTTTCCTGGCAAGAATCGGGAGTTGTGTAGTATTTAATGGGAGTTTGTGTCCTATTCAACTTCGTACCAGCAGCCCTTTTGATCAATTTTGAGTTCCAGTCATCAACTTGCTCTCCTTTTGTCATGGATCACAATGCAAGGCTTTCTAGACTTGAAAAAGGAGCTTTCATAACATCTTTGGAGAAGTGGGTTGCCAAGATATCCGGTCCTTGTCGTAGGAAATTTGAGAAGCGCTATGGGATCAAGTGTCTTTGGTCATTCTTGCACATGAACTCCAACACTAACCTCTTGCAAGCTTGCGGGAAGTTTTGGAACGACACTCTTCATGTTTTCAACTTTTCTTTTAATGAGATGGTACCCACTTATGAAGACATCAAGGCGCTTTGCGGTTGCGAAGGGAAGGGTACACTTGCATTGCCCTTTGATTTTATTTCTTTGCATGACAAATTGATAGCCTTTGGCGTGCCCGCGGATGACTTTGATAGGTATGCTAGGGGCGGTTATGTCGACCTTTCTTGGATGCCACAACACTTTCTACACATGGATGTGGCCTCTGACCGTTCCTTGGACCATCTTGCGCTATGTCTGTTTGCCTCTATTCTTTTCCCTTCTGAGGTTAGATTTGCTAGTGAGGGGTGTTTGGGCATGGTGAATTCCGCTCGTTTAGGTTATGACATTGTACCGGCCATTCTTGGGGAGATGCTCTGTGGGATTCCTCATCTCGCGGCTTATGGTGGGATGCCTTGTGGTAGTGATAGGCTTTTGACCATGTGGTTGCAAGAGAGGCTTCGAGTGAATAAACCGGCGGCTTCTCTGAAGGTGGCCCCATGGATGCACCGCATTAGAGGCATGGCGGAGTGGTTTGAGGGCATGACTCTCAAAGGTTGGGAAAAGTATTTGGCGGAAATGGTGACCGACGACATTCAGTGGGTGGTGCCCCATTGGCACATTCACTCTGTGAGGGAGAAACAAGTGGGACTTCACATGATCAAAGTTCCGACCCTTTCTGGGACTACCTTTTACTATCCCTCTAGAGTGCTTCGTCAGTATGGTTTGGTGCAGACCATCCCGGAGGGTTGGGACGAGGAGAGAGATGATTTTTCCTTTTGGGATACTTCAGTTGGATGATAGTGCCTCAGTCCTTCTTTCTCAGATGTGGGGGGAGGCCGGCTTTAGTCGTAGGACCTTCCTTACACGCTCTAGCAACACCTTCCTGCCACGCGAGTATTTGGATTGGTATATGGGGAGACTTGGGCATGCGGAGCAGACTCTAGAGACCCTGAGAGGCACTATTTTGGCATCCTGTGCTCCTAGTTGTTCGTTGAGGATGAAGGAGGCGATGGCTTATGAGAGGAGAGGAGTCAGAGCATGGCTAATGGAGATGGAGCGGGGACTTCAAGGAAGAGAAAGGATGGGGAGACTCCTAGTGTCAAAGCGAAAGGGGTTAGCGAATTTGAGAGGAGGTTTTGTGAGAACCCTAACAAGAAGAAGGTTCGCCGTGGTCAAAGCAAGAAGAAAGGGACCGAGGCACGAGTGGCACTAAAGAGTAGTTCCGAGGATCCTCCATAGTCGTTGCAAACACATTGTTTTAATTTAGTTTACTTTTGTTTTAGTTTCAATTTCAGAATAGGTTATTCATTCAAAAAGTATGTCAAGCTTAGACTCATCAAATAAGTGCTAACATGCAATGACTATGGAAATAAAAGTTTTTGTTTTCAGAAAATACAACTTCTATCTTTATTGCTTGACAAGATTTGGATGCTTATTTGTTTTTTAGACCGCACCTTTTGAAAGGCTGCCTACGTTCCCCTTTTACAAATAGGACTAAGGGGCTCAGGTCACCGTAGTTCACTCCAGTCAGACTA
Source organism: Campanula takesimana (assembly GCA_026119855.1). Classification (NCBI taxonomy): domain Eukaryota; kingdom Viridiplantae; phylum Streptophyta; class Magnoliopsida; order Asterales; family Campanulaceae; genus Campanula; species Campanula takesimana. The sequence continues at coordinate 577,059 of JAOWBW010000552.1, forward strand.
GAATGATTTTAAAGAAAGGGAAGATAGAAGGGGGAATGCTCTAACTTTTGCCTAGACCGCCCTTGCGGGTTTTCGATCTAGCGAGCTTTGTACGCACCCTTATTTTGCATAGACCGCCCTTTGCGGGTTTTCAGTCTATCGGGCTTCTTTTTGCGTAGTAATTTTATTTTTTTTTTTTTTTTTTTAAGAGGGGGAGTCTAGTCATAGTAGCGTCTGAGCTTGCTGAGGTTGACTGGTTCCTTGAACGGGTTGCCATCCAAATCTGCCATTCTGACCGATCCTCCGGAGAAGATCTTCTGTACTACAAACGGCCCTACCCAAGTGGGGGCCCATTTCCCGAGGGGGTTGAATTTGTTGGGCAAGCGTGCTTTGAGCACCAAGTCTCCTTCTTTTATGTCAACAGGCTTGACCTTTTATTGAAGGCTTTTGTCGTTCTCCTTTGATAGGCCCGGATGTGTTCCATGGCCTTCAATCTACGTTCGTCGAGCGTTGCCAACTGATCATAGCGACTACGAAGCCATTCTACCTCATTTACTTGGTTCTCGAGCAAGATCCTCAAAGATGGCACCTCCAACTCAATAGGGAGCACTGCCTCCATGCCGTATGTCAAAGCGTAAGGGGTCTCTCCAGTAGCGGTGCGGACTGACGTTCTGTACCCCCAAAGTGCTAATGGTAACTTCTCGGGCCAATCCCGCCCTTGCGAAGCCATCTTGCGAATTATCTGCTCTATCGTCTTGTTGGCCGCCTCGACCGCGCCGTTAGTCTGTGGGTAGTATGGGGAAGATTTCTTTCGTTCGATCTTGAATTCTACAAGCAAGCGAGCACACTCGGCTTCGAAATGACTGCCATTATCTGATATAATGAGGTTAGGAACCCCATACCGACACATAATGTTCTCTTTGATGAACTGCGCTACCTTCTTGGAATTCAGCACCTTGTAAGACTGAGCTTCGACCCACTTTGTGAAGTAGTCGACCGCGACGAGGACGAATTCATGACCATTACTACCGGCCGGCGAGATCTTCCCAATAATGTCTATACCCACGTGGCGAACGGCCAAGGCGTGGTGGAACTATACAATTCGTGTGGGGGGATGTGGTTGAGGTTGGAGCATACTTGGCACTTGTGACACCGTCGAACCCATTGAATACAGTCTGTCTCCATAGTAATCCAATAATAGCCCCCGAGTGATCTTCTGTCTAAGCATCCTTGCATTCATGTGGGGTCCGCACAACCCGTTGTGTACTTCTTCCATTATTGCTTCAGCTTTCTTGTTGTCGACACATAAGAGCAACAGACCATCGTAATGCCTCTTGTACAAAGTATCGTCTAACAGCACAAACTGCCCTGCCAACCTTTTGAGTGCTTGCAGACTCTTGGCCTTCACATCTCCGTCAAAGGACATCTCTCCGTGCTTAAGGAATTTGTAGATTTGGGCGTACCATTGATCTCCGTTTACCTCGGCATTGATCTGGATTTCACAGCAATAGGCGGGGTTCTCTCTTCGTCCAACCCTGAATGGTTTCACGGACCTTCCTTCTGGAATTTCAACTAAGGAGGCCAATGTAGCTAGAGCATCCGCGAACCTATTTCTGTCTCGCGGCAGGAAGTGGAAGGTAACCTCTTTGAACTGTGCTATCAACTCATCCATGTAACCTTGGTACCGCTGCAGGCAAGGATCAATAGTTTTCCATTTCTTCGCCGTTTGGTTAATAATCAAAGCAGAGTCTCCATACACTTCTAACTCTTTCACGTTGCGTTCTAGGGTGGCCTCCAATCCGGCTATACACGCCTCATACTCGGCGGCGTTGTTGGTTGCTGAAAGTTCAGCTTGATGGCTATGGGAGTGTGCTCATCTTTGGGATCAATAAGTAGGAGTCCGACTCCATTCCCTCGTTTGTTTGCAGCTCCGTCAAAGAATAATTGCCACCTTTCTGCGACCTCAATTGCGAAAATGTCGTCGTCCGGGAACTCGGGGTCGGGTCCTCTTGTCTCGGTGCTTGGAGAGTCTGCGAGCTGATCGGCCATTGCCCTCCCCTTGATTGCTTTCCTCGGTACATAAGTAATGTCGAACTCTCCCAAGAACACTGACCATTTAGCGAGTCTCATAGACAGGGAGGGTTTATCAATAGGTACTTGATAGGATCCATTTTTGAGACTAGTAAGATCGGATGGGATACCATGTAGTGCTTGAGCTTCGTCACCACCCATACTAGGCCTACGCAGGTCTTCTCGAGCGCGGAGTAATTGAGCTCGCTACCTTGTAACTTTCGGCTGACAAAGTACACTGCATTCTCAATCCGGGAATCTTTGGCTTCTTGCGCTAACATGGCTCCGACGGCGGTGTCTGTCACAGTTAAGTATAGTAGCAACGGCTTCTCCTTATGCGGCAGGCGCAGGATTGGGGTATTCACCAAATATTGTTTGATCCTTTCGAAGGCTATCTGGCAGTCATGATCCCACTCCACACTGGCTGTTTTCTTCATTAACTTGAAAATTGGTTCGCAGATGGTGGTCAGCTGATTGATAAACCGACTGATGTATTGCAGGCGTCCCATGAATCCTTTTATCTCTGTCTCGGTACGGGGTGGCTTCATCTCCAGGATGGCTTGAATCTTCCTTGGGTCGGCTTCGATCCCATTCTCGGTGACCATGTAACCTAATACTTTCCTCTACGAACTCCAAAGGTGCACTTTGCCGGGTTCAAACGCATGGCGTGCTCTCTCAACCTGTTGAAGAACGTACACCTCAATCTCCTTGTGGATCATATCGTGGAATAAAGTCGTAACTGCCCGTTGGTAGGTAGCCCAGCGTTCCTCAGCCCAAATGGCATGACAGTATAGCAAAAAGTCCCCCATGGGGTGGTGAAAGCTGTTTTTTCTTGGTCCTCCTCGGCCATCTTGATTTGGTTATAGCCGGCAAACCCATCCACAAACGACTTGACCTCATAGTGGGTGGTCGCATCCACCAACATGTCGATATTTGGCAAGGGGAAGTCATCCTTTGGTGTAGCTTTGTTGAGATCCCGAAAATCCACACATACTCTGACTTTACCGTTGGATTTCTTGACAGTCACCAGATTTGATAACCAAGTTGGATATTCGATCACCCTGATGAAACCCACACGGAGTAGCTTCTCAATCTCTTCCTTCACTTGCAAAGACCATTCCGGCTTAATGCGGCGCAGCTTCTGCTTGACTGGCTTAGCGTCTGGTGCTGTCGGGATTCTGTGCTCTACGATCGAGTTGTCGAGCCCCGGCATGTCCTTATAATACCATGCAAACACATCCACATATTCTTTGAGTAGCTCAATCAGTGCTTCCCTTTCGGCTCCGCTGAAGAAACTTCCAATCTGTGTTTCCTTAGGCTCGGCTTCGGTTCCCAAATTCACGCATGTTAACACCTCATCGGCAGCTTGGGCTCGAGATTCTTTTTGATTAATAACCTGTTCTGAAATCTCTTTAATGTATTCATCATTTAATGTGTCTGTGTCTCTTCTAATGACTCGTTATTAACTAAGTGTATATCATTAGTTTGATTATTAGCCAATTATAGTGACTATGGAGGGATACTCGGAAAGGTCGAGGGTTTCATTCATGGCAAAAGGGAAAATAGCGTTTGCAACAAGATCATAGTCTTCAGACGTAAGGTCGTCAGACTTAGAGGAAGACTCAAATTCAAAATGTAAAACACTAGACTCTGGGGACGGGGATTTTAGGCGAGTGACAGGAGATGCTGCAGGAGTGGTGGCAGGAGAAGGAGTAAGCCCCAGTGTTCCCATCATAAATTCCTGAGTAGCTATAGGCCCCCCAATGATGCACCAATCTTGAGCTTGTCCCCCATGGGTACCACCAATGTCCTTGGGTCCACCTTATCTTCAGAATCATCCCGATGACGGCAACCATGTCTTCGTGCAGCCCCAGATTACCCAGATGTTGAAGCAGATATTGGCCGTCCCACGTCTCAGTCAAACTTGGAGTTTCTGCGGCTTCTATTGCTGGCTTGTCAAGGGTTGCGGCTTCAAGTTGATCTGCCAAGTCATCTGCAACTTGGTGGAGTACTCATGCCTGATGGTTCTAACTCTGCCCGTGGCTTTGTCATATTCCATGTAAGTCAGCTTCATGTTGGACCGTCGAATTCCACATCTCTGAAAATCTCGAACCCTTTCTGCAACTTTCCGGTGTTGGTCAATCCATGGCTCTGCGAACTCAAACCACGAAAACTCCTCGCCTTCCCTGACGAAGTAGCTATTCAGGGACAGGCGGTATGGCCGCATTTCAGGCTTTTTGTAGGGAAGCTTCATCTTTTTAGCAAATCCATCCTTTGTTGCTCCATCTTGTCTTCAAGAGTAAGGGTGTATCCTAGACCGAACAACCCTCGATGATCAACCTCTTCAACCAATTCTGTGGGCCTTGAAAGTTCTTACCTAGCCCCAGCCCCGGTATGAAGCCCATATTACGCAGTATCTTGACAACAGGTGCCACTTTATCGTTTGTTTTGGTGAGGTCGATGGTGCAGATCTGTGCTTGAGCGACTATTTTCGAAGCCGTTGAAGAGTCGGCTCTCTTCCCATGCTGAATCTGTAAGACGGAACGCCCTTGGTGGCCTTCCTTGGGCATTACGAGAATCGCTGTAGATGATGGTCACTTCATTACCAGATTGAAACTTCACACACTGGTGCAGGGAAGATGGGACAGCGCCCGACTGATGTTAACCATGGCCGGCCGAGGAGGAGTGAGAAGTTGCGGGGATGTCAATGACGTGGAAATCGGTCGGCAGATCTTTGTTCCGATGGTAATGGGCAAGGTGACTTCGCCTATCACGGCGCGGCATGTAGAGTCATAAGCTTTGATGGTTTGCTTGGATGGGCGTAAATCACACATGAACCCAACCACATCCATCATCCTTGAAGGCAGGATATTATAAAAAGAAAAAAACCATTGTCAATGAATACACGGGAATCTTCTTGCCATTTACTTCGACAGTGATGTATAAAGGCTCATTATGATCAACTCCGAACACTGGCTTGTCTAGCTCCGAGAAAGTGATGATGTTTTCATAGTGGATATTACCAATCATGTGGGTGACGTCCTCCGGGGTAATAGTGGATGGTACCATGGTGGCGGCGAGGTTTTGCTCGAGCATGAGGCGATGGGCTAGGGAGGAGGTGAGTAGGGACCATAGTGAAATATGGGCTTGGGTTTGTTTGAGTTGAGTGAGGATAGGGTCTTCTTTGTCTAGGTCGGCTTGCTCGGGTTCCTTCCAAAGACTTTCTTTGCACCCCTCGGGTCGGATTGGTACACTTGACCGGATCTTGTAAGGAGACAAACTTCTGCACGTAGCTCCTCCAAAGACAATGGCGAGTCATGACAAGGGGGCGAACTTCGGTCTTTTCGGCCTCCTCGAAGATTTCGGCCCAAGAAAGAGGTTGAGAGGGTTGGGACTCTCTTCCTCTAGAGATTCGACTTCACTCACTAGTTCTTCTAAAGACAACAAGTAGCAAGAAGATTCTTTATTATTAGTCATTGAAATACAACCCATCTCATCACAGTCCGCCACAACAGGCTCGGCCGGATCAGTGATCTCACTAAGTTCTACCATGAGTACATTGCTAGCTACATAATCTCTAGGGTCTTCGATGACTCCCTTGTGGATGAGCTCTTGCACGGCCTTCTTGAGTTCAAAGCATTCTTCGGTAGTGTGACCGGTGCACTTGTGGTAGTGGCAAAACTTCGACAAATCGCAACCAAGGCGGGGAAGGTGTCCTTCTAATGGTTCGAGCATTTCTAACGTCACCAATGCCATGAAGATATCCACCATCGTGAGCCCTATCTTGTCAAAGGCATCCATGAGCTCTAGGATACATATCTAATCTGCATGTTCACCATATTCACCCCACCCCCATTGTTAGGAAGAGGGTTATTCACCACATTAGGACCCTTCGGCTTCTCAATCTTCTTGTCATTGATCAACCCTTGTACTACGCGCTTCAATTGAATACAACCATCTTTGTGTGCCCGATGTGCTTGTGATACTTGCAGAACTTGGAGGCGTCCAAATCACTTCTTGGGTAGGCGGGTTGGTAATTCTCTAAAGGCTTGATAAGACCTCTCTTGACTAACACGTCAAAGACTTTCCCCATGGGCATACCAAAATCATCAAAGTGCTCCCTCTCTCTTTGCGGCGGAGCCCCATTCCTTGTTACGGCTTGGACATCTAACGGGACCTCTTTCTGGACCATATTCACTTGGCCGACGGCCTCCTTTCCACCCCTAGGAGGCGCAGGCGCAGTAGGAGCCTTGTAGCGGAAGGAGTTGTTGTTGTTGGTCTTTGGACTTTCCTTGGCGGCACAATCCCAGTGAACCCTGCTTCGTACCTTACTCCGGCGTCAACCATTTCCCGCAAATCAGGGAAGTAACCATTACCTATAGCTGCTTTCATCTCGGTAGCAAGCATTTGTAGAAAATCTGTTTCTGTTCCTTCGCCTTTGGTGGGTATTGGACCTCACACAACCGATGGTTCCACCTCTTGTAAAAATCATAAATAGCCTCGCCGGGCTTTTGCATAGTGTTCTCAAGATCTGTTCGATTCACATGCCAATCCAAGTTAGCTTGATACTTCTCACAGAAAATGGCGCTGATTGATCCCAAGTTTGCCTCTCGCTTGGTTCTAGCCCCAAGAACCAACGCAGAGCTATACCATCCAAAGTGCTATGAAATACGCGAGCCATTTGTTCGTTGGTGCAGTCACGAGCCCTCATGGCCAACACATAACTATCCAAATGAGTCTTAGGACACGAGTCACCATGAAACATTGCCACCTTAGGCATCTTGAAATCCTTGGGGAGAGCCCCTACTTGGCTAGGGTTGATTGTCTTGGTAGTCGGTGCACTTTGCTTATCCACGGTCTCGATCAACTTTCGCATTTGCTCTTGCATGGCCATAACCACAGGGTGATTGGAGATGTCGGGATAGTTTCTGACAGAATGACGGGAGGAGTAGTGGAAGCAGTAGCAGCGGCCATCCCAATACTCAGAGGCAACGAGGGTGCGGGTAGTTTGCTAGCGGAGAGGTAGCCGCCAAGCAGTTCAGGGGAAGGTTCATAGACAGCCTTGTTCTTGCTCATGGTAGTGAAACCTTGTTGGGTGTAGAGAGAAGGAGGTGGAACATTGCGGTAGCTTGGGAATGGGAAGGCAGTAGCATTGTGTTTGGGGGCAGTTGGTATTGACCTCTTCATCCTCGACATAAATGAAATTTCCCCATCGGGCACCAGTTTAGTCCCCTTTTGTTGAATGTGACCCTTCAACTGTTGGTTCTGGTCTTCCAACATCTTGTTGCTTTCCTCGAGATTCCTGATCTTGGCTTCGAGACCGGCGAGGAAGTTCTGGAGGCTTGGGGGAATACCATTGAGAGTAGCCTCAGTGTTGAGCTCGCGGCACTGCAGGAGGAGCAGAGGCTGAAGCTGAAGCGGGAGTTGACATTGCTGATGACGAGACTGAGACGTGGACGGAGTAGAAGCTTCACGTTGTAGTCGACCACCCGAACGGATCCAAACTTGCTTTGCTGAAAGGTTGAAGCAATGAAGCTTTAGGAGAGGGGGAAGGCTCATGCAAAGTATATTTTAATTTACAAAAAAATACATTATTTACATCCTAATTGGTTGGAAGGGTACCCCTTTTTCGCAACTAGTTAGAAGACTACGATCAGTGGAGGCCATCATTACGTCTATAGACCCCTCGTTTTTCACCTGCATTGCACACCCCAAACGGACAATTTGGGCGAGGGTCCTATAGGGCAGCGGCTTCCACCAACCATCGGATCCTACGACTAACCCTTCCTTAAAGGCATTTAAAACGTGACGTCTATGTTACATCCTACGCAAGTTAATGATGAGCGGAGATCTTGACAATAAACACTCATCTCACCATGGAACGTTCCGTGTAGGGAAATCACTTTTTTGTGCACT
>JAOWBW010000552.1:585123-867158 GCA_026119855.1 Campanula takesimana
TGCGCTTGATCCGGCGCCTTTCATGCGCTCTAACTTTTCTGACTCAGCAGCTTTGTTTTTGGCTAGAAAGTCTTCATCTCTTTTTTCGTTGAGCCTCAAGCCTGCTGGCTTCCTGCGCTAGCCTCAGATCTCGCTCATCATCAGTTTCAAATCTAGTGCGTTTGACAGGCGCAGGAGTAGGGTCATCAACTACCCGTTTGCCTTTGCTTTTATCTGCGCCTGGCACTGGATCTGCGCTTTGTCTAGCGCTTGCTTTTACTGCGCTCTTTATAATGGTGCGCTTTAAGGACTGGCGCATCATCGGTCTCTGTGTCTTCATCTACTAAGCCTTCAACAGTCTTGATTTGGATTCTTTGCGCGCTTTGTTGGGCTTCTTCCTGCGCTTCTTGAGGTCCAACTAGCTTTACCAAACATTGGAACACTCGTTGATCTTGTACTCCGGATTCTCATTCAAAACTTAACTAACTCAGGTAAGTTAGAAAAAGTTTTGTGAGAATAAGGCAGTGTGAGCGTAATCGTGTCTTTCTCACTTTTGTTCCTTCACCAATTTTATTAATTATCAATTGCTCACGCAAGAGTCTTAAACAGAATATGAGGCCAGTGAAGCGTCTCCTTGGCCATGATAGCAGCTGTGTATTCCCATTGTTCAACCGTGAATCGTTTACGTTCCCAGTTTTGAACACTATTGAAGTTCCACCATGGGTGATGCGATGTGAGTCAGAGTTCTCCACCATCTCGAATTTCGGTGTTTTTGATATTGTTTTGAAGCGTGGGAATTTTAGAAGTGAGGCAGCCATCTGTTCTGATCATCAATTGAGTAAGTCATCGGCGCCCAATAATGCGATCTTCACCCGGTAGATGGAAAACCGACAAGTGTCGAATCACAGATGAGAAATATGGACGTCAACATTTTGAACGCGCGCCTCAATCCGGTAGTGAGTGCGCCCATTTACGTCAATTTCCATTAGAACAGCAGTGGAGAAGAACTCATCCACGAGGAGCGCAGAGAAGAAATCTTGTCCATGGTGAATAAAGGGAGCAGACCACGACGCGCAGAGTCTCTATTTATTTCTCTTCCCATCACTTCACCAGATAACTCCAATAGATCAAAGTTTCTTCAAGTTTGAATTTGCAAGTCCTTGAAAAAATGATTGATGTTAGAAGTGATATTAGGCGCATAGAAACATAAATGATCAAAGTAACATAGGCGTATGAAATATATAGGCGCATAATTGAAACAGGCGCACAAAATTATAGAGAATCAAGGCGCATGATTGAATTAGTCCGCATAAAACATTGAAGGCGCATAGAGTTACAAGGCGCATAATATGGTTCTATGTGAATACTAAGGAAAAATTAAAACAACGAAATTTGACTAAGTACGAAGTTAGGCGCATAAGGTTTTTAGCGGCGAATGATTTAAGCGCATATACAAGTAGAGGCGCATAAATCATTCAGGCGCATAAAAATAGGCGCATAAAGAAGTACATAGGCGCATGAGTGAAAATTTTTACTTAGAAAGAAAAACAAACACAAGCATTCAATGAAAGAAATGAAAATCAAAAAGTTCAAATTTTCGAAAACAGTTAGAAAATTTCTAGAGACCAAAAACATGCATAATGACGAAGAACACGAAGAACGACCTTTGAATGCTCGAAGAACACCAAGAACACGAAAATCATGAAACTTCACCAAACTAGACAAATAATATATCAAATGACCGCATGACGACAAGGAATCTAAATATGCAAACAAAAATAAGAACAAATCAATATGAAAGCACAATGATCAAAAGAATGCACCCGAAATTTTGAAAAATTTTGAAAACAAAAACTCAGATTTGGAACAAAACAGAGCATTGATCGTTAAAATGTTGGTTTTAAAAGATTCGAAATCAAGATTAGAACACAACCCAACAACGATATAGAAAACGATCATCGAATCAGAGAGAAATCAAAGAAAATGATCCGGGTTTTAAAAAACGAAAACAATCACTGAAATGACGAAAAAAACAGAAATATAAGGAGATTAAAGTTGAGAATTCATACCATATCGTCTTGTGTAGATGTTGATGCTTTCTTAGGACCCATAAACTTATATATATGAATGTAAAATGAAGAAGAAAATGAAGATGAAGAGAAGAGACGAGTCTGGAGAGAGGGAGTGAGATGGGGAGAGAGAGAGAAATAGAGTAGGTGAGAAGAAGGAAGGTGATGATGTGTTTTTATAGGTTTAGGTTTAAAATTTGCACTGATAAAGCAAAAACACAGTCAAAATTTAAAAATGAGAAGTTGAAAGGATGGCATTTATGAGGGATTTTGAAAATGGCGGCTCATCATGACAAAAAGGACATTCATTAATGGGGATTTTTGGATTTGAGGGCATTAATGGCTGAATGACCTAAAGTGTCATGATTTGACATTTAGGTTTTTGAAAAACTGCTCCACTTTCCCTTTAAGTGTATGAGCAATTTTGACTAATTTTTGCACAAACACCACAAAAACATCTATTTGGTTTGTGTAAGTTTGGGGTGCAAGAATATATCCCAGAAAATAAATTTTCGAAAAGCGTAAACGAGGGGAAAAATTTTAATTGCACAAGTACCCTTGAACAATAAAGGAAGTCAAAAGACATAGATTCCTATAATAAATGAACAGAATGAACATACCTGGTACTTGTGTATTTATTACGTTCAATCATTGAAATTGAATTTTGAGAAATGATTGAGCCGCAATAGTTAATGCGCGCATGAAGAGGCGCATTACTTCAGCAAGGCGCATACTCATCTAGGCGCATTATTCATCAAGGCGCATTACACATCAAGGCGCGCAAAGATGGTTGAGCGCGCGCATGAATTTATAGGCGCGCAGATATTGTGCGCGCAGAAAACGAGAGATGGGCGCGCAGTTAGTAAGGCGCATAGATGGCGCATAATTTCCTTGAAACTTTTGAAAAATGATTGATTTATCATTTGTACCAATATACTCATACTCAACACAACATAAAATCATTAGTATTGACAAAACTATATTGAATTTAGTTGAGTTCAGCATACCCATTTCACCTCTCAAAAACATGAACCGTTTCGCGTCAAGTGCTTTAGTTAGAATGTCGGCGATTTGATAGTCGGTTCCCACGTGTTCCAAATGATATTGCCTTTTTCCACGTGGTCTTTGAGGAAGTGATATTTGATGTCGATGTGCTTGGTCTTTGAGTGCATGACAGGATTTTCAGAAACCGCAATTGTTGATGTATTGTCGCAGTAGATGGGACAATTTTCTTCGATGATATCATAGTCCACCAATTGCTGCTTTCATCCAGAGTATTTGACAACACAACTTCCCGCAGCGATATATTCGGCTTCGGTTGTTGAGACATACTGAAGCTTGTTTCTTACTCGCCCATGACACAAGTCTATATCCGAGGAATGACAAGTGCCACTTGTGCTTTTCCTATCAATTGTGGCACGCTGCATAATCCGCATCTGAGTAACCTACAAGTTTAAAGTTCGAATCTTTGGTGTACCAAAGTCCAAGGTTCACAGTGCCGAGAGATATCTATAATACGTTTTCACAGCAATTAATGTGCTTCTCTAGGGTCGGATTGATAACGAGCACAAACACAAACACTAAACATAATATCGGGCCTGCTAGCATAAGATAAGGAGTGAGCCAATCATACCTCGATAGAGCGTTTGATCACACGTTTACCTTTTAGATCTTTGTCGAGTTTGTTGCCGGGCCATTGGAGTATCGTATGATTTAGCGTTCTCAAGTCCAAACTTCTTGATTAAGTCCTTTGTGTATTTGGATTGGTTGATAAAAATGCCTTCACTCATTTGCTTGATTTGAAGCCCGAGGAAGAATGTGAGTTCTCCCATCATGCTCATTTCAAACTTGCTCTTCATTAGTTTCTCAAACGCTTGCACAACAATTCATTAGTAGAACCAAATATAATATCATCACATAAATTTGAACAAGTAATTTATGACCATTATGTTTGGCAATGAAAAGAGTTGTATCGATTTTACCGCGAGTGAAGCCTTTTTCGATGAGAAACTTGGATAGTGTATCATACCATGCTCTTGGTGCTTGTTTGAGTCCATACAAAGCTTTCTGGAGTTTTACACATGATTTGGAAATTGTGAATCTTCAAACCCAGGTGGTTGCAACATAGACTTGTTCTTGGAGTTCACCATTAGAAACGCGCTCTTCACATCCATTTGATATAACTTGAAGTTCTTGTGAGCGGCGTAAGCTAGAAATAATCTGATAGCTTCAAGTCTTGCTACGGGCGCAAAAGTTCATCGTAATCAATTCCTTCTTCTTGCCTATAGCCTTGTGCAACCAATCTTGCTTTGTTTCTCGTGATGGTTCCATTCTCATCCATCTTGTTCCTGAACACCCATTTCGTACCAATCACTCCTTGATCATTTGGTCTTGGAACAAGAGTCCAACCTTACATCGTTCAATTGATTGAGTTCTTCTTGCATTGCAATAACCCAATAGGATCTTGGAGTGCTTCATCAGCCTTCTTCGGTTCAATTTGAGAGATAAAAGCAGTGTAAGCATCAAGTTTGTAGCTCTCCTTGTACGAACACCAACTTGTAAATCACCGATGATATTAGCAATTTGGTGACCTCTAACTTCACAATTTCAGGAGGTAAGTTAGGTTGAGTCGTAGAAACTTGAAGATCTTCAATGGTACCTCTTCACCAGATTCAAAGTCATTGAAATTTGGGGGTTGAACTGGCTCAGAATTGAATTTGGGTTTACAACCAGATGCAGCAGTAGAAATAGGCGCGTAAGAGGAATCATGAGGCGCATCATTTGAGTGAGGCGCAATAGAGGATTCACCAGCGCATAATACATTGATTAGGCGCATTTGATGTAGATGGATTTCCTTGTGTTGATAGATTCTGACCTTGAGTGGGCGCAACGTAAATAGGAGCACCTGTATCATTTAACTCAATAGAATCATCAGCAACATTTGAGCCAAATGTGGCTCAAGGAGAGAATGTTCATCAAAAGTAACATGTACAGATTCAACTATCACTAATGTAGTTCTATTGAAAACACGAAAAGCTTTAGAGTGTTTGGCATACCCACAAAAATACCTTCGTCGGCTTTGGCATCGAATTTACCTCTATGTTCGTTTCCGTTGTAGAGGATATAGCATTTGCAACCAAGATCTTGAAGAATGCAATGTTGGGAGTTCTACCACGCCAAAGTTCATACGGCGTCTTGTTGTGAAGTTTGTTGATGAGGGAACGATTTTGAGTAAAACATGCAGTGTGATAGCTTCTTCCCAAAGTACTGGCAATTTAGCTTCAGCTATCATCGTCTTTCCCGCTTCAATCAACGTTCTATTCTTTCGTTCAACGACGCCATTTTGTTTGAGGACTCCGGCGGTTGAAAAGTTGTGATCTATCCCATGATCTTCACAATATCGAGCAACACCGTTATTTTTGAATTCTGTTCCATTGTCGGATCGAACACTAACGATGTCATCTTCTTTTGGGTTTGGAGCAGTCGAAATAAGGTAGTGAGAATATCATAACAATCATCTTTTGTAATCATCATCTCTACCCATGTATATCTTGAATAATCATCCACCACAACTAGAGTATACTTGTTTCTACGAATGCTTGCGGTGGAAACTGGTCCAAATAGATCAATGTGAAGCAGTTGCAAACATCTGTAGTTGAAGGATTTGACTTGCTTGAAAATGACTGCTTCGTTGTTTGCCAAGTTGACATGCGCGCACTTTTTGTCATGATGATCAGCAACTTTGGGAAGTCCTTTGACAAGATTATTCCTGCTGAGTTTAGATAGATACTTGAAGTTCAAGTGACTTAAGCGCTTGTGCCACAGCCAACTATTTTCGTTCACACTTTTTGCTACAAAACAAAGATAGTACTAGAGTTCATACTATGAAAATCAATAATATAAATATTTGTCTTACGATATCCCGTGAGTAAGATAGCTCCAGTTTTGCCATTCTTGATAAGACATTGCGTTGAAGTAAATGGCATTCTAATCCTTTGTCGCAGAATTGAGATATGGATAATAATTGTGCTTGAGCCCTTCCACGAGTGAGACTCTTTCAATGCACACTTTGTCTTTCTTGAGCTTTCCATATGCTACAACTTGACCTTTGTTATTATCGCCAAATGTTACGGAGGGACCTCTCTTCTTCATGGACATCTTCTAATAAGGATTCATCTCCAGTCATGTGTCTTGAACACCCACTATCGAGAATCCATTCATAATTTCTAGCTTTTGAAGATCCAGCCATGAAACAAAGAACCTGAAATATAGACATTTAAGCAGGTCCCCCTTTATTCCTTTGGGTCCTAGGGTTAGCAACTTTTGACAACCCACTCTTGCTTGACCTTAGGATTTTTACGTCCTTTGGCATTGGGAGTGAATCGCAAAAGGCATTCCACGGCCTTGTGTCCTGAACAATCACAAATGGAACAATGATGAAAGCCACCAATCACGTGAGTTTTCACAAACTCTTTACTTTTCTTGGGGATGGCATTCTTCTTTGGGTCAGATGAACTAGACTTAACAAAATCTTTCTTTTGAAATTTTGGAGCGCTTTTTCTCGAAGGGCGCATAGGGCTAGAGGCGCACGGCGATGAGGCGCGTGGCTCTTAGGCGCATAATGAGCACTCGGAGAAGGAGCGCGCCTATTTTCAAGAATGATTTTGCTAGGAGATGGTTCATCTGTAGCTATATCTTTCCCATTAGCTTTCCCAAATTGCTTCGTTGGGTAGACATAATGGAATGTTTGTCTCTTGACTTTTTCATGTCCTTTACCCATTGAATTAGAATGTTTTTCCTTGGAATTTCAAGAGTTTGTTGGTTGGTAAATTCACTATCTCTTTCAGCACAGACATCACATTTAAAGTTGTCACTAGTTGATGAGAATCCCAAGCCACTTTTATCACCACTGACTTTTTGGGACTCAAATATATTCTCCATAGTGACACGAGAATTGGACCACTCATTTGTAATCTTTTTAAGATCAGTGATTTGAGCAACCAATTCATCGTTTTGAACTTTAAGAAGTGAGTTCTGTTCTGTTAGAAAGTGTTTTTAACGGTAAGAGGAGTCATGCTCTTTATCTGCTCCTTAAGGAGGGTGAGTTCAGATTTAAGTAGAGATTTCTCGGTCTTAAGCTGGGAAATTTCATCACATGATAGTGCTAAAGCTTCCTTCATACTATCAAATCTAGTAATTACTTTTCAGCCTTTTTGAACAATTTTTCTTGTTCAGCAATCACTTCATCATTGATTTTGGAGATTGGAGCAGTTGGTTCAACCTGTGGTCTAATGTATGCTCCTTTTCTCAATTGTTCCTTGCTCCAAGATCACATCGTGAGAATAACAATCCACCATCGTTTTGAGCCGGAGTGAGAAATCCTTGTTCAACGAGCTCGCTGATGGTTGGTCCTTTCTTCTTTTTCGCTTCTTGAAAACCTGCAGATTTCTTGATAGGTTTATTCAAGGCATTCATATTGGGAACATCCTTGGAGAAGTCATCATCAGAATCATAAGCATCAACTTCATCATCATTTGCCATCAAACAAACAAGTCCATCATCGGAATCTTCATCGCTCTCATCGGAGTCTGTTTCAATCCAAGTATTGTGCTCATTTGCTGGTGCTTCTTCTTCAGCAACCATTCCCTTGTGTCGAGTGAACTTGGGGGTGAATTTAGGAGTATGGCTGCTCTTCTTCTGCATATATTCAAATTTGGGGATCGGGCAGCTTGATGCAAAATGTCCGGGTTTCCTGCAATTAAACAAACAAGATCTTCTTTTCTTTTTGAATCACTGCTCCTTGAAAACTTTTGAGGAGCTTTGCTGGTAGATCCTTGAAATTTGTTGGTTGAGCCGGGTCTTGAGAATTTTCTGAACTTTTGAAATTTCTTCACAAATAAAGCGAAGTCTTCATCATCCATGTCTAATAGCTCAGAAGTAGAAATTTTGGGATCGGAGCTTTTCTCATCTTGTACAGGCGCAGGTGTAGGCGCAGGAGTAGGCGCGGCTTCTCTGTGCGCCATCATAGCCATAGATTTTGACTTTCCTTCAGTTTCACTGATTCGTTGGAGTTTGAGTTCGTAAACTTTGAGATTTGCATATAGGTTCCTTAAAGTCCAAACATCTAAAGTTCCAGCGTCTTCAAGAGCGCTAGATTTATGAAGGTATCTTGATCCAAAAGCTTGTAGAAAATTTACATTCAAATCTTTGTTGGTAAACTTCATGCCAAGTGAAATACATAGATTGATAATTTCACAGTAGCGTTCATAAGTTTGCCTTAAGTTTTCACCGGGGAGTTGAGAGAAATTGTTGAATCTCTTTTGAACTTCGTATTTCTTGTTCTCCTTGCAAACGGTGTCTCCTTCAATATGCTCTTCAATAGCATCCCATAGCTCATTTGCAGTAGCATAATGCATGACTTGTTGTTTCATCGCCGTGCTTAGAGTGCTTAGAAGAATGTTACTTGCTTTGCCATCATTTGCGACTCTTCTAATTTCTTCCTCGGTCCATTCTTCCCTTGGTTTTAGGACAGTAGGTTGAGCAGCGTTGGTGCGTGGATTTGGATTCGCCTTCATCGGAATATAAGGTCCATAAACGACGGTGTCATGGAGCCTTTCATCGATTGAGTTGAGATGAGTCAATATGCTGAATTTCCATACGTCAAAATGATCTTCATCAAAGACCGGAACGTGAGTGTAGTTTGCAGTTGCCATAGGTTTTGAGTTTGCCATTTAGAATCGGCACCCAAGCTGTTAAGCTTGAAAAACGAAAAATGTTTTATAAAGGTGTTTGCTCTGATACCACTTGTTGGTCCCAAAGGGAAACAAGGGTATGAAAAATAGCTAGAGGGGGGGGTGAATAGCTGTTTTAAATTCTTTTCGTACCCTTGAAAAACTCAATTGCGAATGCGCACTTTATCAAGTAAGCGTTATGAAATGCGCCTAGTGAGTGAGTGAAATGCACAGCGGAATTTAGTAATGAAAGTAGGCGCAAAGTGATAAAGGGAGCGCAACACACACACTAAGTATTTTGGCTCAAAGTGAGTGAAATAAGGAACTAAGGCAAATGATAAAACAAACACAACACAATTCAGTTCAATCAATCTACAATGAGTAAACAAGCAAATAGTGAGTGAAAATAATAACTTGAAAGAAATGACAAGATAATAACACAAGCTATTTGGAGAGGTTCGATCAATGAAAGATCTACGTCCTCTACCAAGATGGTTAGTCTTGGATTTCTAATCGAGATCTTATATAATGAGTGAGTGTTACAAATTACAATGTTTGAGCTTATACACTAACTCAAGATCTATTACTATGAAAGAACAAATCCAAAACAATAACCGGTGTATCTCTAAAAGATGAATCTAAATGATTAATCTTAAGAGGTGCGTGTGTGTTCTTAGAATCAAGGCTCTTTAGATCTTTGAGATTGAGAGCACAAGAAACTAAAGTGTTAGGCTTTGAAGATCTGGGCTAAGGATGAAGGTATGAAGATGTTCTTGAGAAATCTGGAAAAACGAAGGCAATCTTCAAATCTTCAACAAATGCTTTGAGAGAGAAATTCTTGAAATTCTTAGCAAAACTCAGCAACTTCAAAATGTTGAAGTTATGGGGTATTTATAGTGAACTTCAAAAAACTAGCCGTTTGGAAATCCTTGTGGATAAGATGAGCTGTCGTTCGTTGATTGGAGCATGCATATATTATGGCCATTTTGACACTCAACATAAAAGTGACCGTTATGGACGCGTGTCAACAGATTAGGCGCATATGCATCTTTTAACCACCGTTGGATCATTGGCGTAATTTTGAATTCTTTTCAAGTCTTCGAGTCTTCAATAAATCACTGAGTGTTTGAATAAACACTTTGAGGCGCGTTTGAGCCAAGAGGCGCATTTAGCCAATAGGCGCACAGTAAGCGTGCGCTTAAAACAAGGGGCGCATAGGCGCGTAAGCTTATGAAGAAATCCTATGCGCGCGCTCTAAATGGCGCAAGGCGCGAGTGAAGAGGCGCATGGCGCGTGGCGCAGGAGGCGCATAAGCGCGGCTCAAACTCACTCAGTGATTTTTCTTGAAACTTGATCTTCTTGCCCTATTTCTAAGCCTATTCTATAACAATGGACAACCTAAAAAATGAAGTATAAATACTTCTTACATGTGGGTCTAAAGTCCATGAAATAAAACTTAGGTGATGGATCAATCAAATCTAATAAATCCTAATACATTAAAACTGAGATATATGTGGGCATACCCAACACTCTTGTTCTTCACCAAGGGATCTTAGAACAAGAAAATAACCTTTCCAACTCTTTGGAGGCTCTCACAATGTTATGGACTAATTAGGGCAACTAGAGGAGGTTTTTATACTTGTTTCACCTATTCCAAATAGGTAACAAGTGACTAAACCTGCAAGAAAACGGACAAAGAAAATTCGAAGGCCGAAACCCTAGGTCCCCCCGGGTCTAACAAGAGGTCCGGCCGGATCCAAGCATGGTCCGACCGGGTCCTTTACACTGCCCGCCTGGGTCATAAAGGGGGTCCGGCCGGGTCCTTTACAAGGTCCGACCAGACCAACCAATATCTCTGGTTTCTTGTTTTCTCCTCTAAATTCCCAAAATCCCTTAAAGGCCCTTCGACCCAAAATTCCAATTAAGTCTAATTAAGTCCTTTAGTATTCGTTCTATTTGTGTGTGACCCTATAGGATTACACTAATTTGGCAATGGGTTCAATCATAAACCCATAAGATATGATTAGGTTCTAGCAAACAGTCATACCTACCCAAATATTGTAATTATATTTAAGTTCGCATTCCTTCAAAGAACATGTCCCAATCCCTTTGTCCACGATGTCATTGAACACAAGTCATGGTCATTGAGTCAACTTGGATTTATTCAATACTTTCTCGATCCTGAATATGTTGGTAATCCAAATGGCATTGATCCAATCAATTCATTTGAGTTTGGCCAGACATTTCATCAACATCATTCTACGAGGGGCCAAAGCTCGACATCTCTCCAAAGAGGGACAAATCCATTTAGCTTATTATTCTTCCCTACGTGAATCTGATTATCCCAATCATGCCCTTTATAACCACCTAGTTAAAGGTAGCATTTGAATATGTCAAACATAATGTTCATTAAGTGGAAGACTATAATAACTTCATGTCTAAGGATTCAAATGACATAACTAATATGAGATCTATATATGATATTGACCATGACATAAATCTCATAGAGCGGGTCATGTCCAGTACCTTGTTCACCAACAAGTACCCATAAATCTAACATGATCATCCCATGATCATTTAGACTTTATACTAGTGCTTTATATTCTCTAAGGACGGATATTATTATAAGCAAACATGAGCAACAATAATAATCAAAACATCTCTTTATTAATATAAATAAAATGATAACATATACAACATTTAATAAACGTGCCTAGGGCACCAGCATTAACAATCTCCCACTTATCATAGACCCAATCTCCCATGTATCTAATACTCATGGACCTAACATGACCATCATGTTTAGATTGTGGAAATACCTTTGTTAGCCGGTTCGCTGCGTTATCATCAGTTGGTTCTCTGCATATATTTACGTCTCCCCTTTCAATGATTTCTCGAATGATGTGGAAATGCCTGAGTATGTGTTTGGATTTCTGATGTGCCCTTGGTTACTTTGCTTGAGCAATAACACCATTATTATTACAATAAAGGTCTATTAGATTAGCAATACTAGGAACCACTTCAAGTTCACCAATGAACTTCTTAATCCAAACAGATTCCTTTGCAGCATCCGATAAAGCAATATACTCAGCTTCAGTTGTAGAATAAACGATTGTACTTTTCTTAGAACTCTTCCAGCTTACAGCTCCACCATTCAACAAAAACACAAAACCCGATTACGATTTACTGTCATCTTTATCGATTTGGAAGCTTGCATCCGTGTAACCATTTAGAACGAGATCATCTTCTATATGTCCATAGATTAAAAACGAATCTTTAGTCCTTCTCAAGTACTTAAGAATCGCTTTAACAGCCATCCAGTGACTCTCACCGGGGTCGGATTGATATCTACTCGTCTTGCTCAAAGCATAAGATACATCCGGCCTAGTACATATCATGGCATACATGATGGATCCAATTGCCGAAGCATATGGAATCTCACTCATTTTCTCATGCTCACCATTTGTCTTAGGATATTGAGTCTTCCTTAGAGAAATTCCATGTAACACTGGCAGTTTTCCTCTCTTTGAGTTTTCCATACATAATCTTCTAAGGACTTTGTCAATGAATGTACTTTGGCTTAAACCAATTAGCTTCTTTGATCTATATCTATAGATCTTAATGCCAAGGATATATGCGGATTCACCCATATCTTTCATTGCGAAACACTTTCCTAACCAAGTCTTTACAGACTGAAGTGTAGGAATGTCATTTCCAATGAGCAATATGTCATCCACATATAAGATAAGAAATAGCACTATGCTCTCACTAATCTTCTTGTATACATAAGCTTCATCTTCGTTCTTGATAAAGCCAAACTCTTTGACCGATTCATAAAAATGGAGATTCCAATTCCTAGAAGCTTCCTTCAATCCATAGATGGATTTCTGCAACTTGCATACTTTAGAATTTTGTGCAAAACCCTCGGGTTGTGTCATATACACATCCTCTTGTAAGTTTCCATTAAGGAAAGCGGTTTTGACATCCATTTTCCATATGTCATAGTCACAATATGCGGCTATGGAAATCCAAATTCTTATAGACTTGATCATTGCTACGGGTGAAAAGGTTTCATCATAGTCAATACCATGAATCTGCCTATAACCTTTCGCTACAAGCCTATCTTTATAAGTATGCACCTTCCCATCCATGTTAGTCTTCTTCTTGAAGACCCATTTACATACTATGGTTTTTACACCTTCGGGTGCATCAATCAAGTGCCAAGCCACTTATCTGAATCAGGAGATGACTTTACTCCTTGTGAGACTTGTTCTTGTTCCACTATCGGTTCAATGTCATTTTCGGGGACTCGAACCTCTTCGAGATTTACTTTACTCCAACTGATTTATTTAGAGAGAAACTCTTTCTCTAGAAAGACACCAGTCCGGGCATCAAACACTTTGTTGTCCTCTTGGTTGTAAAAGTAATATCCTTTAGTTTCCTTAGGATATCCCACGAAAATACATTTATCAGATTTGTGTGCAAGTTTGTCAGAGACAATTCTTTTGACAAAAACATCACAACCCCAAATCTTCATGAAAGACTAACAAGGTTTCTTTCCGCTCCATATCTCATATAGAGTCTTTTGAACTGATTTACTTGGAACACGATTAGCGTAAAAGCGGCAGTTTCTAGTGCATAACCCCAAAAAGACATTGGAAGATCAACTTGACTCATCATTGATCGAACCATGTCCAACAAAGTTCGATTCCTGCTCTTAGACACACCATTCCATTGTGGTGTTTCGGGTGGAGTCAATTGTGAAACTTTCCACAATTCTTTAGATGATCATCAAATTCTTGACTTAAGTATTCCCCACCTGGATCCGATCGAAGTGCCTTAATACTTTTGACAAGTTGTTTTTCTACTTCATTTTGAAATATTCTAAATATCTCAAACGCTTCACTTTTATATTTCATTCGGTAAAGGAGAAACCCCATTTTGAACGTTCACTCATAATTACACTACTTCTGTGTCTCGCCTTTGATTTGGGTCAAAACTCGTTAAGTTTGACATGTCTCATTAAGTTTCTAACTGACTTCGTTAGTTAGGGGCCGAAGTGAACATTAAAACTGAAGCTGAGGGCAAAATTGTGATTCTAGCACAAGATGCCTCGTACGAGACATCTAACGTCTCGTACGAGACATCCCTCTTGACAGACGGGTTTCCAGCAGTTTCCTTATCGAACTCAACCTCATTTCTTGGCAAACACTCCGCAATCCGGGTAAGAAAGGAAGGACGATCTAAGAGTAAAAAAAACAATTCCTTGGGAATTGAGTCTTTGATTCCCATCCATAAACAACCCCTTGACTTGGTTCCTAAGTCAAGAAATCATATAAATAGAAGGGTTCTTGAACTACAATACCTAATCGCTCTCTACCTAACATTAAATCATTAAACCAAGGACTTTCTACACTCTGATATCAGCCTTCTAAAGGCAACCCACGAAATTCAACAATCCATAACACGATTCAAGCCAAACTTTTCGGATCATCAAGGCCTTTTGTCAAGGCCATCCATAGGATTTTCGAAGAACGCTTAGGTAACTCCTTTGTTTTCTCTCCTCTCATTTGCTTTGATGTAGTGTGATTCTATCAAAAGGATCATCCTAGAGCCTCTCCAATTCATGGAGATGGTCTCAAAGCACATGATCCGACATTCCAAATAAATGAGAAATTTTTTATTTGGTTTCCTTTGTACATGTTTTGCATAATTTTAAGGTGATGATGATGATTTCGTAGAAAGACCGATCCTAGATTGGGTGGATTGGGTGCTCTTTGACCTTCCCAATCCATAACTTAACCCCCGAACTCAAGAATCTCATGGTCTGTGTTCCGTTAAACATGGTGGCGACTCTCAACAAATCGAGCAATAATTAAGTCCTTAACAAAAACCAAACCCGAAGCACACACGAAAAAGGACACGCGCTCACAGTGGCGACTCTGCTGGGGATGATCATCTAAGAGGGTTAGAGTTGTGTTGAAAAAATCATCATCGTTCTTAAAATTCTGCAAATCTGTACAGATTTTCGTTCCCCGAGGGGATACCTCGTACGAGGCTTTGATGTCTCGTATGAGGCATCTTCCTTTTATCCGACAGTCTGGTCCTTCTGGTTTGAAAAAGGGATTCCGTCCAGTTTAAACGCGTAAACAGAGTTCCAGATCTGTCCTCCCCCTGTTTTCGAGTCTTAGGACCTTCCTAACGACAAAGAAACTCCCCATATATCATAAAGCTAACCTTTTTTTTTTGCAGGAGTACTTGCAAACTTGAATTTATCTGCTTTACTTATGTTATGCTTTATGTGTGAACTACAAAGGCCTGAGTTCCTCCACGAGAGGGAAACGTAGGCAGCCACTTGGCCCGACCATTGCATGTTTTTATTTTACTTTCAAAAAAATATATTATATTTTCCCTTTGACACCTAGAACTTGACTCTCACACACGTGCACACATGTAGAATAGTTTCACTACATACCCTATAACCCGGGTCCCAAATCGGAGGACGGATATCGGTCAGCATTTCTTTGCCAGTCTCTCCAAAGATGGTGTACCCACTCCGTGCCACACTCCTATGATAGTGCCCATGGGGAGCCTTAGCCGTAAGCCCTACATCAACCTCATGCATACATAATAGTCAATAGGCCACTCCTTGAGACCAGTTGGTTCGATTCTTAGGATTTTTTTAATCTTTGCCCAAGATAACGCTTTCACTACAATCTATAATACTCCCTTCATGAATTCTTGATGATTGTCCCTTCGGAAAATTGTTAGACAAGGGATTGTGATGGCAAAATTGAGAACTTTTCTACGAGGATTCGAGTCTAGTTTCTTTTGCCGTCAAAATCATACGTTTGATAAAGTCCCTTTCGGTTGTCCCTTACAATAATTCACAAGGTTTGATTGCATTAAAGGCGTTGTTTAACAAAATGCAAAACAATTACGGAATCACTTAGCTTTGGCTAATTAAATGGTGGATTTTGATGAGAATATGGGACCTTTGCCCAAATTGTCCGTTTGGGAGAGTGCAATTCAGGTGAAAAACAAGGGGCTCATATTCTAGGGTGATAGAATCCACTGTTCCAGGATGAACTAGGTAGTAACCTTCAAAATGGATTAAAGTACGTCCGACCAAAATAGGATTAAAATCTAAATTCTAACTGTCAGGCTGGATGCCTCGTACGAGACATCTATGTCTCATACGAGACATCCTCCCTCTGTATGTGTTTCTACCGTTTGGTTAACTTAAAACCCGTAAAAGCCGATTTTTTTTTACCCCAGCCTGGATTTGACACAATTTCTAAACTCTAGGTCTGTCCGAATCAACAAAGTAGCTCTATACTCCTAACAAAATCTCTTCGGTAGTCTACATCCGTGATCCCAAGACCAAGAGACTAGAAAAGGTTGCAGTAATGGCCGGTACCCCCATCACCGAATTGGAAACCGCTTAAACCGTCATTGCACGACTTGAACAGCAAGTGAAATTGCTGCCTGTGAGAGTGATCATCACGCCTAAGACATACACTCTGTCCTACAAGAGCTCCAAGAACTCAAAAAGGGCAATAAGAATTTGAAATCCTCCTCCAAAGACGGGGAATCCCATGCTAAGAAAAATAACAAACGGGATAATGACTCCGACTCTGATTTAAATACATCCAACTCTTCTTCCTCCTCCGATGGTGAGGATGCTAAGACAAATTACAAGAGCAAGAAAACTAGTGATGACACCAACATCATCATCTCCGCCATTGCCGAGTTTCTCGAAAAGAGGTTTGCGCATCTTGGTCTATCAAAGGGATCTATCATTCCATTTGACCCCATTGCACTCCGCAAGTCAATCACTAAGCTTCCACAAAAGTTCTGCACTCCAAACATCGCCAAGTTTAATGGAACTACTTGTCCTCGTGTTTATGTTAAAACCTACACTTGGGCCATGCTTCCAATAAAAGTGGATGACACTGTCCTAGCCCAAAGCTTTCCCCAAACTCTAGAGGGGTCGGCAAGGGATTGGTACATGTCTCTCCCCTTAGCTAGGAGAACCGATTGGGCTACTGCATGTGAGGTCTTTCAAAGGCGTTTTAAGGACAATACTACTTACCGTATGACTAAAAGAGACCTCAAACAGATTCAACAAGCTGCTAATGAGACATTTAGTGACTTTGTCAAAAGATGGAGAGCCAAGCTCAACGAGATTGTTGATAGGACTAGTACGGAGGATCAAATGCACATCTTCCTAAAGTCACTCCGTAATGTGTACGAGGACCGTCTCTCCGGTACTTTCTTCCCAAGCTTCTCCGAGCTTCATAAGGCCGGTCTTTGACTAGATGACATCTTCAAGAATACGAAAGAAACTAAGAAAGATAATGGTTAGCATTACACTAGCAAGGGCTATACTAGCAAATACACATCCATCAACACCATTGCTTTCAATAACCAAGGGAAGAGCAACTATTCCTCTGTCCCTCCATCGAATAAGGAAAAGAAGAAAGAGAGAGTCTACAACAAACTAGATAGTGTCACTCAAGAGGATCTCTTCGACATACTCGTAGAGGCTGGCAAAGTCACACCAAGGAAGCCTCCTACTACTCCAAGGGAACTCCCTGCAAATCATGCTCACCACCTCTATTGCAAGTTCCACCAGTTTAGTGGCCACGATACCGACTCTTGCAAACACCTCAAAGATTTGATCCAAGATCTCATAGACTCTAAGCAACTAGGGGTTTCTAATGAAGTGACAAACCCTCTTCCAACTGCGGGAGGAGGGATCAATATAATAGAAATAGCTAGTAAGAAAGAGGAGACTACTCGCCTAGTCCCAAATGTGGGCGAGAGCACTCCAAAGTTCAATAATAAAAGTTCATTCTGTTACATGTTATCTTGGGATCAAGTAATAGATAGGAAAAATTAAAAAGAAGATGTTAACCTACTTACTCGATCCGGTCGAGTCATAAAAGAAAAAGATCCAAGAGTGGATGGTCCATCATCCTCAAAAGAGAACACTACTTCGAAAGAGCCCGAACGAATTGAGCTCGATGATCCAATCCTCAAGCAACTAAAACAAAAACAAGCCAACATCTCCAGATGGGATCTTTTAGGCTCCTTTCATAAGCATCGACTCATGATCTCAAAAGCATTAGCCCAAGTTGAGGTACCAAAAGAAAAAACTCCCGAAGAGTTGACACAAATGGTAGACCAAATCCAATTTGGCAATGTGATCACATTTACCAACTTAGATCTCCCATAGTATGGTGGAGGGCACACTGGAGCTCTTTATATAACCGCAAAGGTCAATGGGCATCGAATCCCTATAATCCTGGTAAACAATGGATCCGCCATAAATGTCTTGCCAAAGAAAGTCATGGTAACGCTTAGCCTTACCTCAAGAGTTCTGAAACCGTCAACTCTTACTGTATAAGGGTTTGATTGCACTGCACGTTCACCCATAGGGGCGGTTACTCTAACGGTTGTAGTGGGAGAGATAACCACAAAAGCAGAATTCCAAATCATTGACATTCCCTCTTCCTTCAACCTTCTTCTAGGGCGTCCGTGGCTAGACCAAACTGGAGGAGTACCATCAAATCTCCACCAATGTGTCAAGTTTAAACACAACAACATGATAGTCACTGTACTGGGAGAACTAGTCACTGCTAGTCTGATCTTAGAGATTCAGCATGAGGCGGCCGACCACCTCTTTAATGGATTCGAAATCCAAAAGAAAAGTAACATAGAAATGATAGAAGTATGCAATGAAAATGACTATTCAAAAGCAGTTCCATTCTCTGGAACACGCTGATGCTAAAAGAGGGATACTTCCCCGGTCTTGGACTTGGCAAAGACATACAAGGGATCAAAGAACCACCACCCGTCATTTTATATCCACCCGAATATGGCCTAGGAAATGAGTCACCACTCAAGACCATCCTTGAGGAAGAAAGGGTCTGGACTTCATACATAGTGCCGATTGCACCGCCCTATCGAAAGACACTAAACAGGTACTTTGTACGCGAGGGGGAAAACTTGCCGTACTTCATGTTCCCTGAACCATGGATCGGCCATAGGAGGAAGCAACAACCGGGCTTTGAAATCTTCAACTGTGATCCATACTCACTTGAAACAGAACCGATACAATTCTCGTGGCTACCTCGAGAATTAGGGGGTACCAAGGCCGAAGTATTCAGTGAATGGGACTTTGTGTTTGGGGAAGACCTACTGCACCAATTTCTCAACCTTTACAAGCTAGAGGACACTCAGATCAATGCAATAGACAAGGGGGACACTCCAAAGCAAGACTATACCAAGCTCATCAAGAAATGTGACGAGCCCATCAAGAATTGGTACACAACTGGGGGACCCATAGCAAGTGAAGAATTCCTGATCAAAGAGCTAGGATGTACTCCCCATCCCCATAGGAAGAGAAATCTTGTAACTTTTACCTTAGAATCAGATACCGCTACCGATAAGCTCACCCAAGATGACTTGGATGCCATCGCGGAACGTGTATTCCCCTACTTTCAAAATGAAAACTTAGATCTTTCCAAGTATCCTGAGATTGCAAACGTTATTAATGATGAATTAACTAATAACTCTAATGAATTAGAAAATAATGAGTTATAGGACGAGATAGATCAACAAAATGAACAAATCTTAAAAGAAATTAATAAGCAAGTAGGTTATCGTGGCGGAAATGGTCCTATTAATCCGAAGAAATGTAAACAGTTAATTTGGGGACGGACGATGATCCGAAAGAGACCAAGATTGGCAGTTTCTTCAAGGGGGAAGACCGACAAGCCCTCATAGCGCTTCTATGAGAATTCGTAGACGTGTTCGCATGGTCCTATTGTTAGGCCCAATTGGTAGGAAAATAGGCTAGAGGGGAGGGAATATCCTTTTTAAAACTTTTTCAAAGAAACACTTACTAAAAGCAAAGTCACTTATCAGTTAGCAAACTATTATCAGTAAGAGCAGCGGAGAAGATATGACTTAGTTTAACTCACACAAAATCAGTGTGAAATGGTTTTGAGAGCTTGGTTTAAACACAAAGTGATTTCTAAAAGTTTAATGCAGTTTCAAGAGATTGATCAAAGGAATGACAATGAATCAGTAAGAATAAGTACGATCTGCCGGTGATAGAGTTCCAACTGGAAAGGATAAAATAAGTAACAAGGGACACAAGTATTTGGAGAGGTTCACAGTGTAAATACTGCTACGTCCTCTACCAAGTTTGATCAGAACTTGGATTTGGATTAAGAGCACTATTAGATATCCCTAGTCTATTACAAAAGCGGCTTTGCCAGATACAAAGACTAAATTCTAGAGATCACTAATGGATCATAATACAAATCTGACCAAGTGTATTTGAGCGGCAAGTCCAAGAGAACTTATCTCACTCAGGTGGGTGTGTGAGTAACTCAAGCAAGGTATTCCTTAGAATAATCTAGTTTGGGAATATTTACAATGTTGATGAGTTTGTGCACAAGTGTATGTCCTAATAAATGATCTAATGATTATCTGGACAGAATGTTTGAGCTTCAATGAATGCTCTAAACAATCAACTCTCTTCAATGCACTAAAATCACCAACCTTTTTCAATGCTCTAAGTCCTCTATTTATAAGAGGAGTTAAAGACTTGAGTCTTGAGGAAGAAGGCTTTCAATTTAAATATCCAGCTGGGTGGTTGAGGAGCATTAAGTGCGATATCTTCAGCATTAATGGCGAAGATATGGAGTACACGCATGTCTTGAAAAGTCTGATGGGTAAAGACCCTTTTGTCTCAACCGGTTACTTGCAAAATCAAGTAGAGATAGAGTAGAGCTAAAAATAGCTATGTGTCCGACGGCGCAGTAACCATAACAGATCAAATAAATTACTTTCAGATAAGACAGTACAAAAGGACAAAGACAATCGGTAAAGTTGACTTTAAGGTAGAACGATGAAACCTGACAACCGGTGAAGTACAGACTGTCTTTGCCAATCGGCAACTTGAGTAGTAAGTTGATCGGCAACTTGAATGCTGGTCTGCTGAATTGCTTCCTCTAGCTGGTTTGCCTTGATTGAAAATTTGTTATACACCTGTGCTGGTCACAAAGAATCCTAATGGTACCTTATAAAGGTTCTAATAAAACTCGGGGATCCTAAGTGTTAACTATGATTGGGATTAAGCAATTCTATGTCCTATACATATATTTGAACAACAATATCCTCCTAATTGCTTAAGTCCAATCACCCTATCAAAGAACATCTATCTTAGCTTAGTAAAAGAATGTATAAGGAATGTCTATTTATTATCAGTCCTTAAGCCAAGTCATACTCGATGTCTTAGTAAAGGTAAACGAAATAAAAATAAAATAAATAAGATAGAAAGAGAAAAGGAATTGCTGATAGCAATGATCAGCAGAGAAATAATAATCTGCAAAACAAAGTTAGCATGAATAGCAGAAGATATATTATAACAACATAACATAAACATAAGCATACACAAAAACAAAATGTTATCAAAGAATTTGTTGGATATATCTTTGAAGGTCTTCAGGATATCTATATCATTGGCTACATTGACTCAAGACACGGGAGGGTCTTCTTGTTGGTCAGCAGCCTTTGATGTAGATTCAGAACACTTGGACTTCTTCTTTGCTCTGGCAGCCTCTTTGTCAGCTTTCCTCTTTTATCTTCTCTGTGCACTTTCCAATCTCTCAGTCAGCATCTTGTTGTTGGCTTCAAGAGTAGCAATCTTCAAATGAGCATCAACAAGAGCAGTCTTGGTTACAGATAGCTCTTTTTCAATTTTCTCCATATCTCTGATCTGCAGCATATGGTTATCAACAAGTTGCTGCTGAATGGAATTTGTAGTTCCCAAGGATTCAGAAAGAGTAAGCAGCCTGGTTTCTCTATCAGCAAGAAGTTCCTTCAAGTCTTTGATTCTTCTACTTTCCTCCTCCTGATTGGACTTAAGAAGCCGCTTAGCAAGATCCTGACGAGTCTCCTTAATCAGGTCGGCAAGAGAAAGGCCCATATCACCGACATCAGCACGAGTGGCAGGCACTTGCTGATTTGAAAAGTCACCTTCCTCAAAGCGGATGAATTCATAGAGGCTGTTCACTACCACTGGTTTCTCAATGGTAATCGGCAAAGCAAACCTCTCGGCAGCTTGTACCATTAGAGATGGCACAAAATCTTCATTGAGTAAGTCAGTGTCGCGACCCCGGACCCCGCGGGCCCGAGACCGCGAGCTGGACGTCGACTTAAAACCAAAACTCTAAAATATAGAAGTTAAAAATTTCATTTTATACCCAAAAGATTTTAACACAAGGTTTTACAAATCCAAGTTTAAATCAACGAAGTACATCTAACATAAGCTCCACAGCTTATACCGAAAAGAATAAAATATATAATTCTTAATGACATCAATAATGGTAAAACTATCCCCAAAGGATTATACATTTAAATAATGTATACCGATCCATAACAACCTGCCCCAAAATCTCAAACCTCTCGATGTCCTCCTCGAACAGCGAATCCTAATCCTTTTCCTCCTGGGGGGGGTTAAGGAAAAACAAATATGGAAATAAACGGGGTGAGATAATATCTCAGTAAGTTACTAATGCAACTACATGACATGCTAATATGCAATGACCGAAAGCAATTAACATAAGACAGATAGCAGCGGAATAATAAGTAACATGCTGTCAAACAGTAATATCCAATAATCAATCATATAAATAAACATATAACAACAAATGAGAGGCTCCCTATCGCCAACCGTCCCATACCGGTTGGAAATAACGACCAGCTCATCATGCAACACATAAAGCTGAAATAAACACTTATAAGTGGATACATAGCCAAGGTTTCACCCCACTGGAAGAACCAAATAAAGGTCGCTGCGCAGCTTCAATAATCAACAATCAGCATCTTCATAGCAGCATGAAAGCTCGAAGAGAAAACCCCGGTACCGGAACCAATAACCATAAGAGTGTCACAAAGGACAAGGACCATGACACAAAGTCATGCCCGCTAGCTAGATACATTCACAAAGGAATGCTAACTTATCCTTTCCAAGGCCAATCTGGAGAAGGGGTATAGTAAGGGCAAAACAATGGTCAACATTATAATGGACTTGGCTTTGCCATTATAATCCTTCCCATCGCCCGATGCAACAAATATGCCAGCTGGGCTTCTAATTAAATGCTAAGTAATAATATTTTAGCATGAATAAACAACTTAAGGTTCCAAAGTAGGGAACCATACCAAATAATCACCATAAAGATGCAACGGGTACTCATGAAGAGTTTAACAACAATGATAACAAGAGTTTCTCATGAAGAGCACAACAACGATAAACGGAATTTCTCATAAAGAGCACAACAACATTGATCATTAAAGAGCACAAAATTACAACATTGATATCATTCAGTATCGTAAACAAGATGATTCCAAGACAAGGCACGTATCAATTACATCCTAAATATGGCACCCACAAGTTAATCGTAAAGAGCACAACCCAAACGGTCGCTCACCAATGGCACAATGACTATTACCAAAATGATCACAAACATTTACTCAAAAGATATACTAGGACTATGAACTCAACCATCTCATCACACCTAGAATTCCAAGTAAGAAATCCGAATGAATACACCTTAAGGTTAATCAAACCGTAGGTACCCAATTGCCAATTCACGCTTTACCTCCGTTCATAACGAACCCATTCTAAACACCTCAAACGAATCCAAAAGGTTACACTTATTAGAACATGCTCACAACTGGACTAAACCCTACACTTTGGTGTTCAGTAACCACCCTCTAGGTACTATAGGACATCGCCTAAAACCTAGACCAAGACTCACTCGAAAATCAATTCGATTGGAACAATCACGAACACATCATAAGATGCCCAAACATATACCAAATGATCATCCCAAAGATAAGTCAAACCAACAATACCTCAATAAGATGTTCCAAATACCAATTAACACTTAATTAATTTCAAACACAAACTTGATCACAAAGGACCCAATTCTATCACTAGAGTGTACTACAATGTTCACTAAGGTCAACTAGAAGGACACCCAAGGTTTGGATCAATACACATTCTTCAATCACACAAAATTAACAAATGTAAACTTTCAGGGGTTCTGTGCGGCCGCCCAAAAGGGAATGTGCGGTCGCCCAAGATCCTTCAAAACAAGAACAAAAGCTTTCAGATAGATGTGCGGTCGCCCAGACTATTTTGTGCGGCCGCCCAATCTTCTGTATTGCCAGAAATCGGGAAGAACAACATGGGTTCTTCCATTTTCAAACCCAAAACACATTCAACCAAAATCCAACCTTCCAACTCACATACTAATGTACCAAAACAACTAATAAGTCTAAAAAGACTCATACAACAACATTTAACAACCAAAATCAAGAATAAAACCCAACATTCAAGATTTCACCATTTTTTATCAAAACTAAAATAAATTCCCAATAAATTCCAAACTCAATCAAACTTCAAATATAACACATCAAACATCATATAAACATGATATGAACATTTTAGCATCAAAATGGGGGAAAAGTAACTTACTTGATAAATCTCAAAGTTGACGGAATTCAATTCTTTTTGGTTCTACGCGATCCTATCGACGATCTAAACAAGGTTCATGTTTTAAGAAATGAGAGAAGATGAGAGGAAGAAGAAGAAAATGAAGAGAGAAGTAAGGAAAGAAAACTCACCTTTTTGCTTGGAGAGAGAGAAAGAAATGGGATGGGAAAGATGATGAGGGAGTTGGAGTGTATGAGGGAGAAGGAGGTGTAGGGAGAGGGTAGGAGTAGGATTTAAAAACTTACACAAAGACCCCCTCCTCTAATACTACCCAATTCAATACTCCCCACTAACAACTAAGACCCAATAATACCACATTAACCCAAATGACTCAAATAAAATGCTAGGCATAATTATGATGAACATAAAATGCACACAAAAATAATTAAATAAATAATAATTTAAATAAATAAATAAGCAAATAAATAAATAATAACTATTTATTACTAATAAAATAGAGCCTAGATTTCGGGTCGTGACATTCACTCCCCCTTAAAGAAAATTCGACCCGAATTTTAACGAGACTTACCCGAAAGACTAATTAGCTACGGATACGATAGTTTCACATTTCTCAAATTCCTCAATTTTCCAATCTAACCCACTACAAGGTAACCTTAAATGATTCTTACGATAACACTACCTCATGAACCGAATCGTTCCATCATTAACTTTATTACTAATCAAAATCCGTACTCAAAATCGAAGAATCCAAATTATTTCCATACTTAATTCTCGAGATATCTCAAGCTCGCCTTATTCATAGCCTTAACTACACCGCAAAGGTACTTCCATTTGTAAATCGCATACTTAGTATTATTCCCCAGAATTTCAAAACATTACCATCTCGAGCTTAATTAGCTTTAAAAATATAAAAAGGCTAAATCTCTATGGATTACCATTATAGTGCTTTCACTTTGAGTTAACACCTTAAATTAATAGCACCATACAACCCCAAAATTCCTCGTACAAAGTGTCCACTTAATCTATGTTATACTCTCATCCCTTCATTAATCCGGTCTTGAAGCCCAAACAATTCAATTTACTCAATAGTCCGCGAAACGGTCCAAATTTCATCTTCAAAGGATTTTCTCTAACTCCCATTTAAATTATAATCCGTGCTCATAAACCCAAGGAAATCAACAAATCTCAAATCATCAATAGCTAACCCAAGTTAGTCTCTCACGCATACATTCATTAACCTAATGATACTTAGGCTCAATAGTACTACCTTCATAATAAACCAATTAGCTAGCAATGTTCCAACTGACCCAATATCAAATCATGATATTCCTTAATTATGCCCCAGTATTTATACTCCACTTCCTTCACATACCCTTGATCCAATTCGGGAAACGCCACCAAGAAGGGATTTAGAACCATAGAACCACTATCTAACCAAAATTTCAAAATGCCTTTAACATAAATCAAGAAATTATTACTCTCCCAAAATGTACTTAGTCATTTCTAACTTAACACGCTTACCACCATTAATGATCATAACTCCTGTAACAAACTCATCATCCATAACAAATCGTACACCT
This sequence comes from Campanula takesimana, assembly GCA_026119855.1. Classification (NCBI taxonomy): domain Eukaryota; kingdom Viridiplantae; phylum Streptophyta; class Magnoliopsida; order Asterales; family Campanulaceae; genus Campanula; species Campanula takesimana. The sequence continues at coordinate 611,024 of JAOWBW010000552.1, forward strand.
CTCCATGCTAATCCATTCCGATACATTCACGGAGATGCACTAAAAGTGACCAAAATTTTCCTCAAGAGATCCTCATTGAATCCTCAACTCCTATAACTCAACCGATACAATATGGCTATTGATCTAAATATTAGTACTACAACCTTGTACCACAACAATGCAATTTAACCCCAAGCTTCTCCTCGAACACTAAGTACTATTCGGAAGAAAATGAAAATCTTACGAATGATATATACACCCAACAAATTGACCGAAACTAAATACTCGGATTTCAATTAAGAAAAGATAGGTATAACTCTACCCAAAGGAACGGTCTCAAACGGTTTTAAGAAATTAGGAATGGAGAATATAACAATCCCCTACAACAATAGATTTAAGCAATAGTAACATCAAAATCTTGTAATAGCAACATGGCTAATTTAGCAGGTGAGACATAACCATACTTAAGCACATCATAAGCACATAAGACTTCATCAGATACCCTAAACTCCTCCATAGGAGTAGACACCTACTACACATAAGTCAAAGACTCAGAAGAAATAAATGCAACTAAATGCACAGAAACACATAAATGCGATGACCCTAAAATGCACGCACTCGCTCTCACGACGCAATTAATACCTCCTGAAATTATCCGTTACCTGGTGAGTGCTGATTGGTCGCAAATACCCTACCCTGAACCTTTAGGGTTTCCCGAAGTATCTCTTTTCTGACCCTGTGCAGTACCAGCGTCACTCCCAGATGGTTGATATCTGCCCCTAAGACAATCTCTCACAAAATGCCCCAACTGACCACAATTCACACATTTTCCTTGCTTCTTCCAACACTTGTCTTCTGAGTGTCCTTTCCTCTGACAGTAGCTGCAGACTTTCCCATTTCGTGTCCCCTTAATAGAACCTTGATTTCCTACTGTTGGTTGCCCTTGAAGTTGCCTTCTGAATCGAGTTTGCACTCCAGAATTACCTCTGTTATCCGAATGTTGCTGTTGTGACTTACTCTGCCCTCCTTGCTTACCCGGGTTAACCATCTCAGTCTTCCTTTTGTGTTCCCCAATATCCTGCTCAATCAAGTAGGCTCGATCCACCGCATCCTGAAAAGGTTGAATTCTTTGGGCTAAAAGTTGAGTCCTAATAGCTGTCTTCAAACCCCTGATCAATCTCATCGCTTTCTGCTCCTCGGTCCGCACTAGGTAGTCATAACACCTGGCTAATTCTGCGAACTTAGCCGAGTACTGTGCTACTGACATCATGCCTTGCTCCAAGCTGAGGAACTCGATCTCTTTCCGGTTTTGATCCACTAGAGATATAAAATGATCCTTGAATTTCCTCACGAACCACTCCCAAGGATATGGTACAAGAGTCGCATCCCAACTGGTCTTCAGTGCCTTCCACCAATGTTCCGCAGCCCCCACGAGCTTATAAGCTGCAAACAGAAACCTATCCTCATCAGTGCAACCAAAGACATCGAAGATTTTCTCCATCGATTCTATCCATAGCTCGGCTTTCTTCACATCCGGCTCACCGTCGTACTCACTTGGTTTCAACTTTAAGAACTGCTCCAACCCATATCGCGGAGGTGCTACATGTTCCTCTCTCGGCCCTTGGTCACGAATTGATTTCACGGCCTCCTCAAATCTGCCCTGAAACACTGCACGGTTTTCATCCCTTAGACCATTAAGATTCTGAGTCCCACTGATGTCTTCACCAGCTCTTCTTCTAGTCATTGAGAACAATTACCTGTATAAAACATCAACCGTTACTCACTCCGAACACAACTACCCTCCTAGGTCATACTAGTCCACCTAGACTTATACTTAGAGCCAAACCATGGCTCTGATACCAACTGTCGCGACCCCGGACCCCGCGGGCCCGAGACCGCGAGCTGGACGTCGACTTAAAACCAAAACTCTAAAATATAGAAGTTAAAAATTTCATTTTATACCCAAAAGATTTTAACACAAGGTTTTACAAATCCAAGTTTAAATCAACGAAGTACATCTAACATAAGCTCCATAGCTTATACCCAAAAGAATAAAATATATAATTCTTAATGACGTCAATAATGGTAAAACTATCCCCAAAGGATTATACATTTAAATAATGTATACCGATCCATAACAACCTGCCCCAAAATCTCAAACCTCTCGACGTCCTCCTCGAACCGCGAATCCTAATCCTTTTCCTCCTGGGGGGGGTTAAGGAAAAACAAAGATGGAAATAAACGGGGTGAGATAAAATCTCAGTAAGTTACTAATGCAACTACATGACATGCTAATATGCAATGACCGACAACAATTAACATAAGACAGATAGCAGCGGAATAATAAGTAACATGCTGTCAAACAGTAATATCCAATAATCAATCATATAAATAAACATATAACAACAAATGAGAGGCTCCCTATCGCCAACCGTCCCATACCGGTTGGAAATAACGACCAGCTCATCATGCAACACATAAAGCTGAAATAAACACTCATAAGTGGATACATAGCCAAGGTTTCACCCCACTGGAAGAACCAAATAAAGGTCGCTGCGCAGCTTCAATAATCAACAATCAACATCTTCATAGCAGCATGAAAGCTCGAAGAGAAAACCCCGGTACCGGAACCAATAACCATAAGAGTGTCACAAACGACAAGGACCATGACACAAAGTCATGCCCGCTAGCTAGATACATTCACAAAGGAACGCTAACTTATCATTTCCAAGGCCAATCTGGAGAAGGGGTATAGTAAGGGCAAAACAATGGTCAACATTATAATGGACTTGGCTTTGCCATTATAATCCTTCCCATCGCCCGATGCAACAAATATGCCAGCTGGGCTTCTAATTAAATTCTAAGTAATAATATTTTAGCATGAATAAACAACTTAAGGTTCCAAAGTAGGGAACCATACCAAATAATCACCATAAAGATGCAACGGGTACTCATGAAGAGTTTAACAACAATGATAACAAGAGTTTCTCATGAAGAGCACAACAACGATAAACGGAATTTCTCATAAAGAGCACAACAACATTGATCATTAAAACAAGATGATTCCAAGACAAGGCACGTATCAATTACATCCTAAATATGGCACCCACAAGTTAATCGTAAAGAGCACAACCCAAACGGTCGCTCACCAATGGCACAATGACTATTACCAAAATGATCACAAACATTTACTCAAAAGATATACTAGGACTATGAACTCAACCATCTCATCACACCTGGAATTCCAAGTAAGAAATCCGAATGAATAAACCTTAAGGTTAATCAAACCGTAGGTACCCAATTGCCAATTCACGCTTTACCTCCGTTCATAACGAACCCATTCTAAACACCCCAAACGAATCCAAAAGGTTACACTTATTAGAACATGCTCACAACTGGACTAAACCCTACACTTTGGTGTTCAGTAACCACCCTCTAGGTACTATAGGACATCACCTAAAACCTAGACCAAGACTCACTCGAAAATCAATTCGATTGGAACAATCACGAACACATCATAAGATGCCCAAACATATACCAAATGATCATCCCAAAGATAAGTCAAACCAACAATACCTCAATAAGATGTTCCAAATCCCAATTAACACTTAATTAATTTCAAACACAAACTTGATCACAAAGGACCCAATTCTATCACTAGAGTGTACTACAATGTTCACTAAGGTCAACTAGAAGGACACCCAAGGTTTGGATCAATACACATTCTTCAATCACACAAAATTAACAAATGTAAACTTTCAGGGGTTCCGTGTGGCCGCTCAAAAGGGAATGTGCGGTCGCCCAAGATCCTTCAAAACAAGAACAAAAGCTTTCAGATAGATGTGCGGTCGCCCAGACTATTTTGTGCGGCCGCCCAATCTTCTGTATTGCCAGAAATCGGGAAGAACAACATGGGTTCTTCCATTTTCAAACCCAAAACACATTCAACCAAAATCCAACCTTCCAACTCACATACTAATGTACCAAAACAACTAATAAGTCTAAAAAGACTCATACAACAACATTTAACAACCAAAATCAAGAATCCAACCCAACATTCAAGATTTCACCATTTTTTATCAAAACTAAAATAAATTCCCAATAAATTCCAAACTCAATCAAACTTCAAATATAACACATCAAACATCATATAAACATGATATGAACATTTTAGCATCAAAATGGGGGAAAAGTAACTTACTTGATAAATCTCAAAGTTGACGGAATTCAATTCTTTTTGGTTCTACGCGATCCTATCGACGATCTAAACAAGGTTCATGTTATAAGAAATGAGAGAAGATGAGAGGAAGAAGAAGAAAATGAAGAGAGAAGTAAGGAAAGAAAACTCACCTTTTTGCTTGGAGAGAGAGAAAGAAATGGGCTGGGAAAGATGATGAGGGAGTTGGAGTGTATGAGGGAGAAGGAGGTGTAGGGAGAGTGTAGGAGTAGGATTTAAAAACTTACATAAAGACCCCCTCCTCTAATACTACCCAACTCAATACTCCCCACTAACAACTAAGACCCAATAATACCACATTAACCCAAATGACTCAAATAAAATGCTAGGCATAATTATGATGAACATAAAATGCACACAAAAATATTTAAATAAATAATAATTTAAATAAATAAATAAGTAAATAAATAAATAATAACTATTTATTACTAATAAAATAGAGCCTAGATTTTGGGTCGTGACAGTCAGCCTCTTCTATAAGCACAACAGTAGAATCTTCCATCGGTAACTCGTCATCAGAAGAAAGAATGATCATCAATGGAGAAGGAAGAACAAGAATTGAAGCAGGAGGCAGAGGCAGGAATTGTTGAAGAAATTCAGCATAAGCAGCATCGGCATCATCAAGAAGAAATGCATCCGGAACAGAGGTGGAAGCAATAAGGTCGGAAGCAAATACATCGGCACGTGGAATCGGCATGGGAAAATCAAGATGAATAACAACAGCACGATCGTCCGGCAAATGAAAAATACCATTGTCTTCCATTGACAGAAAGATAGCCATAAGTAGATTAAGACAAGCCCGTCCTTCAAGGATTATAGCCATTAACCTGACATTCATCAGCCTAGAGGTATAGACCAAATGATCAGCACGCTGTCTTGGGTGAAATATCGGCAAGGTCAGGGCAAGAGCAGTAGATTTCACTAAAAACAACAGTCCACAAGGATCAGTAGCCCGGAATTCGAGTATATCATGAAGTTCATCGTTGATCATCATGCACCTTCTCATCCAACCATTCGTGACGATGCAAACCTCCTTAGGAGAGGGACCAGGCAGGTGGATTTTGCCTCCAACCTTTATCTTCCCAGGTAAACAGTGAACATGTTCATAGACATGTCTTTTCACCTTGAGCTTTGACACCTGGGGAGCCTTCCCTTTTCTCCTTTTGAAATTTGGCTTAATCCAGGGCATGAAGATTATCTTTTCAGTAGCAGAGTAACCAGTAAGGAAGGAATGTTTGGTGTAATGGGGATGTTCTTTGCCGAAGGGAGAAGTAATTCTCTGAAGCGTAGATTGGAACGACAAGATAGGTTGATGAAGAGGAAACAACTGTTGGCCAAAACTGTTAGTAGGAATAGAGATGCTGGTTGTGTACCAGTTTGAACTTATCATCTCCTTGGCATAAAGCTCACAGTTGTACTCAGGAGGTGGAGCATAATCCCTTTAATCTTCATTCAGAAGGACCAGCAACTCCATATAGTCAGCAGGATCTATCTCATCTGCGCTTTCCTCATCAGCAGCAACAACACTGTCAGCAACTGGTTGTTCTTCATCAGCAACAACCGGTTGTGCCTCAGGAGCAGTCAAAAGTAGAGGTTCCTTAGGAGCAAATAAAGCACCCTGAAGTTCCTCAAACTGTAGATCAGTAGCAATCATTGCATCAATGGCAGTAGTGTTATCAGCAGCTCCTCCTCCCAACTCAACAACCTCTCTCAGTCCAGTAGACTCAACTAGAATCACATCAGCAGAAGAGGTGGGAAAATGAAAAATATGAATATCTAAAGTTTTCTCATAGATTTCACCAGTAGAAGCAAGAATAATCTGAGTGTCAGCAGTTGGCTCAGAGTAATGAGTGTCTGAAGTTGGCTCATCAGCAAGGTCTGTATCAGCAGCTACATCTTCATCAGCACAAGCTCCTCCTAAAATCGGTAACTCTTCAACGGCAACTTCATCAATAACTTGAGTGTCAGTAGTTTGCTCAAGTGATGCAAGCTGGTCTTCATTTAAACTTTCTGCAATCAGAGGTTGAGTTTCCATAGTTTCCTTAACTTGATTAAGCAGGGACTCATCAGCATAACTGGTTCCATCAGCAGATTGAGTGTCTGATGTTTTCTCAACAATATGTTCAATAGATTTATCAGCAGATCCACGCTTAGAGACATCACTAGCTAGTATGGAGTCAGCAAATGCTTCAGCAGATGACACAGAGGTAGGAGTAGTGGCAGTTTGAACTTGACCAAAAGAGGGCTTCTTAAAGATTATGATAATCGGCATCTTGTCCAACTCACTGATTGAGTCAGAAGAAGTACGAATGTCACCATCAACCTTTTGAGCACAAACAAAGTCAGCAATATCAATAGAGCTACTGGGAGAAGGAATGGGAGTGACTGCTGGTTATTCGGCAGGAGTTCTGGAAAGAAATGCTGCAGATTCTTCTATCAAATCAATGGTGGCTTTCTTTACTCTCTGCAAGAACTGATCAGCAAGATGACCAGCTGAGATAGTTTCATCATCATTGTAGACCAGTAAATCATCATCATCTTCTGGTCTTCCCATTTGATAGGGATCAGATTCAAGGAAGTTTGACTGCTGACCGTATATCTCTGCATAGGAGACCCATACACTTTGGACCATCAAGTCTTGTCTAAATCTATCTTGGAAGAGGTAGACTTGATTCCACGGAGTCGGCATCAGATCAAAGTAATGCCCAAAGTTTAACCTGAGCTCAGCTTCTGATAACCTTTGAAATTTTCGAAGAGGGACAAACTTCTCTTTGAACATATCAGTGAGCCGGTTCAAGCTAGTAAGATACACTTAATCAGCTCGATTCCCAAGAGGAACTAATTCCTTTCTTTCCTTATGAAACTGGAGCAGTCGGCGAATAAAGGGATAGAGATGATCAATGGGAAACACCCAATTCTTTGGAAGGACCTTATTAGTGAAGGACCAATGGTTGCGATAGAAGGAATGGAAAGTGGGGTTTCTTACTGGTTGGCATTTTCTAACAATAGCAGACTTCTTCAGTACATCAGCAATAGGATCTTCAGCCAGATCAGCAATGTCTTCTACTTCAGTCTTAATTACATGAGAAGTCAGTGAAATACCAGAGAGAAAAGATGGATAAAATCTTATCATTTTGGCTCTAGGGTCAGCACTTGGAGTTTCTACAGACTGAACATGATCAACAGGTTTTGGCTTTGGAATGGCAGATGGTTCACCGGCAGATATGACTTTTGACTTTTTGGTTTGCACTTTATCAGCAGCCTTGACTAACTTCCTTTTCCTAGGAGCAGCAGGAGTTGAGTCAGCAAGAATCCTGTCGGTAAATGGAGCAGGAGTAGAGACATCGGTAGGAGCAACAATGGCAACCTTAACAACTTTCTTTGCCTTTTTCTTCTTTGGAGAACCAGCAGCTTGAACAACTACTGTGCTGGTAGAAACCTTTTTAGAGATTCTATTCCAATCAAAAAGCTTGAAGGATTTAAGCTTGTCAAACTCAAGGCTTGGAGGTGCAGGGGAAGCTCTAACTATTTCTGAGTTGTGCCTCAGAATGGTGCTAATCAGCATATAATGACATCCCTTACCAGGGTGAGCCTTGTTCTTTCTTCTATCCTCCTTCCATTTAACAACGACAATAGCAATGACCCTGAATAGGTAGGCACACCAGTTGAATTCTTCTTGCAATATGATGGCTGCCATTGCCTCAAACTGTATATCAGTTACATGGCTATGAGAGCCAGATCTGCACACTAAGCATCTATCAACAAACTCCGTAAGAGCAAAGAATCTCCTTCGGTAATGGGCTTTCAGATGATTATCTCCACTGAGTCTAGGACTGGCTCCCCTCATAAGGGTCCATGCCTTGTCCAAGGACTTATCATCAGATAGACTAGTTACACCTTCACTTCCAAGGAGTGGGAAAACAATAGAAATAGAGGATGGAGTGATAGAGATCGTGACACTGGCGACAGAAGAGTTAATGGAGACGAAGGTAGACGTGTCATTTTGGGCAGTAATGACAGAGGCATTATGAGGTATTTGGTTGCTCGGATGAGGACAAGGTCCGGTTCGCAGCTTATAAACTTGTGGGAGCCGCCGAGCATTGGTGGAAGGGTGTTAAAGCTAGTTGGGACGATACTCACACGGTGTATGCGTGGGAGTTGTTCGTGCGCAAATTCAAGGAGCATTTCATTCTGGTTGTTGATCAAAACCGAAAGGAGATCGAGCTACTCAACCTAGAGCAAGGATTGATGTCTATAGCACAATACTCGGATAAGTTCATAGAATTAGCCCGATATTGTTGAATCAGGTTACGGTGAAGAATAAGTATCCTCTACCTCACATTGATGATTTGTTTGATCAGCTTCAAGGGTCCGTGGTTTTCTCTAAACTTGATTTGAGGAGTGGGTACCATCAGTAATGACAGAGGCATTATGAGGTATTTGGTTGCTCGGATGAGGACAAGGTCCGGTTCGCAGCTTATAAACTTGTGGGAGCCACCGAGCATTGGTGGAAGGGTGTTAAAGCTAGTTGGGACGATACTCACACGGTGTATGCGTAGGAGTTGTTCGTGCGCAAATTCAAGGAGCATTTCATTCCGGTTGTTGATCAAAACCGAAAGGAGATTGAGCTACTCAACCTAGAGCAAGGATTGTTGTCTATAGCACAATACTCGGATAAGTTCATAGAATTAGCCCGATATTGTAACTATTTGGTGAGGACCGAGGAACAAAAAGCTATGAGATTCATTCGGGGATTGAAGACCTCCATCCGTACTCAACTTATTGCACAACGGATTGTGACCTTCCAAGATGCGGTAGACCGTGCCTATCTGATAGAGAAAGATATTGGGGAACATAAGAGGAAGACCGAGGTGGCCAACCCGAGTAAGCAAGGAGCGCAGAGCAAGTCACAACCAAGGATTGATAATCGAGGTAACTTTGGGGGACAATCTCAGTCCCGAGGGCAACCGACACCGAGGAATCCGGGTACTACTCCGGGGATTCAGAATAGGAAGCCTTGTATCTTTTGTCAGAAGGTAGGCCATTCGGAGGATAGGTGTTGGAAAAAGCAAGGCAAATGTATCAATTGTGATGAAATGGGGCACTTTGCGAGAGAGTGCACGAGGTACCGAGGTCAGTCATCCGGGTCAGGGGTTGGTACTAATCAGGGTCAGAAAAGGGATGCCGCTGGGAAGCCCAAAGTCCAAGGAAGGGTATTTTCCATGAATCAACAACAAGCTACCGATGATCCATCCGTTATTGGAGGTATTGTTTCTGTGTCTAATGTGAGCGCACGAGCGTTAGTAGATCCAGGATCATCTCATTCATACATTTCTGTGCAATTTGTTTCCATGTTAAATGCTGCATTCGAGTCTTTACCGTACGTGCTAGAGGTGTCGACCCCTATAGGAGAATGCTTGATTTCTGATCGAGTCTTTCGTGCTTGTTATGTGGGTATTTGTGGTCGTGTCCTTTGTGCGGATTTGGTGGTTCTTCCTATCCAAGACTTTGATGTCATATTGGGTATGGATTGGTTGAGGAAGTTTCATGCTTCTGTTGATTGCCGTAAGAAAACTGTTACTTTTTCTATTCTCGATGTGCCTAAATTTGTGTTTGAGGCTAGTCCTCTGAGTAGAAAGGTTCGCTTAATTTCTTTTATGAAAGGGAGAAAATTATTGCATAGTGGTTGTGAGGGGTATTTGGCTAGTGTTCTTGATACTAGGAAGGAATCCCCTAGTTTTGATAGTGTTCGGGTAGTTCGGGAATTTCCCGATGTTTTCTCTACCGAGTATGATATGCCTCCCGATCGTGAGATAGAATTTTGTATAGACCTTTTGCCGGGTACGGCTCCAATTTCGAAAGCACCTTATAGGTTGGCTCCCGCAGAGTTGAAGGAGTTAAAGGTTCAGTTGCAAGAGTTGCTTGATCGAGGGTTTATCCGCCCTAGTGTTTCCCCGTGGGGAGCACCGGTTTTATTTGTGCGGAAGAAAGACGGTTCCTTGAGATTGTGTATAGATTACCGAAAATTGAATCAGGTTACGGTGAAGAATAAGTATCCTCTACCTCACATTGATGATTTGTTTGATCAGCTTCAAGGGTCCGTGGTTTTCTCTAAACTTGATTTGAGGAGTGGGTACCATCAGTTGAAGGTTCGATCGGAGGATATTCCGAAGACTGCTTTTCGCACTCGCTATGGTCATTATGAATTCTTGGTTATGCCGTTTGGGTTGACTAACGCGCCGGCCGTGTTTATGGATTTGATGAACCGAGTTTTCCATCCTTATCTTGATTCGTTTGTGGTGGTTTTCATCGACGACATTCTTGTTTACTCTAAATCTAGAGAGGAGCACGAGCAGCACTTGAGGACAGTTTTATCCGTTCTTGCGAGGGAGAAATTGTTTGCAAAGTTTAGTAAATGCGAATTTTGGCTCGAGAAGGTGTCATTTCTGGGGCATGTTATTTCGAAAGATGGGATTTCTGTGGATCCTTCTAAGATAGAGACAATAGTGGATTGGAAGAGACCCGAATCAGTGACAGAGATTAGAAGCTTTCTTGGTTTAGCCAGGTATTACCGAAGATTTATTGAGGGGTTTTCGAGGATTGCTACTCCGATGGCTCAGTTGACCCAGAAGAATATCCCGTTTGTGTGGACCGAGAAATGTGACAAGAGTTTCAAGGAATTGAAGAAGAGGTTGACTACCGCACCGATCTTGACTTTGCCTAATGGGAGCGATGGCCTAGTGATTTACAGTGATGCTTCGAAAGAGGGTTTGGGTTGTGTTTTGATGCAGAACAGGAAAGTGATTGCCTATGCTTCGAGGAAGTTGACCCCTAGTGAACAGAATTACCCGACTCATGATATGGAGTTGGCCGCGATAGTATTTGCGTTGCACAAATGGAAGCACTACCTTTATGGGGCGAAGTTTGAGATTTTTACCGATCACAAGAGTTTGAAGTACCTTTTCTCCCAGAAAGAGTTGAATAATAGACAGCGCCGATGGATGGAATTGTTGAAGGATTATGATTGTACGATTTCTTATCATCCGGGGAAGGCGAATGTGGTAGCCGATGCGATTAGTAGGAAATCTTATGTGGCTTCGATGATGGTCCGAGAATGGAAAATGCTTGAGGATGTTCGAGATTGGTCTCCTCGTGAATCGAGACATGGGGCTATTTTTGCGAATATTAGGGTATCTCCGACCCTAATTCAGAGGATAAAGGAAGCTCAGAAAGAAGATCCCGAGTTGGTGAAGATAATTGGTAAATTGAAGGAAAAGAACTTCGAGGATTTTTCTTTGAGTTCGAGTGGAGTTTTGACTTTCCGTGGTCGTTTGTGCGTACCCGATGTTGGTGGAATAAAGAGGCAAGTTTTAGATGAGGGTCACAAATCGAGGTATACTATTCATCCGGGCAGTACGAAGATGTATCAGAATCTGAAGCAACATTTTTGGTGGATTAATATGAAGAGGGAAATAGCTGAGTATGTATCGAAGTGTTTAACTTGTCAGCAGGTCAAAGCTGAGCATCAGAGACCCGCGGGACTACTTCAGCCGTTAGAGATTCCCGAGTGGAAATGGGAGCATGTGACTATGGATTTCGTTACGGGACTACCTCTTACCCGTAGGAAGTATGACAGTGTTTGGGTAATAGTGGATAGATTGACCAAGAGTGCACATTTCTTGCCTATTGACATCAGATATTTGATGGAGAAGCTTGCGACCCTTTACATTGATGAGATTGTTAGATTGCATGGGGTTCCGGTTAGTATTGTGTCAGATCGAGACCCGAGGTTTACTTCTAGATTCTGGAAGGCGTTTCAGGAAGCTTTGGGTACAGATTTGCGATTCAGTACGGCTTTTCATGCTCAGACCGACGGTCAATCCGAGAGGACTATTCAGATTTTGGAGGATATGTTGTGAGCTTGTTCGATAGACTTTTCTGATTCTTGGGATTCGCACCTACCGTTAGTGGAGTTCTCTTACAACAACAGTTATCAGGCTAGTATCGAGATGGCACCGTTTGAGGCCTTGTATGGAAGAAAGTGTAGATCGCCTATTTGTTGGGATGAGGTCGGTGAAGCGAAGATCGTGGGCATTGATTTGCTTCATGATTCAGTTGAAAAGGTTAGAGTTATCCGGGATAGATTGAAAACAGCCCAGAGTCGACATAAGAGCTATGCAGATAACCGAAGGTGAGATCTTAGTTTTCAGACCGGTGATTTTGTGTTCTTGAAAGTATCTCCAAAGGTGGGTATCCGAAGGTTCGGGAAGAAGGGTAGATTGGCTCCGAGGTTTATTGGCCCATTTGAGATTTTGGGAAAGGTTGGATTTCTAGCGTATCGTCTTGCGTTACCGCCATCTTTGGATCGGTTGCATAATGTCTTTCACGTTTCTATGCTTCGGAAGTATTTTCATGATCCATCTCACGTGTTACCGAGGATACCGAAGGATATTGAGCCCGATATGACTTATGAGGAACGACCGGTCCGGATCCTTGATTCTAAAGTTCAAGAGTTGAGGAACAAAAGCATTGCATTGGTTCGAGTTCTTTGGAGGAATCATCATATCGAGGAGTCGACGTGGGAGCTTCGAGATGAGATCGAGAGGAAATTTCCGTGGCTTTTTGTTTAAGGTGAGTCTCGTTAAAATTCGGGTCGAATTTTCTTTAAGGGGGAGTGAATGTCACGACCCGAAATCTAGGCTCTATTTTATTCGTAATAAATAATTATTATTTAATTATTTTCTTAATTATTTATTTAAATTATTATTTATTTAAATATTTATGTGTGTGCATTTTATGTTTCATAATGATTGCCTAGCATTTTATTTGGGTCATTTGGGTTAGTGTAGTATTGTTGGGTCTTAATTGTTAGTAGGGAGTGTAAGCATTTGTGTGTAGTGTAGAGGAGGGGGCCTAAGTGTAAATTATTTAAATCATTTCCCCTACTCCCTCCCTACTCCTTCTCTCCTCCCTCACATTCTACCTCACTACTCCATCTCCCAGCTCAATCTCTCCCTCTCTCTACTTGGGGTAAGCTTTTTCTTTCTCTATCTTCTCTCTTCATTTTCTTCCTCTTCCTCTCATAATCTTTCATTTCTTAAAACTCCAAATGTGTTTAGATCGTCGATAGGATCGCGTAGAACCAAAAAGAATCGCATTCCGTCAACTTTCATTATTTTCAAGTAAGTTACTTTTCCCCCATTTTGATGTTAAAATGTTCATATCATGTTTTTATAATGTTTGATATGTTATATTTGAAGTTTGGTTGAGTTTAGAATTTATTTGGAATTTATTTGAGTTTTGGTCAAAAATGGTGATTTTATGAATGTTGGGTTTGATTCTTGATTTTGGTTGTTATATGAGTCTTTTTGGACTTATATGTTGTTTTGGTACATTAGTAAACTAGTTGGAAGGTTGGATTTTTGGTTGAATTGTGTTTTGGTATGAAAATGGAAGAACCCATTTCTTCCTCCCCGATTTCCAGCAGTTCAGAAGATTGGGCGACCGCCCAAAAATGTCTGGGCGACCGCACATCTATCTGAAAGCTTTTGTTCTTGTTTGAGGGCCATTTTGGGCGACCGCACAGACCATATTGGGCGGCCGCACAGAACATCTGAAAGTTTTCATTTGTTGGTTTGTGTGATTGAAGAATGCGTTTTGGTCTAAGTCTTGGGTGTCCTTCTAGTTGACCTTAGTGAACATTGTAGTATACTCTAGTGATAGAATTGGGTCCTTTGTGATGAAGTTTGTGATGGAAATTGATTAAGTGTTAATTGAGATTATTGGAACACTTTAATTGTGTGTTGTTGGTTCATTTCACTTTCTTGGTGACTTCTTGGTATGGTTCCCTACTTTGGAACCTTAAGTTGTTTATTCATGCTAAAATATTATTACTTAGCATTTATTTGGAAGCCCAACTGGCATATTTGTTGCATCGGGCGATGGGAAAGATTATAATGGCAAAGCCAAGTCCATTATAATGTTGACCATTGTTTTGCCCCCTTCTATACCTTTTTTCCAGATTGGCCTTGGAAAAGACAAGTTAGCTTCCTTTGTGAATGTATCTAGCTACTGGGCATGACTTTGTGTCATGGCTCTTGTCCTTTGTGACACTCTTATGGTTATTGGTTCCGGTACCGGGGATTTCTCTTCTGCTTTAATGCTATTATGAAGATATTGATGGTTGATTATTGAAGCTGCGCAGCGATCCTTTATTTGGATGTACCGGTTTGGAAAACCTTGGCTATATCCTTTGTTATGTGTTTATTTCCGCTGCTATCTGTTATGTGATAACTGCTATGTGCTATCTCTGATTTATTATTGTATATTGCATCATAGCATGTCATGTAGTTGCATTAGTAACTTATTGAGATTTATCTCACCCCCTTTCTTTTATCTTTGTTTTTCCTTAACCCCCCCCCCCAGGTGCTAAGGATTAGTCTCGCTGATCACGAGAAAGAGGACGTCGAGTGTGGATACATTCTTTTGGGGAAGGTTGTTATAGGTTGGTTTACATTATATAAATGTGTAACCTTTTTGGGATAGTTGTACCAATCAATGACGTCATTAAGAATTGTATATTTGTATTTTGTTGGGCATAAACTTGTGGAAGTTTATGATAGTTGTATTTGGTTTTTGTCAAACTTGGATTTGTAAAACTTTGGATCATCACCTTTTGGTATCAAATGGAATTTTTAACTTCAGTATTTCTCAATTTTGGTCTTAAGTCGACGTCCAGCTCGCGGTCTCGGGCCCACGGGGTCCGGGGTCGCGACACTTTTGATCTTGGAGAAGTGGGTGCTGTATTGCAGAAACATTGGGATTCGCCGTAACTCTGTTTATAGAGTTAACATATTGGCATTGCCCGCTATAACTCAGCCGGGTGAGTCTAGCATATTGAATCCTTTACCTTTTCTCTAAGACTTCCTTTATAATCCCGCTGTGAGTTCTAACAAGAATAATCAAATTCATTAATATCATCAGAGCCTTCATTTAAAACCAAGAGGCCTTTTGACTGGAAGTGTTGAGGGACCATTGAAGTTTGATCCCTTTCATGGAGCCATAAGACTACTCCCAAATTTCATTGCTCGGGTACCACTGCCCAAAAGCTTGTTAATTGCGGAGCCCCAATATTTCCCTTTGCTTGTATCACTGTAATGCTATAGCCCAAAAGATTGTAGATTGCAAAACCCCTTGAGACCTTTCGGTATAAAGCTTCAAATGTTGCTGGGGACATTGAAGTGAATTGCTTCTTGCCGAGGGAGCCTTTAAGACTTGACCGTAGCCCCTAGAGTGCCATCATTGATTGCGAGAAAGGTCCATCCTTGATTGGGGGAACGAGTACGGGCACACATGACAAGAGGGCTTTTTGACATCCCTTTTGAGAGACTTTGAGGATAGTCTCACACATCTTTCTCGACCATAGCCCCTAGGGCTTATTGATTGTCAAATAAAGCAAAAGAAGCCCTTGTTCTTGAGTCGTATAGCCCCTAAGGCGTCACCATTCGTTGAGCAAAGCAAGAGTGACTCATCCTCGTGCGAGGGAACAAATATGAGAGGACATGGCAAGAGCTACTCCATTTCTCGGGAGCCTTTTGGCGTACTTTAGAAGAAAATACTTGCAGAAGCTTTGAAAACTGAGACACATGTTGTTGCTATTTGCTGCCCAAGACAGTTGACTAGCTAGGGATTATTTGTGCAACCTCGTGCCCTTTTATGATTGGCTCGTTCTCGGATGGGTCTTGGTTACCACGGGCATTCTTTTCATGAACCCAAAAATGCACACTGCTGGAGAATGATGCCGATAACCCAAGACAACCTTTGATGGTGCCATATCTTGTCGAGCCTTTTGCAATCCCAAAGTTGACTCGGTGGGGAATTGATTTGTTGAGGAGATCCAATGTAGAACTTGTGCAGTTGTCTTCCTTAGAGGCCGGAGATCTCTATTTCTCTTTCCCTTCTCTCTCTCACTCTCTCATTTTTTTTATGACGCACCCTGTTTTTTGCCTAGACCGCCCTTTCGGGTTTTCAATCTAACGGGCATCTCTTTTGTGTCTTCTTTTTTTTGACTCGATTAATGAGGCAGTGTGCATTGACTCTGACTGAGGAGATAAGACATGTGATTTTGCGGTGAAGACCTCTTGTCACTAAATATGAGTGACATTGACTCGACTAGGGAAGTGTCCCTAGTATTGACTTCATGTATGTATATTTTTTGAATGACTCACGAAGGCAAGTAATTCATTAAGAGAGAAGAGAAAGAAAGCCCCAGTTTGATTGCAAGAAACTGGGAGTATCGCAAAAAGAAGAGAAACCCCTAGACTCGACAAGGATCAGAAAGCGATTCCAAATCTAAGAAAGTTGTTCAATCTTTTGGTGATTAATTCATTGGCAAACGAATCGTACAAAGATGTCATGACAAGTTCGAGAGGAAGGCCGATCACCATAACGCGCTAGGGCTAAACATATCTTCTTTCTTGCATGAGACTGGACCCAAAGGTTGCCTACGTTCCTCCAGTGTAGAGGCTCAAGTCACCGTAGTTCGTGTGGATGCTCCATTCATCGAGATGGTTGTTGCTTCGTCCTTCATTGGTGGAATGATGTTGATCTTGTACTTTTTTGATTGAGGGGGATTATTTTTTTTTTTTTTTTTTTTTTTTTGTGCTCTAACTTTTGCCAAGGTTGATTTGAGGATTTCAACCTAGCGAGCTTTTTTTTTTTTTTTTTTTTTATCCCCTTTTGAAAACTTTGCTTCATGATCGTTGCTCCACCTTTCTTTGTCTTGATTTCGTCGTTGTTGATGTCTTCATTGTTGATGCCGTCGTTGATGTTTAGCCCCTAAGCGTTCACGCAATGGCCTTCATTCCAAAACTTGTTTAGACAGTTTTTCATCATTTTGCCAAGAATTAATTGAACAACTTGGAAGAGTGTATGAGGACAAGAACGAATTTTATTTGATGACTCAATGGACTCGAACATTTAACATAGGACGAGAGAAAACATTGATGCACACTTAAGAGGACTTTCGACTCTTTTTTTTTTTTTAATCCTATTTCTAGGTAGAGAAACAGAAACGGAGATTGTTGTTGTCGGCCTTGTAGCATGATCTCTTGTTGAAACCCCATTTCAAATCTGAGCCTCTTCCTTGATGAGTTCTTGCATGTTGCCATTCTCTAACTGTTGTTCTTCACCCATGGTAAATTCACCATTGTCAATCAAGTCTTGGATGATGTTGTGGATGGAGAAGCAATCCTCGGTGAGGTGACCGCTGCATAGGTGATAGTCACACGACTTGTGGTGGGCATGGTTGCGACGCAATGGTTGTGGTTGCTTGTACCCTTGGAGAGGAGAAATTTATCCCTTTGCTTTGAGATCTTCATAGGCCTTGGTGACAGTCATGCCTTGGAGGGGAGTGTAGACACGGTCGTTGGTAGAACCTTTGTGACTTTTGAGAGGCGAGCCACTTGAACATGCCTTACCATTGACCTTTGCCTTGTTGTCGGTGAACTCCCGTAAACGGGCCTTAAGTTTGGACACTTCTTCCTTATGAATTCTCCACTCGAGATCAAGACGGGCTTGCCATAAATCATCCTTGCGGCGGGCATCCTCGACAAGTCTATCCATTTGTTCCCCCATGGCTCTTATTATGTTGAAGAGCCTTTTGTTGGACACGGAAGTAATCTCACCTTTGTTGTTGTTGCTGTTGGAAGCCATTGGACCTATTGAGAGAACACGATCGATCTTAGGTTGGCCCCACAAACATATTTTGAGTAAAATAATTAACCCACAAACAAAGGAAAAATACTTAACCACATAAAAAAAATGACTCTTTTTTTTATTTATTTACAAAAGTTGGAAGGACATGATCCTTTTTGGGGTTTCTAGAAAAATAGTGGAATCGTCCCACTAGTATATAGACCTTCTCGTGGTCCCATATACTCATCGGATTCCACCACGCTTGTGAATCCTACATGTGTCGGGATTAAACTAAATTAATGTAGTAAAGCATACATGCGGGGACGGATTTTTATTTTCGTCCATAATAACCACTTGGGGACGGAGTTTTATTTCGTCCAAAACAACGAGTGGCATATATGATTTGAAGACATTAGTTTAGGGAAATCTCGGAACATGGAAACCGACTTGAGTCACGGAGTGTTAGACCCTACCTAGAATTGTGTGGTTTGTGCTCGGCTAAAGAAAGGCTTAAAGGTCACCCCCGGCATGTACTCGTGAACTACGCCACGGGCTGAGGTTTACCGCTTCGGAAGAGTCAAGGTCGAGTGGAGCTTGAAAGTTCCTAGGACGGGCCTCGACGGGTTTGGGGTTGGACTTGTGCGACTCGATAGTGAGCAGTTGATAAGAATTGTGCGCGTAGTGTGAGGTCTAACAAGTGACAAAATATTTTTTTTCAAAGGAAATAAAAAAACAAATAAGCACGTAATTTACAACTTTTGAATCACCCGTGTGACCGATAAAAATGAATAAACAAAAGTAAAAGGGGGTGTATGCAGGCCCGGTGCCCACACACTGTCAAAACTGCCCATTCTGTTAACTGTTCTGTTTACTGTTCTGTTCTGGAAAATGGCCCAGAAGCACGCGACTCAGGGTAGTTACGTGGGAAGCGCGCGCATTGCGCCATGAATATGGGAGGCGCGCGCCTTTGGGGTACCTGTCAGAATGTCAGAAGAAACCGCGGACTCAGGGATTGCCCTGGTCCCAAATTATGTAACTTTCCCTTGCAGAAACTTGTTAGCATAGAAATATGAATTTTGAAGGACAAGATGGAAGGTGGACGATTCTGGTAATAAGGGTCGGACGCGCGTGCTTTAGGCCAAGAAGGCCGGAGGCGCGCGCTTCCTACCCTTTTTACCAGAATGCCCAGAAGACAGATATAAGAACCACCAAAAGCAAAAAATGCAAGTTTAACCCTCTATGTCCCCAGCGGAGTCACCACTGTAGATACCCCGGGGAACCACGGCTTGGCTAGAGCGGTGAATTACTTAGGATGTCTAATTGATTTTAAGAGTCGCAACCCACGTTTTAGAGGAACGTGAGAAAACCTAAGAAAATAGCTTTTTTATTGATTACGAAACCAAAGATTCTTGAGATGAGGGGTTCGGGGGTTAGGTGACGGAGTGGGAAGTACTTAAACACCCACTCCGCCCCGCTTACGCGGGTCTTGCTACTTTTGGTGTTCTAATACTAAAAAGAAAAGTCCTTCAATTATTAATGTAAGAAGTGCTAACAATTACAATGGAAAAGAAAGGGGAAAATTAAAAGGAAATAAAAGAGAATTGTTTTTATTTATTAATTTATGCTAAAAGATTACAAGTAACTGTGGATACCCCGGGGTGGGGCCACGGCTTGGATAGAGCGCGTGGATTACCCTAGGATGTCTAATCGTGTTTTAGAGTCGCCACCCACATTTTTGAGGAACGTAAGAAAACCTAATGTTTTATGAGCCTAAGTTTGATTTAGGAAAACAGAGATTATTTGGGATGAGGGGTTCGGGGGTTAGGTTACGAAATGGGAAGTACTTAAACACCCATTTCGCCCGAGCAACGTCGGTCTTGTTTGTTCATAATTCACTTTTAAAGATAAATGCGTTCTTCCTATTAAGATGATGATAAAAAGGGGTTTTAGAGTTAAAATGTAGGGAGATGACTCCTAGCCAATTCAATGTAATGAAAGGACCGTTGGTGTCATGTCCCAAATGGTTTTGGGTGATTGCACATTTGATTAAAGAAGAAGAAGAAGGAGAAAAAGAGAAATGCTTAAGACATTTACCTATAGTATCCTTTAAAAGGGAACCTCTTGTAAAGCCTTGAAGAAGAGGTTGAACACTTAGTTGAAGAAATCCCAAGAAAGAGTCTAGGAAAGAAGTGAGTAAAAGGTCTAAAAGTAATGATTTTTCAAGGTCCCTCCTCCAATGATGGATTGGAGGGGTTTTTATAGTTGAAAGAGGACTGTTTTTGGAACCAAACGGAGTCTCCAAAAAATCTTTCCCGGGTAAAATCATGTATAATGAGCAAGGGAGAGATTCTTGGGCAGAATCTGTAACTGACACGCCCCAGAAGCGTGCGCATCCCACCTAGGCGACGGAAGGCGCGCGCGTCTGGCCTCAAGGGGCGGAGGTGCGCGACTCTGAGAAGCAATTTTTGACAGAATGGACTAGAAAGTTAGGACTGTTATTCAGTTTAGTCCCAGGACTTAACGGAGTCCGTCTGGAACTTAACCAAAGTAACAGAAACTAACAGAAAACACTTAGAAGAGGGAGAAACACAAAACCAAGTGTGCAATCGGGGTGAGCGGTCCAAGGCGGGGTATCTACAGAGCCCCTCGGCGGCGTGGATCGCGAAGCAAAACGTGTCGACGAAAGAAAGACAACCGCCGAGGACATCGACAAGAGAAAGCAAAGACTCAATAAAACATGAATTTGAAATTTGCGTCGGATAGGGGTGCGCTCCCTGTGTAAGCAGCTTTCGCGGATGGAAAGGGTGTGCCACGGCCACAAAATTTTAAAAAAAGGTGTGGTGGCTAGAGGCGGCCCACCACGGCCACAAAATTTTAAAAAAAGGTGTGGTGGCTTGAGGCGGCCCACCACGACCACAAAATTTTAAAAAGGTGTGGTGGCTTGAGGCGGCCCACCACGGCCACAAAATTTTTAAAAAAGGTGTGGTGGCTTGAGGCGGCCCACCACGGCCACAAAATTTCAAAAAAGGTGTGGTGGCTTGAGGCGGCCCACCACGGCTGCAATTTAAAGAAAGAGGGGAATTTTGAAATTGTGAAAGATGGGGGTGCGCTCCCTGTGTGAGCGGCTTTATTGATATAGAAAGGATATAGCGGGATCCGTTTGCTGATGCGGGATTCGTTTGCTGATGCGGGATCTGTTTTGCTGAAACGGGATCCGTTTGCTGAAGCAGGATCCGTTTGCTGATGCGGGATCCGTTTGCTGGAGTGGGATCCGTTTGCTGATGGCAAGATCTGTTTGCTGGAAGCGGGACCTGGAG
Organism: Campanula takesimana; assembly: GCA_026119855.1. NCBI lineage: Eukaryota > Viridiplantae > Streptophyta > Magnoliopsida > Asterales > Campanulaceae > Campanula > Campanula takesimana. The sequence continues at coordinate 632,252 of JAOWBW010000552.1, forward strand.
GACCATTTGCTGAAGTGCGGGACCCAGAGGACCGTTTGCTGAAGTGCGGGACCTGGAGGACCGTCTGCTGAAGTGCGGGACCCAGAGTACCGTCTGCTAAAGTGCGGGACCTGGGGGACCGTTTGCTGAAGTACGGGGCCTAGAGGACCGTCTGTTGAAGTGCGGGACCTAGAGGGCCGTCTGCTGAAGTGCGGGACCCGGGGGACCGTCTGCTTTGGATGGATGTGGATTTTGTTTGATGAGGAAGCAGTGATTCTGTGGCTCATCCCGGACCAAATTGTCGTCGTGAGTCGTATTTTGATGGTGACTGTTTGACTTTGACTTTTGATGGGGTGCGAGCACAGTTGACTGCGGAGTGCTTTGTGCTGGGGATGAATTGTAAAAACTGATTTTGAGAAAATAAAAGACACCCTACTTTAAGTGGGAGTTTCTATCTTATTTCAGTTTTTTAGACATGCCTTAAGGGCGGACCAATATAATGTGTGCCCAGCCGAGTGCTTACTGTCGTCGTTTGAGCTTCTCTTGTTGCTGGGAATGATCTTTTCTGCAGGTTGAAGGCGCTGGAACGCCCGGTTGCTATACTGGACTGACAAAGGCTATTTCTGGTGCCTTCTTCTTCCTGGGACGCGGGCGCTTCCTCTCTTGGAGACGGGACGCCCGCGGCTTGTAAACCGGTGTCGGGAGGCGCGTGCCTCTGGGAGGCAAAATTCAGGGCCTGATATTTGCTGACCAAAAGATCCCCCAACAGCTATAATATCAGCTTCCGATCGATAATTCGATTCCAACAGCCTTTTTCTGCCATTTTTGAACACCATTTTTGTTGGGTTTCCAAGTAACATGCGCAGCGGAATATAGCAATTAAAATTTTAAGAAACCCAAAGCCATGGATCCGTTCGTATGATTAAATCAAATACAACATGATGAATAAAGGAAAAACTAACCCTTGATGGCTATCAAATTTTCTCTTGGTCTTTGGTAGAGATTTGAAGACTTGATCACGATCACAAAGCTTGAACACGAACTTCGAAGATGATGATTTTCACCCTCTAGCGGTATCGACACTTCGAACGAATATCAAAGGAACTTCTTTGATCTTGGTTTCTAGACCAATATTATGAAACACACTTTCACAATTTAATAATGAACTATGTGGAATTTATTTGTGAATTATTTTGTTCTTCAATCAAGGATATCTTAGAACAAAATAAAACCTCTCTCAAACTCTTTGAGACTCACAAAAGCACTAGTAAATATGGTCTGGCCGAATTGGTGTTTTTATACACAATTAAGACCTATTCCAAATAGGTAACTTGTGTCAAAAACCATTCCTAATCGAATTAGGAAATTTCAAACCGGCCTACCGGGCGCCCGCCTGGTCCTACCCAGGCGCCCGCTTGTTTGGACAGAAAGTCCAATTCTTTTCTAGCTTGTTCAGGCGCCCGCCTGGTGCAACCCAAGCGCCCGCTTGGTTGACCAGGAGGCCCAGAACTTTCCAGAAATTCCTTGGAGGTCCTCCGACCCTAAATACCAATATAGTCCTCTTATTTAAGATTCGTTCTATTGTGTGTGACCCTCTAGGATTATACTAAGTTGGCAATGGGCTCAAACATGATCCCATAAGATATGATTAGGTTCTAGCAAACCGTCATACCAACCCAAATAGTATAACTAGATACAAGTTCGCATTCCTTTAGAATATGTCACAATCCCTTTGTCCACGATGTCATTGAACACAAGTCATGGTCAAACAGTCAACTTGTTTTGTTCAATACTTTCTCGATTCCGAATATGTTGATAATTCAAATGCTATTGATCTAATCAATCCATTTGAGGTCCGGCCGAACATTTCATCAACATCATTCCTTCGAGGGGCCCAAGCTTGACATCTCTCCGTGGAGGGACAATTCCATTTAGCTTATTATTCTTCCCAACGGGAATCCGATTATGCCAATCATACCTTTTATAACTACCGTGTTAAGGTAGCGTTTGAATATGTCAAACACAATGTTCATCAAGTGGAAGACTATAATAACTTCATGTCTAAGGATTCAAATGACATAACTAATATGAGATATATGTACGACACAGACCTTGACATAAATCTCATACAGCGGGTCATGTCCAGTACCTTGTTCCAAACAAGTACCCATAAATCTAACATGATCATCCCATGATCATTTAGCCTTTATACTAATGCTTAAAAAGTACTAGGGATGGGGATTATTATAAGTAAACATGAACAACAATAATAATCAAAACATCTCTTTATTGATATGAAATAAATGATAAGAATTACAACGTTTATTAAACGTGCCTAGGGCACCACTACCAACAATCTCCCACTTGCCCTAGGCCCAATCTCCCATGTATCTAATACCCATGGACCTAACATGACCATCATGTTTAGCTTGTGGAAGTCCCTTTGTTAGCGGGTCCGCAACATTGTCATCAGTAGGTACTTTGCATATATTTACGTCTCCCCTATCAACGATCTCTCGAATGATATGAAAACGCCTAAGTATGTGTTTGGATTTTTGATGTGCTCTTGGTTCCTTTGCTTGAGCAATAGCACCATTATTAGCGCAATAAAGGTCTATTGGATTAGCAATACTAGGAACCACTTCAAGTTCAGTTATGAACTTCTTAATCCAAACAGCTTCCTTTGCAGCATCCGATGCAGCAATATACTCAGCTTCTGTTGTAGAATCAGCGGTTGTACTTTGCTTGGAACTCTTCCAGCTTACAGCTCCACCATTTAACATAAACACAAAACCCGATTGCGATCGGCTATCATCTTTGTCTGTTTGGAAGCTTGCATCCGTGTAAGCATTTACAACGAGATCATCTTCCATTCCTCCATAGACCAAAAATGAGTCTTTAGTTCTTCTCAAGTACTTAAGAATCGCTTTTACAGCTACCCAGTGATTTTCGCCAGGGTCGGATTGGTATCTACTTGTCATGCTCAAAGCATAAGATACATCCGGCCTAGTACAAATCATGGCATACATGATGGACCCAATGGCCGAAGCATATGGAACATCATTCATTTTCTCACGCTCATCGTTTGTCTTAGGACATTGAGTCTTGCTTAGAGAAACTCCATGTAACACGGGCAAGGTGCCTCTCTTGGAATTTTCCATACGGAATCTTCTAATGACCTTGTCAATGTATGTACTTTGGCTTAAACCAAGTAGCCTCCTTGATCTATCTCTATAAATCTTAATGCCAAGAATATATGCGGGTTCACCCATATCTTTCATTGCGAAGCACTTTCCTAACCAAGTCTTCACAGACTGAAGTGTAGGAATATCGTTTCCAATGAGCAATATGTCATCCACATATAAAATAAGGAATAGCACTATGCTCCCACTAATCTTCTTGTATACACAAGGCTCATCTTCGTTCTTGATGAAACCAAACTCTTTGACTGATTCATCAAAACGGAGATTCCAACTCCTTGAAGCTTGCTTCAATCCATAGATGGATCTTTGCAATTTGCATACCTTAGAATCTTGTTCAAAACCTTCTGGTTGTGTCATATACATATCCTCTTGGAGTTTTCCATTCAGGAAAGCGGTTTTGACGTCCATCTGCCATATTTCATAGTCATGATATGCGGCAATGGCAAGCAAAATTCTTATAGACTTGATCATTGCTACGGGTGAAAAGGTCTCATCATAGTCAATACCATGAACTTGCCTATAACCCTTCTCTACAAGCCTAGCTTTGTAAGTATGCACCTTCCCATCCATGTCAGTCTTCTTCTTGAAGACCCATTTGCATCCTATGGTTTTTACACCTTCGGGCGCATCAATCAAATTCCAAACTTGATTGTCTTGCATGGATTGCAATTCAGATTCCATGGCTCCAAGCCACTTGTCCGAATCAGGAGAAGACATCGCCTCTTGGTAGGTTGACGGTTCATCATTCTTAATGATTTCTACCTCATTACTATCCGTTACGAGAAATCCATATCTCTCGGGCTCGGATCGTAACCTACTAGATCTGCGAGATGCTTGTGTATTTTGAACAGGTTCCACAACTCCTTGTGGTTCTTGTTCTTGTTCCACTATTGGTTCAATGTTGTTTTCTGGGTCTCGAATTTCTTCAAGATTTATTTTACTCCCACTGATTTCTTTGGAGAGAAACTCTTTCTCTAGAAAGACACCAGTTCGGGCAACAAACACTTTATTGTCCTCTCGGTTGTAAAAGTAATATCCTTTAGTTTCCTTAGGATATCCCACGAAATTACATTTATCAGATTTGTGTGCTAGTTTGTCAGAGATAAGTCTCTTGACATAAACTTCGTAACCCCAAATCCTCATGAAAGATAAACTAGGTTTCTTTCCACTCCATATCTCATATGGAGTCTTTGGAACTGATTTAGTTGGAACTTGATTTAGTGTGAAAGCAGCGGTTTCTAGGGCGTAACCCCAAAAGGATATTGGAAGATCAACTTGACTCATCATTGATCGAACCATGTCTAACAAAGTCCGATTTCTCCTCTCAGAAACACCATTCCATTGTGGTGTTCCGGACGGAGTCAATTATAAAACTATTCCACAATTCTTTAGATGATCGTCAAATTCTTGACTTAGGTATTCACCACCTCGATCTGATCGAAGTGCCTTTATACTTTTGCCAAGTTGTTTTTCTACTTCATTTTGAAATATTCTAAATATCTCAAATGCTTCACTTTTATGTTTCATTAGGTAAACATACCCAAATCTACTATAATCATCAGTGAAGGTTATGAAGTATTGAAATCCTCCCCTAGCATTGCTACTTAATGGTCCGCATACATCGGAATGTATCAACCCCAATAAGTCGCTTGCCCTTTCACCCAACTTGGTAAAAGGTGTCTTAGTCATTTTTCCAAGAAGACACGACTCACAAGTATCATATGACTGTAAGTCACATGAACCCAAAAGTCCGTCCCCATGGAGTTTTGAGATACGCTTCTCATTAATATGACCAAGACGGCAATGCCACAAATAAGTATGATTTACATCATTAGGTTTAGATTTCTTATTTACATGATAGACATTATTTTCATTCTTGACATCCAAGATATAAAGGCCATTAAATGAATTAGGAATACCATAAAGCACATCATTTAAATAAATAGAAAATTTCTTATTCTCAATAAGAAACTTAAAACCTTCATTATCCAAACAAGAAATTGAAATAATATTTCTGCTTAAATCCGGAACATAATAACAATTGTTCAAAACAAGAATTAATCCGGAAGGTAAAGTGACTTCATAAGTCCCTACGGCTAATGCAGCAACTCTTGCTCCATTTCCCACACGTAGATCTACTTCACCTTCTTTAAGCAGTCTCCTATTCTTTAGTCCCTGCACATTTAGACAAATATGAGAACCACATCCGGTATCCAATACCCAAGAATCAGTGGTAGAAAGGAGAATATCTATCATATAGATACCTGAAGTCGACGCAGCCTTCCTGCTCTTCTTCTTCTTTTGCTCTTCCAAGAAAGCCTTGCAATTACGTTTCCAATGACCAATTTCTTGACAATGGAAACAGATTGCATCCTTTTGTGAATCAGGTTTTGCCTCAGAAGCCTTGGCAACTTTGCCTTGCTTATCTTGGGTTTGAAAACTTTTGCCTTACCCTTGCCTTTGGCACCAGGCTTCTTCCCATCATGAACCAAGAGCACGGGAGAACCTTTCTCCACAATTTTCATCTCTGCAGTTTTGAGCATCCCATACAACTCAGAGAGATTCTTATCCATTCCATGCATGTTATAATTCATCACAAACTGATTATAACTTTTAGGCAATGAATTAAGAATGAGATCCGTGGCTAGCTCCAATGGGATTGGATAGCCAAGTTTCTCAAGGTGCTCTACATAACCTTTCATTTTAAGAAAGTGAGGACTCACTTGTTGCCCTTCATTCATTTTACTAGTAGTGAATGCAACAATGGTCTTGTACCTCTCTTGCCTAGCTTGCTCTTGAAACATGGTTCTCAACTCCACGCCTATCTCATAGGCTTCCAAATGTTCCAAACTTTGTTGGAGTTTTGAACATATAGCAGCAAGCATGAGACAACTTACATCTCTAGAATCATTACGATGTTTCTTGTAATAGTCTCTTTCTACCCTAGGGGCAGTAGGCGGTGGTTCAGCGGGGAGAGGCCCATCGAGAATGTCCAACTTATCTTCTTGCCTAAGAACAATTCTTATGCTACGGATCCAATCCATAAAGTTTCTACCATTCTCTTCGAGCTAATCCTTCTCAAGGATCGATCGCAACGACATTGATTGAGTGTTATTAGTCATTATCTACAAATATGCAAAAAATTTCCAAAATTTAATAAGTACCGATTTTCATTAAAGAGATAAATAATGTATTTTTCAAACAAAATACTCCCACTAAATTATATAACCTTTATATACATCTAATGTATAATATAATTTAAATGGGTTACGATCCAACTTTAATTTAATTTCAAGTCCGCTAAGGCGGATTACACAAAATCAAATTAATTAGGTAGACAACTCTTGTCAATCATATCTCATATGACTCTTAGTTCCTTTTATGAGATTCTTTAAGAAATCAAATTTCAAAAAGCATGTTAAACCTCATCTTTGCCTAGGCCCAAAACTGTTTTGACGCCCAATTAAGTCTAACCATTTTAAACGCACAGTTAATGTGTCCCGCTAGGGCGTGCCCACACTATCTATATTGCTCATACATAAACAAATTTAATGCATCTCGCTAGGGCGAATCTACATTAAAATCACTCATGTACTAACAAGTGTTTTAATCATGGCATGGCAATAAAAGACTTAAAACTTTCTTTGAAGGTTCATCACATATAGCATATAACACATTTATGAGCACATAATATAAACATGTTACACATCAAGTTTAGCCACTAAATTAATCTCCATTAATTTAAGCATGATATTTATGTGTCATTAGTTTCTCTATAATTATGAGGATGCGACTATTTCAACTTTGGTTATTATCTCCAAATCAAGACAACAAGAAGCGCGGTCGAACTAAGCCATTAGGCAACCACAATCCTGCACTAATTCAAGAAATCAAGAAAGTAGTCCATGTGGCCGAAACTAAGCAATAGATGGTCTCGATGAACGTAGGCCAATTGCATTCACAATTCCACATGGATCTCCAATCATTGAATCAAGAACTTTGTTTCTCAATTTTAGCAATTATGAACTCTTCATAATTCTAACTTCGTTTTATCTTTGAAACTTTGATTGCGATCAATTTTGGGAAACACAATCTCGATGAACGCAGATTAGCCATCCAAAACTTGAACCAATCTAGGAATCACAAGACTAAAACAAATAGGAAAATCAAACCCCAAAATCCACACACAAAACAACTACCCAAAACCCATTCCAGATCAACAAGTCTGGACTGGTTCTGTTACTGGTTTTGTCGAATTTATCGAAAATTCCATATTCAGATTTTAACCAAAATCAGAACAAATCTTGACCACCGAGCGCCCGCCTGCAAAAGACTAGGCGCCCGCTTGAATGGCCAGAATAGTATTGAATTTTAAAGTTCGAAAATTTTGTCTCAAAATTATTTTTCCCCGATTATTAAAACTTTGACCCAATCAAAATCAATAATCGAAATAATTCAGAATCCACCATAATTTTTATTGCGATTGAATCGTGCGATTAAAGTTACAAAACAATAAACCACATAAAATCACAAAACACATAAACATCATATAATCCAATATTCATATCATGCTTGGCACATAAACAATTTATATACACACAACATGATCCAAGTATTGAATTAAACAACATGAACGGGGCTCTGATACCACTGTTGGGTTTCCAAGTAACATGCGCAGCGGAATATAGCAATTAAAATTTTAAGAAACCCAAAGCCATGGATCCGTTCATATGATTAAATCAAATACAACATGATGAATAAAGGAAAAACTAACCCTTGATGGCTATCAAATTTTCTCTTGGTCTTTGGTGGAGATTTGAAGACTTGATCACGATCACAAAGCTTGAACATGAACTTTGAAGATGATGATTTTCACCCTCTAGCGGTATCCACACTTCGAACGAATATCAAAGGAACTTCTTTGATCTTGGTTGCTAGACCAATATTATGAAACACACTTTCACAATTTAATAATGAACTATATGGAATTTATTTGTGAATTATTTTGTTCCTTAATCAAGGATATCTTAGAACAAAATAAAACCTCTCTCAAACTCTTTGAGACTCACAAAAGCACTAGTAAATATGGTCTGGCCGAATTGGTGTTTTTATACACAATTAAGACCTATTCCAAATAGGTAACTTGTGTCAAAAACCATTCCTAATCGAATTAGGAAATTTCAAACCGGCCTACCGGGCGCCCGCCTGGTCCTACCCAGGCGCCCGCTTGTTTGGGCAGAAAGTCCAATTCTTTTCTAGCTTGTTCAGGCGCCCGCCTGGTGCAACCCAAGCGCCCGCTTGGTTGACCAGGAGGCCCAGAACTTTCCAGAAATTCCTTGGAGGTCCTCCGACCCTAAATACCAATATAGTCCTCTTATTTAAGATTCGTTCTATTGTGTGTGACCGTCTAGGATTATACTAAGTTGGCAATGGGATCAAACATGATCCCATAAGATATGATTAGGTTCTAGCAAACCGTCATACCTACCCAAATAGTATAACTAGATACAAGTTCGCATTCCTTTAGAATATGTCACAATCCCTTTGTCCACGATGTCATTGAACACAAGTCATGGTCAAACAGTCAACTTGTTTTGTTCAATACTTTCTCGATTCCGAATATGTTGATAATTCAAATGCTATTGATCCAATCAATCCATTTGAGTCCGGCCGAACATTTCATCAACATCATTCCTTCGAGGGGCCCAAGCTTGACATCTCTCCGTGGAGGGACAATTCCATTTAGCTTATTATTCTTCCCAACGGGAATCCGATTATGCCAATCATACCCTTTATAACTACCGTGTTAAGGTAGCGTTTGAATATGTCAAACACAATGTTCATCAAGTGGAAGACTATAATAACTTCATGTCTAAGGATTCAAATGACATAACTAATATGAGATATATGTACGACACAGACCATGACATAAATCTCATACAGCGGGTCATGTCCAGTACCTTGTTCCAAACAAGTACCCATAAATCTAACATGATCATCCCATGATCATTTAGCCTTTATACTAGTGCTTAACAAGTACTAGGGACGGGATTATTATAAGTAAACATGAACAACAATAATAATCAAAACATCTCTTTATTGATATGAAATAAATGATAACAATTACAACGTTTATTAAACATGCCTAGGGCACCACTACCAACAATTTTATTGCCCAATTTTGCTTATAACCTTCTTTCCCATGGCCTCCAACCTTTTTAGTCTTGGTGCCGAGGTCGTCAAGAGTTACGAGAAGGATTTGTCGACATTCGTTTATTCTTTCAAGACCCATCCCAAAAATGCTTTCATCAAAGATTTCGGACTTCGAATTCTTTTTACTTTGCGAACATTGAAGCCGGATTGGGACTTGTTGAAGGCCGCCGCAGCCTTCTGGGATTGTGATAGCCATGCATTCAACTTTTCAGCCAATGAAATGGTGCCGACTGTTGATGATTTTGGGGCCATTTTGGGTATGCCTTTAGCCGGTCTAATTGCCATCCCTAAGTATCACCGCGGTGTTGTCGATTCTTGGATTGACCTTCTGAATATCCCTGTTAGGGAGGTGAAGAAGATGATGCACGGGACCGTTGTTGACATAACTGAGCTTCCGATGTTTTTCAGCTTGCATTCAGAAGATGTCGTGGTTCAGTCTTTTAAGAGAAAGCCATGGCTGTCTGCCTTTTCAGCGAGGTCTTGTTCGTCACTCCTCTGGGTACTGCGGATGCGCAGTTGGCTGAAATTGTGTTGCAGGCGAAAGGACAACGATTTAGCATAGTTCCGCTCATTGTAGGAGAGACCTTGCATGGTTTGGATGAATTGCACCGTACGGGCGAGATGCGACGGGGAAGCCCCTTGCTTTTGACCATATGGCTTCGGGAGAATTTCAGGCTTTATGCGTCAGATGGCGACCTTTCTCCTTTTGCTGTTCATAGGCGACGGTTGCTGATTAGAGATCTGACTGAAGAAGGTTGGAGGAGATTTTTTGCTTCTCGTCTTACAGCTGACGTTGAGTGGTGCCCTTGGGGTCTTCGCCCTTTTATGGAGTGGACCTCTGGTTTTCAGCATGTGGTTTTACCCGGGTTGAGAGATTCTTCGTTTTACCAACCAGAACGGGTTTTGAGGCAATTTGGCCGTCAACAGATACTTCCTTTTCCGAGGAACGGGAGGCTTCGTCCAGTTTCTTATATGGGTCCAAACTTTTCGAATGAGCTTCAGTCGGCTTGGGGAGATGATCGTAACCGTCGGGCTTCCGCTCCATTGCACCGGGGTAGTATTTTCCTTCCCGAGAGTTACTTGGATCATTTGCTTGGTACGGTCTACCGCGGCATTACTTGGGTAGATGCTCTTCGGGCTGAGTTGCTAGGAAAGGACTTTGAGCCCAGCAGTGCTTTGAGGTACAAGGAAGCTGCGACTGATGTGGACAGCATCCTGACCGACCCTTTCGATACACCTTTGGATGACTTTTATGCTCGGAGGTGCTCTGCTGCGCAGAAGATATCGGTCCGTATCAGTGTCCCTAGGCCTCCCAAGAAGAGTACGATTGATGGTCGTTCGGGTGGTCCTTCAAAGGCCAGGAGAAAATTAGATTTTTCCTAGTACCCCACGAGATTGCAATTAGAATAGACCACTTGTTTAGGATTTATGTTTTAATGTCTTTTAATAGCTCAATATTTCCATTGTAATGATAAAAGTGATTCAAGAAATGAATAAAAATTGAATCTCGTCAATTCGAAATGGTTTGGGTATTTTGTTTATGTTTTAGACCGCACCCGAAGGTTGCCTACGTTCCTCCAGTGTAGAGGCTCAGGTCTCCGTAGTTCGAACAAACGAAGACCATTTTTTTTTATGTGCACCCTGTTTTTTGCCTAGACCGCCCTTTCGGGTTTTCAATCTAGCGGGCTTCTTTTTTGCACGTGCTCTAATTTATGCCTAGGCCGCCCTTGCGGGTTTTCAACTTAGCGAGCTCTTTTTTTTATGGTCTTCGTTTATTAGATGTAAAATCTCTTCAATTTGTCGAGGTTGACTTCCTTTGGCAGCTGATCTCCGTCTAAGTCCACGAGTCGGACTGCACCACTGCTTAGTATCTTCTTGACTACGTACGGACCGATCCATCAGGGTCCCCATTTTCCAAGGGGGTCATGGCATTAGGAGGGTGTTGTCTCAAGACCAAATCTCCCACACTGATATTTCGGGGCTTCACCTTTTTGTTGAATGCCTTAGCCATTCTTTGTTGATAGGCCCTCATACGTTCGACTGCTCTTAGCCTCTTCTCATCGAGTAGGGCTACCTGTTCGTATCGACTTTGCATCCAATCGACTTCATTGACTTGGTTCTCGAGGAGGACCCGTAAGGATGGAACTTCGAATTCGAGTCTGTCTTTGAATTCGAGTCTGTCTCCTCCGAGGGCCTCACGCCCAAGGATTATGAACTTGTAGCCAACGTTGTATTCCCGTTTGCATTGAATGAAATGATAGACCTTTCCGAGTATCCCCTCATTGCCAACTTATTAGATGATAAATTAACTAATAATCTGAAAATGGTTAATAATGAATCACCTAATAATGCAGACGCACTAAACAATCCAAACATTAAACAGTCATCAAAGTAGGTAGTTGATCAAGAGGAAAACCGTGCCCAAGCTGCCGAAGAGGTTTTGACTAAGGTGAATTTGGGAACCGAAAATGAACCGAAGGAGACACAGATTGGGGAATACTTCAAAGGGGCCGAAAGGGAAGCTTTGGTTGAGCTACTCAAAGAGTATGTAGATGTGTTTGCATGGTCTTATAAGGATATGCCAGGGTTGGATGCTTCGATCGTGGAACACAGGATCCCCGTGGACCCCGAGGTGAAACCCGTTAAGCAAAAACTTCGGCGGATCAAACCAGAATGGTCCCTGCAGGTCAAAGAAGAGATTGAGAATTTGCTTCGGGTCGGATTTAAAAGAGTGATAGAATACCCCTCATGGCTCTCCAACATAGTAACGGTCACAAAGGCCAATGGAAAGGTTCGATTCTGCGTCGACTTCAGGGATCTCAACAAAGTGAGTCCCAAAGATGACTTTCCCCTCCCAAGCATCGACATGCTTGTGGATACAACCTCTAGCTTTGAGGTTAAGTATTTTGTGGATGGCTTCGCTGGATATAACCAGATTAAGATAGCAGAGGAGGACCAGGAAAAAACTGCCTTCACCACCCCATGGGGAACCTTTTGCTATACCGTGATGGCTTTCGGGTTGCGAAACGCTGGGGCTACCTACCAAAGAGCTGCGACCGCACTCTTCCACGACATGATCCATAAGGAAATAGAAGTGTATGTCGATGACATGATCGTGCATTCTAAGAGTTCTGACGGGCAACATTTGATAGGCTTGAGAAAGTTCTTTGACAGGCTTAGGAAGCACTCCATGAGACTTAATCCGGCCAAGTGCACTTTTGGGATTTCTCGTGGCAAGGTTTTGGGATACATGTTCACCGAACGGGGCATCGAAATTGATCCTCAAAAGGTTAAGGCAATTGTGGAAATGAGGCCGCCTCGCACCCAAACAGAGGTAAAAGCCTTCATGGGAAAGTTGCAATACACCAGCCGCTTCATAAACCAACTCACTCCCATTTGTGAGCCCATCTTCAAACTGCTAAGAAAGAATGCCGAGGTCAAATGGAACGGGGAGTGCCAAAAATCCTTCGACAAGATTAAGGCCTACTTCATCCAACCACCAATCCTATGCCCTCCGAACAACGACAAGCCACTCTTGATTTACCTAACGGTGACCGATGCATCGATAGGAGCAATGTTGGCCCAAGAGAAGAAAGATTCAAAGGTGGAAAATGCCATCTACTTTGTGAGCCATAAGCTACAAGGAAGCGAGCTCAACTACTCCCCAATTGATAATACTTGCGCAGGATTGGTATGGGTCGTGAGAAAGTTAAAACATTACATGCAGGCTCATACGATACAACTTATTTCCAAAATAGACCCCATCAAATGCTTATTGGAAAAGTCATCTTTGTCTATGAGGCTTGCCAAATGGTCCTTCTTCTTAGCCGAGTACGATATCAGTTATGTGTCGAGAAAGGCAGCCAAAGGAAGGGTTTTGGCAGAACACTTGGCAGATTTCCCTAGTAATGAAGAAAGTGGGCCCGAACCAAAATTCCCAGATGAAGGAATCTTTACCCTCGAGGGAGGAAATAGGTGGCAATTGTTCTTCGACGGAGCTGCCAATAAAAGAGGAAACGGTGTAGGATTGCTCTTGGTGAACCCAAAATACGAGCACACCCCCATCGCCATCAAATTGAACTTCGATGTCACCAACAATGCCGCAGAATATGAGGCATGCACAGCCGGTTTGGAGGCAACTTTGGAAAGGAATGTTAAGGAGATGGAAGTATACGGCAATTCGGCCTTAATTATCAACCAAGTCTCGAACAAATGGAAAACACTGGATCCCGGTTTGCGAAAATATCATGCCTATATGGAAGAGCTCATAGCACAATTCCAAGAGGTCAGATTCCATTACCTGCCGAGGGACCGGAACCGTTTCGCCGACGCCCTAGCAACTTTGGCTTCATTGGTGGAAATCCCCGAGGGAAAATTGATAAAACCATTCCGGGTCGGGAGAAAGGAGAGCCCAGCATACTGCTTCGAAATCGGAGCAATCCTGGAAGAGGTAAAGGAGCCATGGTACAACCAGATTTACCAATTCCTCAAAGAAGGAGAAGCTTCCTTCATGAATGAAAAGGGAGAGTATTTACACGGGATCAAAGCCAAAGGTATGACGGCACTCAAGCGGTTGGCATCCAATTACGTCATTCTGGGGGACATCCTATACAAAAAACGCCATCAGGGCCTTCTCCTTAGATGCATAAGTGGGGAAAGGGCAAAAGAACTCATGGAAGAAGTTCATGGTGGAGTGTGTGGTCCTCATATGAACGCAAGGTAATTAATGCAAACCATTCCGCGGATGGGTTACTTCTGGATCTCAATGGAAACAGATTGCATGCAATTCGTAAGGAGGTGTGATAAATGTCAGCGTTTCTCCAACCTCAACCACCTACCGCCTCATCATCTATACTGCATGACTACACTATGGCCCTTCTCAACATGGGGCATAGATGTTATCGGGAAAATCTCCCCGTCTGGTAGCAATGGTCACGAGTTTGTTTTGGTAGCCGTGGATTACTTCACAAAGTGGGTAGAGGCTAAGTCATACCGGGTCCTCACCTCCAAGAAAGTGGCAGGATTTATAAAAGAGAATATCATGTGCCGGTACGGGGTCCCGAACGAGGTCATTACCGACAACGGCTCGCACTTCGAGGGAGAATGCGATCGATTATTGGGAGAATTCCGAGTTACTCGCCACAAGTCCTCCCCATATAGACCCCAGACCAATGGCGCGGTAGAAGCCGCCAATAAAATGCTTGAGAGGATCATTAGAAAGATGGCAACACGGGGAAGAGATTGGCCCGAAAAGCTACACCTAGCTTTGTGGGGCTACCGAACTTCGGTCAGAACAGCCACAGGAGAAACTCCTTTTGCTTTGACTTACGGAATGGAAGCCATGCTCCGCGTAGAATTGGAAGTACCGTCACTAAGAATTTTGTTGGAAAATAAGATCCACGAGGTCGATTGGCTTCGAAGCCGACATGATGAGCTGGCCTTGTTGGACGAACGTCGCCTGAGGGCCATGGAACACATCCACGCCTACCAAGGGAGAATGGCGCGAGCCTTTGATAAGAAGGTAAAGCCCCGAGAGATACGGGCAAGAGATTTAGTCCTTAAGGAAAAACCCCCGGGGAGGTCTAATCCCGATGGAAAATGGGAACCCGTGTGGATTGGTCCCTTTGTGGTACAAGAAGTCTTTTCAGGGGGCGCAATGAGGCTCGCAGACTTGGACGGCAACCTCTTTATGCACCCAGTCAATGGTGATAAGCTCCGTCGTTACTTTGTTTAAAAAAAAAAAAGGGTTGCTAAAAGAATATACCCACCTAGATTGAAAACCCATTCGGGCGGTCTAGAGAAAAAACAGGGTCGCATCCTAAAAATTTGTGGAAGAAATGAACTACGATGACCTGAGCCCCTTAGATTTTTATTTGTAAAATGGGGAAAGTAGGCAGCCAATCTTTGGTCCGGTCTAAAAAATAAATAAAAATCAAATTTTGACTTGAGCAAGAGCTCCATGAGAATGCAAATTGGCTTCATAAGTAACCATTTTCATTACAGTTAAAACACTTCTTTGATGAGTTCAAGCACGGTCTACTCTCGACCCAACTAACATGCTTAAGACATAACTAAAATACCTAAGATAAACTAATGTGTCTGCAATGGCAATGGGTGGATACATGGAAATCACTGTTCTTCGTCCCTCCACTTCTTCTTTTGACTTCTTCGGGTCTTCTTTTTCTTCACCTCAAAGATGTCAATTCCCCCTTTTCCATGATCAGAGGCTCTTCCAACGTCATCTATGAGCCCGGTCGCCCTCAAAGCCGCATTGGCGGCAGCCCGAGCCCGAAAATCCTCAATTCGTGCCCCCGCCTTAGGCATCGCGGCCATCCTCCTGTCTGCCAAAACTCTGTAGTCCTCAACAACGTCTCCAGTAATGTTATGGCCACTCGCCACATCTTCGGTCTCCCTTAGAACCCTGCTAGGACCATAAGTCTCACCAAGAATAGCCTCACGCCTCTCCTCAATGAGCCTCTGAGTCTGTCCCATGGTCTGTTCATACCAGTCCAAGTACACCGTGGTCAAAACCATGCTAGGTGCTCGCCCAAGAAGTGCCCGAGCTGGAAAGAGGGAGTAAGTCCACGACTGGGACAGGAATGAGACGGTGGAGGAATCCCACATAGAGAGAGATGGAAGCCTCAAGTGCTCCGGGTTGACACCCGACCACTCCAACAGTGGAGTCTGCGGTAACCCAAACTGACGACGGACCAAAGAAGGGATATAATGAGATGAACCCAAGAGTCCTGGCACCCGAACAAAGGGGGAATTATCTTGATACTCCCGCACCGAGCCAATACGCCAATGGGGAACTAGCCAGCGTATCTCGGCAGTTGTGAGGCGAGCCATGTAAGCCTCCCAATCACTCTGAACTAGGTCCAAGATAATGCCTCTCAAAGAGTAAGACCAAGGATTGTGAGAGATAGGAGCCTCCGGAATGGCCATCAACCTCTCCCTCAACCATAAAGTAAGCAAGGCAGGGCTACCGCTGAGCATGAAACCATCCCCCAAAGCCAAGCGGTCCATACCGTGAAGGGTCTCGCCCAAGATCAAGGGGACAATATCCTTCCCCGCACGGCACTCCTCGAGGACACTCAATAAAACCCGATGGCAGGTGCCCTTGGAACTGACCATGTAGAAAAAAGCAAGGACGCATAAACCAAAGGAATTCCAAGAAGCCTCATCCGTGCGATCCATGAACTTCTCAGGGACATCCGAAATATCAATAAAAGTGTGATCAAGGACCATGCATTGGGCCTCTTCCAACGAAATACCAAGAAGAGAAATCAACCTCTCGACACACATGGTGTCATCAACCGAAGGAAGAGCAATGACCTCCGTCTCCATGCCGCCCACCAAAGCCTTGAAATCCTCATAAGTAGGAGTGATCTCGTTGTAGGAGAAATAATAGACATGCCTCCTAACATCCCTAAAGGACGCAGCGGCCCTCAATAGCTCAAGATCCGGAATGAACTCCTTGAGAGACTAAAGGGATTGAAGGCCAAACATGGATTGGAAAGTTCCCTTGTGATTCCTCATGTGGGGCCACATCCAAAGCCTAAGGTTACCCTCGAAACATTCTTGATGAATTTTGGACAATTTTGGTGGTTTCTCCATGAGAAAGGGTTCCATGGAAGAAGGAGCTTTCGAAATGAAGAAGACGAATTGATTGATGAACTCAGGACTCTGGCATTTAAGTAGATGACCAGGCCTGGAACAAAATTGAATGAAAAAGGAGTACTTCCTTCTCGAACCGTACGGCTACTTTAGCCCTGTCAGGATTGATGATTTCTTGTTGAGAGTTAGCTTTGTGGTCCAACCCATTTAAAGCCCCTTCCCAACCAATGTCATAAATGCAACCGAAGAATGCCCTCCTTGGCTCATGCAACTTGAATTAAACCTAGAAAATTTAGGTTCCCGAAGACACCACAGGCAGTCCTAGCGAAGTAAGCCCATCTTTGTGAAATTATTATGGCCGTCCTCGACGTAAGCCCAGTTAAAAGTTAAATGGTCTTTTGCTTAATGCTTATTATGACCGTCCTCGACGTAAGCCCAGTTAAAAGTTAAAATTTGGAAATAGTCTTTTGCTTAATGCTTATTATGGCCGTCCTCGACGTAAGCCCAATTAAAAGTTAAAATTTGGAAATGGTCTTTTGCTTAATGCTTATTATGGCCGTCCTCGACGTAAGCCCAGTTAAAAAACTTGTTGTCAAAATATGGCCGTCCTCGACGTAAGCCCATTAGCTATGACTTAGAATAGTTGTTATAGGCTAGAGCCTTTGTCCCGGCAGTCCTTAGAGGGACGTAAGACCAGTTTTCCCGTCAATCTCCCCAAAGATGGAGTTGACCCCGGTCAAGCTATGACTTAGAATAGTCGTTATAGGCTAGAGCCTTTGTCCCGGCAGTCCTTAGAGGGACGTAAGACCAGTTTTCCCGTCAATCTCCCCAAAGATGGAGTTGACCCCGGTCAAGCTATGACTTAGAATAGTCGTTATAGGCTAGAGCCTTTGTCCCGGCAGTTCTTAAAGGGACGTAAGACCAGTTTTCCCGTCAATCTCCCCAAAGATGGAGTTGACCCCGGTCAAGCTATGACTTAGAATAGTCGTTATAGGCTAGAGCCTTTGTCCCGGCAGTCCTTAGAGGGATGTAAGACCAGTTTTCCCGTCAATCTCCCCAAAGATGGAGTTGACCCCGGTCAAGCTATGACTTAGAATAGTCGTTATAGGCTAGAGCCTTTGTCCCGGCAGTCCTTAGAGGGACGTAAGACCAGTTTTCCCGTCAATCTCCCCAAAGATGGAGTTGACCCCGGTCAAGTTCGGACATAGAATAGTCACCGTAGGCCATCCCCGACGTAAGCCCAGTAAAAATCTGTCCCGTGTAAGTCAACCCTCTCCTATAGAGTCAAGTTGACCGTACCCTCAGCAAGTCAACCCTCTCCCATAGAGCCAAGTTGACCATGTCTCGCCTCTGACCCTAGAGTCATGCCTCCTTGCGGACCTAAGTAACCCCGCGTACCTCCGAACTATGTTAGGCTTGATTCCCCATGAACGGTATACATAGGAATCCTATACCACTAGGTCCATCCATGCAACCAAAATTGGTTAAAGCCGTCGTCCCATCAGATTGGGATGCTTATTTCTATCGATAACCCCGCTCCTTCGAAGCGACGTTGCCGAGGGGCTCTGTAAGTACCCCAATTTGAAACCAACCTATCTTAGAGGTAGCCTTAGCACTGTTTCAGGGATAAGCTAATAGGCCAGGACCTCCCTAGGATAAGCTATAAATTCCAGGACTAGTCTGGTATAAAATTGGAAAAATCCAGAAGCTCGCCAGGCTGAGCCGTACGGATGCTTTGGGTACTAGAGGGGCCTAGCCGTACAGCTGGTTTGGGCACCCTCAGTCCCTATAAATAGAACCCCTTGGTGATCATTTCAGAGGGGGAGAAATACACATTAGGGAGGTCACTCTGCTGGAATTACCACAGAGTAAGAGTGAGAGTGATCACAAACCAAAAAAGAGAGAAGAAAGGAAGATTGGCCATAACCATCATAGGTAAAGCCACCTCCCCCCTCCCTTCTCTTCATCTTACTCCTATTTTCTTTCTTATATCTTGGTTATACATGTATTTACTCTTCATTCATGCAAAGACTTGTCCATTTCAAGCACCTTTTATTTCTTGCAAGACTTGTCCATTATCAAGCACTATATACCTATCTATTACATTACTACCTTGTCCAAGCTATGAGAAGTTCCAAGGTGCCCTCCATACCTTGTATGGAAGAGGTTCTAAACCTAGACACTCATAGACTTGTTAATTGTCATTTACATTCCTTATTCATTTAAATGTTATGCTTGTTTGGCCATGATAATCATGAGGGTGATGAAACTTTAGTGTTCATCATTTTCCTCTTTGATTTAGCCTCAAAATCCCACTTTTGGGTCATAAAGATGCAATCTTTATGTGTTATTTTGACTCTTGGAAGAATTTTAAGTCATAAAAATATCATCTTGGTGATAAAGTTCCGATCTTTATTCACCAAATGACCAACTTTGGTCCAAAGGGGACATTCATCAACTTTCTTGATTTTCTCCTATGATTGCTCATGATCACACCCAAATACTTGTTTTGGGGGACCAAGTGATGATCATTTAGCATAAGAATGATGTTATAAAACTTGTAAAATGATTTCTTGCAAACTGGGATCAAAACAGTTTGTCCAGCTTCAGACAGAATGCCATGTTTCTGTTCTGAACTGGACTGTTCTTGAGCAAACTGTAAAAATCCCAGAATTGCCTCTTATAGCCGTACGTCTACTTTAGGTAAGAGGGAAAAATTGCCTGTTTTGCCCTCTGACCTTTATCTTATCACTCAAGGACCCTTTTTCAGCCGAGTTTCTCAAATAAAATCAACAACAGAACTTTTTCCGTTAAATACACACATATGCACATTTTAACTAACTTAGGAAGACTCGGCTTTGTCCGAGGCAACTTGAGAGGACGTAAAAACTCCTCCCAAGTTGTAACCTGACCTCCGAACCCTTGAACTCAAACCTTTGTCATTTTGTTGGGTTTAAAATTAACAAAATGTGGCGACTCCGTTAAATTTGACCGGTTCCCGTGTTTGGCGTTTCGCCCCATACTCATCGCGTTTCCGCGCGGGGGGGGGGGATCCTTACACGCGCGCGTATGGATCCTCATGTCGGAGGCGCGCGACTTAGAGAAGGCGATTTTGACAGAATGGACTAGAAAGTGTAGACACCCCGCCTTGGACCTCTCACCCCGATTGCATACATAGTATTTTTATTTAACTTGTTTTTGTTAATTTTTGTTACTTCTGTTAAGTTCCTAACTGATTCCGTTAGTTTTGGACTGAACTGCATAACAGAATTAACTTTCTAGTCCATTCTGTCAAAATTGCCTTTTCAAAGCCGCGCGCCTCCGCCTTTTGAGGTCAGAAGCGCGCGCCTTCCGATGGTACATCCGGAAGCGCGCGCCTCTGGGGCGTCAGTTACAGATTTTCTCCCAAGAATCCCTCTCTTGCTTATTTTGCATGGATTTCACCCGGGAAATATTTCTTTGTGACCGCGAATTGGCACCAAAAACATCCCCTTTCAACTATAAAAACCCCTCCAATCCATCATTGGAGGGGATCTCTTCTCGACTTCTTTTTGGACCCCAATTTTTGAGACTTGAACAAAAACTCTACACAAATCATCTCAACAATCCTTCTCTACAAAACACTACACAAAGTGTTTGCACAACATTTTCTCTACAACAACACCATTTCCAAGTCCAAGTTTGAAGTCCTCTTTTCTAAGGTACAACATCTCTTTTCTTCTCTTATTTTATTTGTCTAGTCTTACTAGTATGCAATCTCCATAAAAAGGGATACAACCAAAAGGCCACTTCACTATTGAAGTTTGGCCAAGGTTACATCCCAACATTCCAAACTTCATTTAATTTATATTTCATTTCTTAATGTAATCATTTAGCACTAGTCCAACATGTAACTATTTAGCATTAAATTAATAAAATCATTCTTTTCCCCTTTTTCTTTGCATTATAATTGTTAGCATTGTTAATAAATTGAAGGACATGTAAATATTAGAACACCAATAGTAGCAAGACCCGCGTAAGCGGGGCGGAGTGGGTGTTTAAGTACTTCCCACTCCGTCACCTAACCCCCGAACCCTTCTCTCCCGAATCTCTGGTTTTGTACATAAATTGGGCTATTTCTAGGTTTTTCTTAGGTTCCTTTAAAAACATAGGTAGCGACTCTAAACAATCTAAAAACAAGTTAGACATCCTAGGATAATTCACCGCTCTAGCCAAGCCGTGGTTCCCCGGGGTATCTACAGTGGCGACTCCGCTGGGGACGATTTAGAGGGTTAAACTTGCGTTCTTAACTTTTGGTGTTCTTATTACTGTTTTCTGGGCATTCTGGTAAAAAGGGTAGGAAGCGCGCGCCTCCGGCCTTTTTGGCCTAAAGCGCGCGCGTCCGACCCTTATTACCAGAATCGTCCGCCTCATTTCTTGTCCTTCAATTCCATGTTTCTGTGCTAACAAATTCTGAAGGGGAAATTTTTCTTAATTAAGGGTCAAGGCAATCCCTTGAACCCACTGATTTGCAGGTTCTCACCCAGAAGCGGGCGCCTCTGCCCTGCATCCTCTAACGCGCGCGCCTTCCGCATAGGCAACCCAATGAGCGCGCTTCTGGGCGCATTCCCGGAACAGAACAGTGCACAGAAACAGAACAGAATGACAGTGTGTAGGCACCGGGCCTGCATATAATTTCTTTTACTTTCTGTTTATTTCTATCGGTCACACGGGTGATTCGAAAGTTGTAATTATGTGCTTATTTGTTTTTTTTATTTCTTTAAAAAAAAAAAAAATGTTTTGTCACATGTTAGACCTCACACTACATGCACATATTCCTATGAACTGCTCACTATCGAGTCGCACAAGTCCAACCCCAAACCCGTCGAGGCCCGTCCTAGAAAGTTTCAAGCTCCACTCGACCTTGGCTCTTTCGAAGCGGTAAACCTCAGCCCGTGGTGTAGTTCATGACTACATGCCGGGGGTGACCTTTAAGCCTCATATTCAAGCCGAGCACAAACCACACAATTCTAGTCTAGGGTCTAACACTCCGTGACCAAGTCGGTTTTTCATGTGCCGAGATTTCCCTAAACTAATGTCTTCAAATCATACATGCCAACTTGTTGCAATGGACGAAATAAAACTCCGTCCCCAAAAGTGGTTATTTTGGACGAAAATAAAAATCCGTCCCCGCATGTATGATTTACTACATTAATTTAGTTTAATCCCGACACATGTAGGATTCACAAGCGTGGTGGAATCCGATGAGTATATGGGACCGCGAGATGGTCTATATACTAGTGTGACGATTCCACTATTTTTCTAGAAACCCCAAAAAGGACTCCGTCCTTCCGACTTTGTAAATAAAAAAAAATAGTCTTTTTCTTTATGTGGTTGAGTCTTTTTCCTTTGTTGTGGGTGAAGTTACTTTACTCAAAATGTGTTTGTGGGGCCATCCTAAGATCAACCGTGTTCTCTCCATAGGTCCAATGGCTTCAAATGGCAACGACAACGGCATTCCCGTGTCCAACGAAGGGTTACTCAACATAATGAAATCAATGGGGGAACAAATGGATAGGATTGTCGAGGATGCCCGCCGTAAAGACAATTTGTGGCAAGCCCGTTTCGATATCGACAAGAGGATTCACAAAGAAGAGGTTTTCGAACTCAAGGCCCGTCTTGATGATGAAAGAAGAATTCACAAGGAAGAGGTTTCCGAACTCAAAGCCCGTTTGCAAGAGCTCACCAACAGCAAAGCAAAGTTCAATGATAAAGCATGCTCAAGTGGCCCGACCCTCAAAAGCTACAAAGGTACCACCAACAACCGAGTTTTCACTCCTCTCCAAGGAGTAACCCAAGCCGAGGCATTTGAAATTTTGGTGGCAAGAGGGAAGATCAAACCTTTGGAGGGGTACAAGCCGAAGGCGATACTGAAAAATCATGCTCTTGGTGAATGGTGCGGCTACCACAAGCATAGTGGCCACACTACCGAAGGGTGCTTCCTTCTCCGAAACATCATCCAAGATTTGTTCGACGACGGCGAATTTACTGTGGGTGAAGAGCAACCGCTAGAGAATGGCAACATGCAAGAACCCATCAAGGAAAAAGCTTGGTTTTGAAATGGGCCTTCAACAAGAGATCATGCCGCAAGAAGACTACAACGGCAAAGACGACGACAACAATCTCCGTTTCTCTTACTCTACCTAGAAATAGGATAAAAAAAAAAAGAGTCAAAGTCCTCTAATGTGTGCATTAATGTTTTCTCTCGTCCTATTTTAAATGTTCGAGTCCATTGAGTCATCAAATAAAAGTCGTTCTTTTCCTCATACACTCTTCCAAGTTGTTCAATTAATTCTTGGCAAAATGATGAAAAAATGTCTAAACAAGTTTTAGAACAAGGCCATCACTTGAACGCCTAGGGGCTAAACATCGACGCCAACATCAACGACGAAGCCAAGACAAACAAGGTGGAGCAACAATCATGAAGAAGTCAAGCAAAGTTTTCAAAGGGGGATTAAAAAAAAAAAAAAAAAAAAAAAGAAAAAAAAAGAGCTCGCTAGGTTGAAACCATCAAATCAACCTAGGCAAAAGTTAGAGCACACAAAAAAAAAAAAAAAAAAAAAAAAAATCCCCCTCAATCAAAAAAGTTCACATCAAGATCATCATCATCATCCACCAACGAAGGACGAAGCAACAATCCATCCCGAAGAATGGAGAACTCACAAGAACTACGGTGACCTGAGCCTCTACACTGGAGGAACGTAGGCAACCTGCGGGTCCGGTCTCATGCAAGAAAGAAGATATGTTTAGCCCTAGCGCGTTATGGTGATCGGCCTTCATCTCGAACTTGTCAAGACATCTTTGTACGATTCATTTGCCAATGAATTAATCACCAAAAAAGATTGAACAACTTTCTTAGATTTGAAATCATTTCGCGCTCCTTGTCGAGTCTAGGGATTTCTATTCTTTCTGCATACTCCCAATTCCTTGCAATCAAATTGGGGCTTTCCTTCTCTTCTCTCTTAATGACTTACTTTCCTTCGTGAGTCATTCAATTCAATAAAAAAAAAAAAAAAATACATGTCAATACTAGGGACACTTCCCTAGTCGAGTCAATGTCACTCATCTTTAGTGACAAAAGGTTTTCACCGCAAAATCACATGTCTCTCATCCTCAGCTAGAGTCAATGCACACTTCCTCATTAATCGAGTCAAAAATGAAGACGCAAAAGAGATGCCCGCTAGATTGAAAACCCGAAAGGGCGGTCTAGGCAAAAAACAGGGTGCGTCATAAAAAAAAAATGAATGAGAGAGTGAGAGAGAGAAGGGAAAGAGAAATGGAGATCCCCGGCCTCTAAAGAAGACAAGTTCTACATTGAATCTCCTCAGCAAGTCAATTCCCCACCGAGTCAACTTTGGGATTGCAAAAGGCTCGACAAGATATAGCACCATCAAAGGTTGTCTTGGGTTATCGGCATCATTCTCCAGCAGTGTGCATTTTTGGGTTCATGAAAAGAAGGCCCGTGGTAACCAAGATCCATCCGAGAACAAGCCCATCATAAAAAGGCACGAGGTTGCACAAATAATCCCTATCTAGTCAATTGACTTGGGCATCAAATAGCAACAACATGTGTCTCAGTTTTCAAAGCTTCTGCAAGTATAAAGTACGCCGAAAGGCTCCCGAGAAATGGAGTAGCTCTTGCCATATCCTCTCATGTTTATTCCCTCACACAAGGACGAGTCACTCTTGCTTTGCTCAACAAATGGTGACGCCCTAGGGGCTATGTGACTCGAGAACAAGGGATTCTTTTGCTTCATTTGGCAATCAATACGCCCTAGGGGCTATGCTCAAGAAAGATGTGTGAGACTATCCTCAAAGTCCCTCAAAAGGGATGTCAAAAAGCCCTCTTGTAATGTGTGCCCGTGCTCGTTTCCCCAATCAAGGGTGGACCTTTCTCGCAATCAATGATGGCACTCTAGGGGCTACGGTCAAGTCTTAAAGGCTCCCTCGGTAAAGAGAAATTAACTCCCCAGCAGTATCCCCAGCCAAGTCATGTGCAACATTGGAAGCTTTCTCAATTCGGCACCGAAGGTCTCAACGGGCTTCGCAATCTACAATCTTTTGGGCTACGGCATTACAGTAATTAAAGCAAAGGGCAGTATTAGGGCTTCGCGACCGACAGTCTTTTGGGCAACAATACTCGAGCAAGTGCAATGTGGAGTAGTCTTATGGCTCCATGAGAACAATCAAGCTTCAAAGGGTCTCTCAACACTTCAAGTCAAAGGCCTCTTGGTTTTAAATGAAGACTCCGATGTTATGAATGAAGTTGATGATTTTTGTTAGAACTCACAGCGAGATTTTGAAGGAAGTCTTAGAGAAAAGGAAAAAGATTCAATATGCTAAACTCTAATCAAAACAGGGTTATAGCGGGAAATGCCACGGCCAATCCCAATGTTTCTGCAATTCAGCACCCCCTTCTCCAAGATCAAAAGCACAAGGTGCAGCTCAGATAAAGTTGGGCCACAGCACTAGTTGCATCCGAAGATCCGTCATTAGTTCAACTCAAGAAGAGTCAAGCAAGCATACTCATTTGAGACTTTATCACGCCAAGACCTTATCCTCCGCGACCTCGACGGCACCGCAAGACATTACTGCATCCTTTGACATAAGCCCTCAGCCATTTGGGTATCGACCACAATGAGGCCATTCATCTCCCCAGTAAGAGCAAGAAGGAGATCTCTATCAAGAATTCTACCAAACGGTACATCCGTTCTCAATGCCGAGCCAATCACGAGGTAATTTGGGGCTTACAATGAAAGGTCTTCACATCCCGCCATCTACAAGCCCACGACACTTGGGGCTTTGCAATCTCTCGAAGCTTGGCATCAACGATCTCCTCTTGGGGCTTGCTCACTACAACAACAAAGGGCGGTTTACTCGAATGGGCCAAAAGCTGATTTATCTTGGAGCTATGCAAGTCCCTCAAAATTTGGCATCAAAGGCATTCTAGGGGCTTTACAATCAGCAACCCCTCATCTCGGCATCAAAAGCCTTTTGAAGCCCCATAATCGACAAATCTCTTGGGGCTAGACATCAATCTTCGTTGGGCACACCGGCGACAACAGAATTCAAGCGAGGCAATCCGGACTTCGACTGAACATGACTTGATCTTGGGTTGGCTTCAGAAGCACACAATGGTTAAAATGGTTCACCCACGAACTAAAAAAAAAATCTTTTCCTCACATGTGTGCATATTATTTCCTTTCTAATCTAAAAAAAAAAAAAAAAGATTTTTCTTTTTCTTTCTCCTTCTATGTGCAAAAGTATGTGCTTTACTTTGCTTTGCTCCTAGCTTCTCCTCCAGCATTCTCCATCATCCTTGAATTACGCTGGTCTGATTCTCTTAAAGGGATACGTAGGCAGCCTTTTGGCACGACCAACCCATCATCCAGAATACCATCTCGCCAACCCAACATCAAGGGCATTCTCTCATCAACATCTAAAGAATGGACATTCTCCATCAAAGCATCCTCCGCGGACATCAGGAATCCATCTCCACTCAAGCGGCAATGGTAAGTGAAGGTATGAATACATCCAATGCTTTCCTCAAAATCACACCGCACACAAGATCACTTTGTACATTCTTACTTCTCTCTCATTACAAAGGTGCTTTCAAATCACACATCACACCACGAGCACAATTTCTCTCTTCATGCATCTTCTTGCACAAGCACATATATCTGCAAAGCATACACATAACAGGTGCCGGACAGAGTACCAGGTGCCGCACAAAGCACCAGATTCAACAAGTGCCGCACAGCGCATCAGAATATGCCGCACCGCGCACCAATTTTTGGTCTATGGTGGACCGCTCAAATCACCATACCGCCGCACAGCGCATCAGAATATGCCGCACCGCACACCAATTTTGGTCTATGGTGGACCGCTCAAATCACCATACCGCCGCACAGCGCATCAGAATATGCCGCACCGCGCACCAATTTTGGTCTATGGTGGACCGCTCAAATCACCATACCGCCGCACAGCGCATCAGAATATGCCGCACCGCGCACCAATTTTTGGTCTATGGTGGACCGCTCAAATCACCATACCGCCGCACAGCGCATCAGAATATGCCGCACCGCGCACCAATTTTGGTCTATGGTGGACCGCTCAAATCACCATACCGCCGCACAGCGCATCAGAATATGCCGCACCGCGCACCAATTTTTGGTCTATGGTGGACCGCTCAAATCACCATACCTCTTCCATCAGCAAAAGTCGCTCACACAGGGAGCGCATTTCTATCCTTTGTAATTTCAAATTCCTGCTTTATCGAGTCTTTGTTTTCTCTTGTCGATGTCCTCGGCGGTTGTTTCTCTTTCGTCGACGCGTTTTGCTTCGCAATCCACGTCGCCGAGGGCTCTGTAGACACCCCGCCTTGGACCTCTCACCCCGATTGCATACATAGTATTTTTATTTAACTTGTTTTTGTTAATTTCTGTTACTTCTGTTAAGTTCCTAACTGATTCCGTTAGTTTTGGACTGAACTGCATAACAGAATTAACTTTCTAGTCCATTCTGTCAAAATTGCCTTTTCAAAGCCGCGCGCCTCCGCCTTTTGAGGTCAGAAGCGCGCGCCTTCCGATGGTACATCCGGAAGCGCGCGCCTCTGGGGCGTCAGTTACAGATTTTCTCCCAAGAATCCCTCTCTTGCTTATTTTGCATGGATTTCACCCGGGAAATATTTCTTTGTGACCGCGAATTGGCACCAAAAACATCCCCTTTCAACTATAAAAACCCCTCCAATCCATCATTGGAGGGGATCTCTTCTCGACTTCTTTTTGGACCCCAATTTTTGAGACTTGAACAAAAACTCTACACAAATCATCTCAACAATCCTTCTCTACAAAACACTACACAAAGTGTTTGCACAACATTTTCTCTACAACAACACCATTTCCAAGTCCAAGTTTGAAGTCCTCTTTTCTAAGGTACAACATCTCTTTTCTTCTCTTATTTTATTTGTCTAGTCTTACTAGTATGCAATCTCCATAAAAAAGGATACAACCAAAAGGCCACTTCACTATTGAAGTTTGGCCAAGGTTACATCCCAACATTCCAAACTTCATTTAATTTATATTTCATTTCTTAATGTAATCATTTAGCACTAGTCCAACATGTAACTATTTAGCATTAAATTAATAAAATCATTCTTTTCCCCTTTTTCTTTGCATTATAATTGTTAGCATTGTTAATAAATTGAAGGACATGTAAATATTAGAACACCAATAGTAGCAAGACCCGCGTAAGCGGGGCGGAGTGGGTGTTTAAGTACTTCCCACTCCGTCACCTAACCCCCGAACCCTTCTCTCCCGAATCTCTGGTTTTGTACATAAATTGGGCTATTTCTAGGTTTTTCTTATGTTCCTTTAAAAACATAGGTGGCGACTCTAAACAATCTAAAAACAAGTTAGACATCCTAGGATAATTCACCGCTCAAGCCAAGCCGTGGTTCCCCGGGGTATCTACAGAAAGTCAGTCCTGTTATTCAGTTTAGTCCATGGACTTAACGAAGTCAGTCAGGAACTTAACGGAAGTGACAGAAACTAACGAGAAACACTTAAAATGGGTAGAAACACAAGATCAAATGTGCAATCGGGGTGAGCGGTCCAAGGCGGGGTGTCTACAACCCCAAAAGTGAACTTTTGCGGGATTGAGTCTCATTTTGTGTTGTCGAAGTCTTTCGAAGAACTTGCGAAGATCGATCAAATGTTGACCGTTGGTTCCCTTCGAATGGATGATCATGTCGTCTACATAGACCTCGATATCTTTATGAATCATGTCATGGAATAGATACGTAACAGCCCTCTGGTAAGTAGCCCCAGCGTTCCTTAGTCCGAACGGCATGACTGTGTAGCAGAAGGTCCCCCACGGAGTTGTGAAAGCTGTCTTGTGTTGATCCTCTTCGGATATGAGAATCTGATTGTAACCAGCAAAACCGTCAACAAATGAGCGGACCTCATAGTTGGCAGTTGAATCGACGAGCATGTCGATGTTTAGTAGTGGAAAATCATCTTTCGGGGAAGCTTTGTTCAAATCCCGGAAGTCCACACAAACCCGAACCTTGCCGTTTGCCTTTCTGACTGTCACAATGTTGGCTAGCCAAGTCGGATACTCAATGACTTTGATGAAACCCACACTGAGGAGCTTTTCAATCTCTTCTTTGACTTTAGAGACCATTCTGGCTTGATCTTTCTGAGCTTCTGCTTTACTGGCTTGGCGTCCTCTCTGATCGGAATTCTGTGCTTCGCGACCTTTCTGTCCAAACCCGGCATGTCTTTGTACGACCATGCGAATACATCCACGAATTCTCTGAGCAGTGCAGTCAATCTGTCTTTGTCTTCCCCCTTGAAGAAGCTGCCAATCTTTGTTTCTTTCGGCTCTTCGTTGGTACCCAGATTAACAACATGCAATTCCTCATCAGCCCCTGGACCATTTTCACCACGACAACGAACCTGTTGAGCTAGTTCATTTAGGTATGTTATGTTTTCGCGGTCTATTTCATCATAATTTGAATCGTTATTAACTTGTTCATTAAGTTCGTTATTAGTTAATTCATCATTTATGATGTTTGCAATCTCGGGGTACTCAGAAATATCAAATTTTTCATTAGCAAAGAAAGGAAACACACGCTCAGCTATTGCCTCCATATCCTCTTGGGTGAGGGTATTAGAAACATTCTCGGACTCGAAAGTAAGTGTGAGCCGCTCTTCCTTTGTTGCTGTACGGGGTATGCAACCCATTTCTCCGATCAAGAAATCCTCGGATACTACTGGCCCTTTCGTTGAATACCAGTTGTTGATTGGCTCGGAGCTTGGCGGGATCTCACTGATGGTTTCCTTTCTGACAACAGTGTCGTAGATGGCGTTGACTTGACAATCGTCTATGATGGCAAATTCTTCGAACATGGAGGCTAGATCGGATAGTTCTTCCCCCACGGTAATCTCTACCTCAGACTCTATAGTCACTTTCTTGCCCCACCACTCTCGGGGTGACATTGGAGTACGCTCCCTTTCTTGTGTCGGTATTTCACAATCAGTGAAGATCTCGAGACCGGGTTTTCTGACGCCCTTGTCATTAACCTACGGTTCGGGAAAGATCATGTACGGAACATCTTCCCCTTGGCGAACAAAGTAACCGTTTAGTGTGTTGCGGTAAGGCCTTATGTCAGGGATTTCATATTTTCGACCTTCTTTGCGAGCTTGGGTCTTTTGATTCTTGACTGCTTGCTCGTATTTCAAGTCATCTTCGGTAGGCTCGTACCCCAGGCCAAACTTGTTCTTAACAAAAGGAACTTCTACGGGGTACAATATCCCTTGTTGATGCTTCCCTAGGCCTAGACCGAGAAAGTGATTCATGTTCCTCATCATGCGGAGGATTTTAGGATTGCCGAGGGTTTATTGTCTGTTTCCCCCTTCTTTGTCGATGGTGTTGACGCCGGAGAGAGTGGCATCTTCTATCCCATGTTGGACTTGGTGAATGGGTTGTCCCCCATTTCTGATCTTGACACACTGATGGAGAGTGGAAGGTACTGCATTGGAACTGTGGATCCAATGTGAGAGCCCGGCTCAAAACCAAACCTCGAAATGATCGCTCGCGAAAGCGATTCGGGTTCGCCTCATGCCGATGCGATTTAGGAAATGCGCTCGGTTCCCGCACAATGGTTTCCTCTTGATGCTGTGATTTAATTGCAAGAGTCGCCACCTCATTTTAATTTTTAGGAAAAACGAAGAAAAAACATTTTTTAGAGAAAGTGGGTTCGGGGGCTAAGTTACGAAGAGAGAAGGGGTTAGGCATTCTCTTCGCCCATGATGGTCTCTATATGCGTGCCACGTAGATTCATTTTATGCCTTTTGAATTTCTATTTTGTGCCCTAACAAAAAATGGTGGTTTAATATATGGAGGTCTTCCTATTCTAGGAAGGTTCATTTTTATTCACAAATGGGAGTCGATTTGGGTGTACTCATACTTGGTTTTAGAAAATGGTTTTATCATTTATATACAGTGAATAAAACACATAAAGGGGTGGGGGATTAATATTTACATTTGCACAAAAAGGGAAACAATTCCCAAAACAAATAAATGTCCGAAACTCCGTACCTAAACATTTTCAGGGACTGCTGTGCACCTTTCTTTGTGTACCTGTTCTTGTACTCATCCAATATGGAAAGTAAAGGTCAAGAAAACTTCCTAACACATTAAAAATCTACCATGATTTTTCCCTTAATTTTAGGGGCATGTTATGGTGTTCAAACAAAGCATGCAAGGAAATTCTTTTCACAGCCCAGTCTGACAGAATTTCATACATCCCTAACGTATACACTTTTTTCATCATCAAAAATGGGGAATCATGGGGGACACAAAACATGAAAGTTTCTTCTAACATGTCAAAGTTAATATCTGGAGAGTTTCAAGTCCAACAAACAAGTTTAAGTCATTCAAAACACTTCTGACTTTTTGATGTCAGAAATGGACAAGCACAAATCTGAGAACAGAGAGCTCAAACAAAAAATGGAAAGAGACTCTTCAACTGAGGATAAAAATATTCTATATACATACTCATGTTCCTTGTTATGTGCCGAACAAGTTCTCTTTTGTGGTATAAGACCAAATCCCAAGTTTTATATGTCTAAACAAAGGAACAAGGCAGTAAGGTACCAATGGACAGATTATTGGCATCTCACTTATGTCATGAAAACACCTATCAAAACTAACTCAAATGAAAAGCTATGAACATGAAACTTTGAACATGCATATATATACATATTAAAAACACAAAAAAACATTTATCCATGCTTCTAAGTCAGATTACATGAGTTCTCACAAGGTGATATTACAAGCTATGGACAGATTCAAGGTTTTTTGAGGGGAAACAAGTTGGTTCTTTGAAAATCCCTTGAATCAAACACACACAAGGATTTGATACTCATTCATGCATGATATATATACACAAGATCAATAACATAGCATGCTCAAGATCTCAAAACATCATTATAATATCATTTGAAGAGAAAAAACAACAAGAGTATCAATATTGTATCTTTGAATATAAAATGGAGGTTTAGCCTAACAAGTGGCTAAACCTCTCAAGAAATTACATAAGAACACTACATCTTACCCTTTGAGGTGATTACAAGGTGAGAATAAGGCCTAGGTTGTGCTCCCTTTGCTTCCAAGGGAAGTCTTTTTTTTTTTTTTTTGGTTTGTTTTCTAAGGCTTTTGCTTAGTGTTTGAAAGGGTTTGAGTTTAGTGTTTGTGTGGTGGTGGTGCTATGGTGGTATGGTGGTGGTGTGGTCGTGGTTGAGGGTGTTTTAGGGTTACATGAGAGAGAGAAAGTAAGGGTGGTGGTGAATATGGAGAGTGGTGTGTGTGTGATGTGTGAATGAATTCTTCTTTTAATAATGGATGAGGGAGATGGTAATATGGAGGAAGGAGGTTGTAAATTGGTTGTAAATTGGAAGAGGGAGGTGATTTTTTTATATCATTATCTATCCTTCTTACACTAAGGATTCAAGTCATCTTCCTTATCTCTGTTCCGGCATTAACTCCGCAACTGCTCCGTTGTGCGCGTCTCCGGTGTCCCGGTTGTCCGCGGGTCCAACATGAAAGTTGCTCGGAATATTTTTCTGGTCAGGCCGGTATATCTGAAATATTTTTATGAGCAAGGAACGACAATAATATATTTATTCCTCTTCTTGACCACTTGCTTAGATATTTGAGATATTTTGCAATGTGGATAACCATCTTTTCAGCTCCGGCTTTCCGCTCTGCAACTGCTCCGTTGTGCGCGCCCCGGTGTCCCGGTTGTCCGCGGGTCCAACATGAAAGTTGCTCGGAATATTTTTCTGGTCAGGCCGGTATATCTGAAATATTTTCATAAGCAAGGAACGACAATAATATATTTTTGCTCTTCTTGACCACTTGCTTAGATATTTTGAGATATTTTGCAATGTGGCGCAACTGCTCCGTTGTGCGCGCCCCTGGTGTCCCGGTTGTCCGCGGGCCCAACGTGGAAGTTGCTTGAAATAATTCTGTGGTCATGGCGGTATATTTGAAATATGTCAATAAGCAAGGGATGACAAGTATATATTTTTAATGCACATAATGGATAACAACGAGCAGTTCGAGGAGTGCGGGCCCCGTTTCCGGTCCCAGACCTCTAAAAATGGAATTTTTGCCTGTTTACTCGTTTTTTCGCTCTGATCATGAATTTGAAGTCCGTTCGTCCATTCGATGCACCGATAAGGATCACGGCAGTCCCGCACAGCCAAATCGAGGGTTCTAGGTCAGTTTCAGGGTTTAGACCGATTCAGGGTTTGAAAAGGGGTGCGAGATCGGGGTATCTACAGAGCCCCTCGTCGAATCTCCTAGTTAAGGGGATTCTACGATTCACTATGAGACACTCGATCTCGTCTAGGGTGTAACGGCTGGGTCCAAAGTAGGACTTCCTACGTATCTCTTTCGAGAATAAAGCCTTCGTAGTTCTAACTCAAACAATCAATCAAACACAGGAAATGGTCGGTTCCGGTTTCCCGGTTTACCTACGTATCTCTATCGAGAATCAGACCAAACGTAGTTCAGGTTTATTAAAATTTAAAGCAGGGGGTTGCATTGAGATTCCATCTCTCTTTGCTGGGGGTAGCATTGAGATTCCATCTCTCTTTGCTGGGGATAGCATTGAGAAGCTATCTCTCTTTACTAGGGATTACATTGAGATTCCATCTCTCTTTGCTGGGGGGAGCATTGAGATTCCATCTCTCTTTGCTGGGGGGTTGGTATTTGACCAACAAATTGCTTTGAGATTCTATATCTCTTTTCTGGGGGGAGCATTGAGATTCAATCTCTCTTTGCTGGGGGGAGCATTGAGATTCCATCTCTCTTTTCTAGGGGGTTGGTATTTGACCAACAAATTGCGAGAATGGGCGACTGAGTCCAACGTTATGAACTGCCTACGTATCCCTCCATGGGAATCAAGTCGAGTCGTAGTTCTGATTAGAACCGACTCACACAATTTAAGAGAAGGCTTAAGAAAAATCACGACTCAAGGATTGACGCAAGGTACAATCCGAGTAAAGGGGTGCATTGAGATTTGATCTCTTTTTGCAAGGGGATGGGAATCATAAATGGAGAACGTACGACGTTGCGCAGTTCGGGGAAGTAATCTCGGGTGCCTGAGAAGATCAAGCTGGAACAACATATCTTTTCAAAAGGGAGCCTACGACGTTGCGCAGTTTCAAGGGAGGTAATCTCGCTTTTTCGAGAAGACCAAGGTGGAATAACATATCTTTTCAAAAAGGGGGGACCTACGACGTTGCGCAGTTTCAGGGGAGGTAATCTCGCTTTTTCGAGAAGACCAAGGTGGAATAAAATCATTTCAAAAGGGGAACATACGACGTTGCGCAGTTCAAGGGAGGTAATCTCGCTTTTTCGAGAAGACCAAGGTGGAATAACATCATTTTAAAGGGGAGAACATACGACGTTGCGCAGTTCAAGAGAGATAATCTCGCTCTTTCGAGAAGACCAAGGTGGAATAACATCATTTCAAAGGGGGGAACATACGACGTTGCGCAGTTCAAGGGAGGTAATCTCGCTCTTTCGAGAAGACCAAGGTGGAATAACATCATTTCAAAGGGGGGAACATATGACGTTTCACAGTTCAAGGGAGGTAATCTCACTCTTTCGAGAAGACCAAGGGCAATAAACAACTGAAGCTATTTATATGAACAAAATAAAATCAAGGATACGCTGCATTCTGCGCTGTTCAGATTCCTCTGCCTTTGAATTGCTGTGTGATGAGATTTTTGTGCTTTATCAAGCAATGAACCATCGCTTCGCGTGACCCATCGGTACTGTTTTGAGTGCTGCAACCTCATTTTGGATCCCTGATTCTCCTAATAGGGGTTTTTGATTATTTCACAGTTTAAGCTTCTTCGCTTTTGGAGCTCCTACAACTCTTGTGGGATTTTGATCGCTTGCAATGAGCAACATCTTTGTGAAACCAAGATGTGATTCATTGTGTGGTTCCAACTTCATACCTGCATAAGATTTTTTACAAGTATGTGGTCGTGCCTGAAAATTCAGGCTGCCTACGTATCTCTTTCGAGAATCAGACCAACGTAGTTCAACGTTATCAAGTCGAACATTTTATTTTTCAAAAGGTCACTGGGAAATTTCGCTCCCTACGCAGAAATATGAGCATCGATATTGTCGAGGATCCTTCTTGTGAAGATCACGATGTGGCAGAATGGATGATGTGTACCTGTATAAGATTTTTTGCAAGTATGTGGTCGTGCCTGAAAATTCAAGCTGCCTACGTATCTCTTTCGAGAATCAGACCAACGTAGTTCGAAGTTGGCAAGTCAAACTGATTTTGCAGAAAGGGCATAGGGAAATCTCATTCCCTTAGCATTGATGTTGATGAGGAAACTTCTTTTGAGGACCACGATGTGGCAGGGTGTGCGATTTGTACCTGCAAGAGATTTCCAAGAGTAAGCGAAATATATCTTTGACATTAATGTGCTCGAGAGTGTCATTCATGTGCAACAAAAGTTTTAGAACACACACACGGATTGGAATCCTTAAAATTGAGAGAAAGATTGGGACAAGAATACATTCCTTTTTCATTTTGCAACCGCTTTGCATTTGGTGGGTGAAAGTCAAATTTCTCCTTTTGCACGATGATTCCTTTTCCATTTGATTTTTCTTTTATTTATTTTTTCTTTTATTTGACTCATGTGCATCACTCGCATCTCAAACTTTACTTGTTATCAATTAATGACTGAAAGCTTATGAATGAATCAGAGGGAGAATCATGAATGGAATGGATTGCACTTTATTATGAATTTTGCATTTTTGCGAAAATGAGGAGTATGGATATGTGTATGGTGAAGCGAAGCCGAAACCCTAACGCACGCACTCAAAAGGTCAATTTCGAACACCCATTTGATCAAGATTACTCAACGGTATCTCCGGATGCTATAGTTGGGTCAGCCCCAGTTGCTGGCTGAAGAAAACCCATTTGTTCTTTCTGATATCGACCCCCAACATTCTTGCTGCTGAAGCCCTAGTGTCTCGAAAAGATCAACCTCAGATGTTGGCTACGGAAGCCCCAGTCATGCTATAGGACAACCCCCTGAATCAGGCATATGAACCTCTTGTAGCATTTGTCGTTTGGACACAACTTCATGTTTTGGCATTTCAACCTTTGGGGGTTTAACTGTCATTGAGAGTTATTCAAGTGTTCAATGTCTCGCTGTTGGAGGCAATTCACAATTTCTGATACACAATACCCAATCAGTCGGGTTAACTGTCTTTGAGAGTTGCTCGGCGGGACGCAATCCCGATGTTGCTGAAGAAAAGAGCTTTGAGCTTCGCAGGCCATACTGACAATCCGAGATGGCACTTTGTTTCTATTGATTCCCACATTAAGGGACCGACTGTCTATGAGAGTCATCCCACATTCGAGGCCTTGCTGTTGATCATGATTCACATGTTCTGACATTCAATACTCCCTCTTTGAGGAATCAACTGTCATTGAGAGTTGTCTTATACCCTGGCATTCTGCCATCTGAATTTCTGTGTTACCCGGAACAAACCATTCTCAACAAATCGTACTGTCATGAAGCCACATCATTGCTCTTGAAACAAAACCCGAAACTTTGACATGCAGCCCCAGTTCGTGCTCATTCATTCGAGATCACTTGCCGACATTGAGAGTTTGAAATCTAAGGAATAGCATTCCTTTGTCTCTTTTGCTGTGACAACTTCCAGGAGTTGGCAGGGGAAGGCACGAGGCCAGTGTTTTGAGAAGCAAAGGGAAATCCCAGTGGGATCTCCGACATTGTGTTTGCGCAGAAATTAGATGACGGAAGGACGAGGGTAGGGGAAGGCCCTATACTCGGGAAAAGTATGCTTACACATTGAAATCAAAGACTCAAGATTTAAACAAGCGTTAATGGTCAAGTGCCTCAAAATCTGATGGACCCTTATAGCGTCAGATTAGTATTTTAGTTTTCATTTAGATAAGCTTCACAAATCATTTAAACTCAAATTAGACCGTGACAAATCAAGATGAGAACATCGTTGGGCATGACTTATGATTCGCGCCGCCGTTTGACCTCGTTTGATGAGAGGCCTTCGCTGTTGTCTCACTTTCCAAGATTGATTACGTCGTTTTGGGCTGCCTCAGTGTAAGGGGTTGGTAGAGCACGTTGGTCTCCAACTGAAGTCACCAGTTGTCGTCGTCGATGGTACTTTGCCCAAAGTTGAAAGATCGAGATCTTCTTTAATTCAGATTGGCTTCGCAGCGCGGTGCTCCTTGAAATTGATAATGTCACATGAGATTGTCGGACCCTCGGTCCACGTCTCGTTCTTAGTGTAACGAGCGATGAAGTCTTCATTATGAATTGCCAGATGCCGTCGTTGAAGGCATACACATAATCTTGAAGTGTCGCGATATCCTTTCTAAAACAATTGAATTAAACAATAAAGCGAATGGTATGTACCAAAGTAAATGAATAATGTTCCTTCTTCTTTTTTGTTTTTTTTTTAGCCTCTCCTTTTTTGCTCTCTTTCATCTTTTTTTTTTTTTTTTTTTTCGCTCAAGAAGAAACATATAGCTTCTGAAACATAAATTTACAAAATGCGAGAATTTACAACACATTATACATTAAAGGAAAATCGCCGACACTTGCGTTGGCATCACTGTGATAGTCTTCGGCGTTTTTCGTTTGATTGGCCCTTCTGAACATGTCTTCGATTGCACCCTGAAATCTTCCTTCGTCGGGTGACTTTGTCGATCGCCTTTGTGAACTTCATCGGTTGCCTTCGGCCCTAGTTCCCATCTCAATTAATCACAGTCTAATTTTTTGTTCAAATTTCATTGATTGCTTTTATTTAAGTGAGATTAATTGTTTGCGGGTCCAGATCTACAAGATACGCGATTTACAAGGCACTTGGTTATAAGGCAAGTTCATTGACTGAAACATTTACATGACAAGCAATAAAATAAAAGCACGAAGACAACAATACACTCTTAGACTTAGAAAACAAAGAAGATGTTTGAGCATATTACTAAGTATTACGCAAAAAGAACAGGATTAGGAGTTGGGACGGTGAGCCCAGTCACACGCAAAAAGAGATCCATGCACTAGAGGCACGACCTTACGAGTCAACACACTTCTGTTACCAGCAAAAGAGGGATAACCTTCCTCGGGGTTGATGAGATCCAATCATATTTAAGGGGAAACACCTTCCTCGGGGGTTGATGAGTCCCTGGGTTAACTACTCGAACAAGAGGCCCTTAGAGGTGGCCTTGGGATAACTCTGTGATCTATGAGGTCTTGGATAACATGCTTGAGAGACCAACAAGAGTTTGTATCGTGACCCACGGATTGATGATACACGCAGAGCTCTGCGGGGTTAAAGTGCTTGGGCAATCGTCTGGGTAGTTTGTATCCTTTAATAGGTTTCATAATCCCTAGAGCAACCAACCCATAGAAGATATTGGATAGCGGGCTCTCGAATTCATCAAAGTGCCTATCCCCATTTCGTACCAAACCATTTTCCTTAGCTTTGACAATTGGTGCAAAAATCCGATGGGGTTTTACATAGCATGGAGTCACAGGCCTTTGGGCAGTGAGATTGTTACACAGACGGCTTGTCTCTGGCACGGGCACTTCAATGACTTCTTCATCAAAAAGGTCTTGGACTGCTTTCCTGAGTACCCAACATGAATCAGTGTCGTGGCCACGGGCTTGGTGATATTGGCATAACTTGCTTCGATCTCCATAGGTGGGATTTTCGGGACGATAGTTTTCCACTGGCTTTAGCAATCCTTGAGCGCTTAGGTCTTGAAAAACCACAGACAATGGGGCATTCAAATTGTTGAAGTATCTACCATTATGACAAAACCTCTTCTGCGAACTGCTTGATGAATAGATCTCTGTGGGTTTCACTGAAGTTTCACGTGTCTCTAGAGAGGTAGTAGGGTTCAAATTATTTGTTGTCACCATTTCGCTAGCTCCCACATAGATATCATTACAAGTCTTGAGTCCCATATCTCGGGTGGAGTGAAAGTTCGCGTTGGAATTGACATCTTGGAAATGGAGTGCTTGGAGATCTTCAAGCTCCAATTTATTCAAAAGGGTAGCCACAAGGTCTATCATTTCTTCTTGATGTCCTTGGAATATGCTGATCATACGATTGGTGTGATCATGCAAGCGCCTTTCCAACCACTGTTCCAGTGCATACCCTGGCTCGAAGTCCGGGAAACCCTTAGCCGAGTTTGATGATGCCTGTCTTGTTGTCCATAATCGATGATGAAAACCGGAGTAGAACTTTGATCAAAGCGGTGCCTAGAACGGACCTTGAATGTCGCGCTAGAGAACAAGAAGAAATTCTCCCTCTACAAGATGGATGAAAAAGGAAACCTATTTTAGATTTCCGGGAAATGAAGCTTTATGAATTAAAGAAGCCAATTTTTTTGTTTTTCTTTTTGTTAGAAATTTGAAGCGCAAGCAATGCACAAACCTATGGATGCCGGACAAGCACTTTGCTTTGTTTTGACATGTTTTCGCATGGAATCCTGGAATAGTGGATACCTTCTCCAAAGTATAGGACCAACGTTTTTCACCTGTACTATTGGCCGTCCGAGCCCCTAACGAAGGGCCTATACTCTTTCTGGGATCCACCATTCGGTTACGGTCTATGTGAGGGTCTTTACAATTTCAAGTCAATCCAAGAATTCAACATGATATCCACAATTGAGGTTGATTATAACCTTTTGGGAACTCATAGGATTGAAGAGAAATTGCTAGACAAAAACCGGCATGAAGTCTGGGACGTGTTATTTTCGAAAGAAATATGGACATCGCATTTCGGCTTTTGAATCTTGGCTTACACCCATCACAGCGACCGTAGGCGCTGCTAAGGGGGAAACAGTATACCGTTGACCCTATGGGGAAGTCAAGTGAGCTCCCTTATGCCCCAGGTTTACCGTCTCGGGTTTGAGATTCTAAGACGCTTTTCAAAAAACGTGCATGTGTGTGAGGTATCTATGAGTTCGAAAAATCATTTTGAAAGCACGTAAAGAAAACAATAAAATCATTTTTTTCCTTTTTTACTTGTTTTACCCCTTTTTTGGGGAATCACTCACCACGCAATGCATATATATATATACAAATAAGATAAGCGAAAAAACGCCCCTGCAAAACAGAGATTAGGGCACAGATATATACACCCCAAGTAAGGCACATAAAGCATGGCACACACAAAGATTTAGAGTCTAGCCCACTTTAAAACAGCTCCCCAGCAGAGTCGCCACTGTGAGAGCCCGCGCTCGAAACCGAAACTCGAAATGATCGCTCGCGAAAGCAATTCGGGTTTGCCTCGTGCCGATGCGCTTTTGGAAATGCGCTCGGTTACCGCACAATGGTTTCCTCTTGATGCTGTGATTTAATTGCAAGAGTCGCCACCAAATTTTAATTTTTAGGAAAAACGAAGAAAAAACCTCTTTTAGAGAAAGTGGGTTCGGGGGCTAAGTTACGAAGAGAGAAGGGGTTAGGCATTCTCTTCGCCCATGATGGTCTCTATATGCGTGCCACGTAGATTCATTTTATGCCTTTTGAATTGCTATTTTGTGCCCTAACA
This sequence comes from Campanula takesimana, assembly GCA_026119855.1. Lineage (NCBI taxonomy): Eukaryota > Viridiplantae > Streptophyta > Magnoliopsida > Asterales > Campanulaceae > Campanula > Campanula takesimana. The sequence continues at coordinate 672,955 of JAOWBW010000552.1, forward strand.
AAAATGGTGGTTTAATATATGGAGGTCTTCCTATTCTAGGAAGGTTCATTTTTATCCACAAATGGGATTCGATTTGGGTGGTCTCATACTTGGTTTTAGAAAATGGTTTTATCATTTATATACAGTGAATAAAACACATAAAGGGGTGGGGGATTAATATTTACATTTGCACAAAAAGGGAAACAATTCCCAAAACAAATAAATGTCCGAAACTCCGTCCCTAAACATTTTCAGGGACTGCTGTGCACCTTTCTTTCTGTACCTGTTCTTGTACTCATCCAATATGGAAAGTAAAGGTTAATAAAACTTCCTAACACATTAAACATGTACCATGATTTTTACCTTGATTTTAGGGGCATTTTATGGTGTTCAAACAAAGCATGCAAGGCAATTCTTTTCACAGCCCAGTCTGACAGAATTTCATACATCCCTAACGTATCCACTTTTTCATCATCAAAACTGGGGAATCATGGGGGACACAAAACATTAAAGTTTCTCCTAACATGTCAAAGTTAATATCTGGAGAGTTTCAAGTCCAAAAAACAAGTTTAAGCCATTATAAACACTTCTGACTTTTTGATGTCAGAAATGGACAAGCAAAAATATGAGAACAGAGAGCTCAAACAAAAAATGGAAAGAGCCTCTTACACTGAGGATAAAAATATTATATTTACATACTAATGTTCCTTGTTCTGTTTAGAACAATTTCTATATTGTGGTCTAAGACCAAAACCCAAGTTTTCTATGTCTAAACAAAGAAACAAGGCAGTAAGGTACCATATGGACAGATTTTTGGCATCTCACTTATGTCATGAAAACACCTATCAAAACTAACTCAAATGAAAAGCTATGAACATGAAACTTTGAACATGCATATATATACATATTAACAACACAAAACAACATTTATCCATGCTTCTAAGTCAGATTACATGAGTTCTCACAAGGTGATATTACAAGCTATGGACAGATTCAAGGTTTTCTGAGGGGAAACAAGTTGGTTCTTTGAAAATCCCTTGAATCAAACACACACAAGGATTTGATACTCATTCATGCATGATATATATACATAAGATCAATAGCATAGCATGCTCAAGAGCTCAAAACATCATTATAATATCATTTGAAGAGAAAAAACAACAAGAGTATCAATATTGTATCTTTGAATATAAAATGGAGGTTTAGCCTAACAAGTGGCTAAACCTCTCAAGAAATTACATAAGAACACTACATCTTACCCTTTGAGGTGATTACAAGGTGAGAATAAGGCCTAGGTTGTGCTCCCTTTGCTTCCAAGGGAAGTCTTTTTTTTTTTTTTTGTTTGTTTTCTAAGGCTTTTGCTTGGTGTTTGAAAGGGTTTGAGTTTAGTGTTTGTGTGGTGGTGGTGCTATGGTGGTATGGTGGTGGTGTGGTGGTGGATGAGGGTGTTTTAGGGTTACTTGAGAGAGAGCAAGTAAGGGTGGTGGTGAATATGGAGAGTGGTGTGTGTGTGATGTGTAAATGAATTCTTCTTTTAATAATGGATGAGGGAGATGGTAATATGGAGGAAGGAGGTTGTAAATTGGTTGTAAATTGGAGGGGGGAGGTTGTAAATTGGAGGGAGGTGATTTTTTTATGTCATTATCTATCCTTCTTACACTAAGGATTCAAGTCATCTTCCTTATCTCTGTTCCGGCATTAACTCCGCAACTGCTCCGTTGTGCGCGTCTCCCGTGTCCCGGTTGTCCGCGGGTCCAACATGAAAGTTGCTCGGAATATTTTTCTGGTCAGGCCGGTATATCTGAAATATTTTTATGAGCAAGGAACGACAATAATATATTTATTCCTCTTCTTGACCACTTGCTTAGATATTTTGAGATATTTTGCAATGTGGATAACCATCTTTCCAGCTCCGGCTTTCCGCTCCGCAACTGCTCCGTTGTGCGTGCCCCTGGTGTCCCGGTTGTCCGCGGGCCCAACGTGGAAGTTGCTTGAAATAATTCTGTGGTCATGCCGGTATATTTGAAATATGTCAATAAGCAAGGGATGACAAGTATATATTTTTAATGCACATAATAGATAACAACGAGCAGTTCGAGGGGTGCGGGCCCCGTTTCCGGTCCCGCACCTCAAAAAATGGAATTTTTGCCTGTTTACTCGTTTTTTCGCTCTGATCATGAATTTGATGTCCATTCGTCCATTCGATGCACCGATAAGGATCACGGTAGTCCCGCACAGCCAAATCGAGGGTTCTAGGTCAGTTTCAGGGTTTAGACCGATTCGGGGTTTGAAAAGGGGTGCGAGATCGGGGTATCTACAGGTCGGCCCATAAGTAAGTTGAATGAAGCAGGGACATCAAGTACTTGGAATGGGACGGACATGATCATGCTTCCAAATTCGATATCAACTTCTAACATTCCTATGACTGTACGGGCAGTGCTGTCGTACCCTCTAATAACTTGTGCGGAGGGTTGTAAATCGGAGCTTTTGAGCCCCAGTATGCCCATGACTCGGCTTGGCATTAAGTTGAGTGCAGAGCCACCGTCTACTAGAACTCTTGAGATGGGTCTCCCCCTTGCCTTTACTTTGAGGTAGATGGCTTCATTGTGTTCGGACCTAAATGGCGGGAGGTCCATATCGGCAAAAGTGATGACATATCCGAAGTGAATGTGACCTATCATTGCTGTGAGGTCTTCGGGTGTCATGTCGGGAGAGACCGATGTGTCATCCAAGTTCTTGATGACGAGGTCTCGGTGTCTTTTTGATGATGCAATAAGGTCCCAGATGGATATGTTGGCTTGCGTCTTCTTAAGTTGTGTTAACAAAGGATCTTCGGGTATGTCGCGTGCTTGCGATCTTTGAGAAGAGGTGTTGGTTGCTGCGGTATTGGGAGGGATTGCGCTCGTTGTTACTCGGCACTGCGAGTGAGCACATTCACGGTCCCTTGTAGCTTCTTCTTCCTATTCTCTAAGACTTCCCTCATAATCTCATCATAAGTCACAACATAACAAGAATTATCAAATTTATTCATATCATCGGAGCTCTCATTCACAATTGGGATCGAATGAGTGGTTCCTTCAAACTCTCCTACCTCTATTACATTGACACCACCCTCATTAGGGATTATGAATTCCTTCTTGTCTATGAGGTCTTGGATGGTTTTGCGGATGGAGAAGCAATCCTCGGTGAGGTGGCCGGTGCATTGATGGTAGTCACACCATTTGTGATGGGCATGATTGGGACGGAGCAGTTGTGGTTGCTTGTACCCTTGAAGAGGGGTGATTTGACCCTTGGACTTTAGAGCTTCATAGGCCTCGGTGATGGTCATGCCATTGAGATGAGTGTAGACGCGGTCATTTTGGAACCGCTTGCCTTGTGGTGGAGGGACCTTCTTGTAATTCCCCTTGTCATTAGTAACGGCATTAACAGAAGCCTCTTTGTTTGAACTAGAGGCGGTCTTGTATCGGTAAGTAGGAGTGGCCTTTTTAATCTCCTTGAGCAAGTCATCCATACGTACACCCGCCTCATACATTTGGGAGAAGTCGGAGTAGCAAGCCCCACTTAGGTGGGTGCGGAGATCAATCTTGAGACACTTGAGAAAGATGTCCATTTGCTTTTTTGTGTTTGGCCTCTCAACAATTTCAGAGAGCTTGTCATTCCATCTCCTTGTGAAGTCAATGAAGGATTCGTTGTCTCTTTGAATGGTGTTCTCGAGCTCTTTCCTTGTGGGCCGGTGAGTGGTGTTACCTTGATATTGATTTTTGAAGGCAAGTATAGCGGCATCCCAATCAAGACGGACAGTGATCGGGAGAGTTGCGTACCAATCCTTTGCCGCCCCCTCGAGAGTGAGAGGAAAGCATTGAGCCATAACTTTTGGGGAGACCTTCTTCGGAACCATATCCCAAATGTAAGTCTCGATGTGGGCCATCGGGCATGAGTTGCCCTTAAACTTGCTAATGTCGGGCATCTTGAATTTACGGGGAGAGCGGCCATCGTGCTCATGAGGATGGATGACTGATAAAGGCTTGTGTTGGATCCTTTTCCCATGTTGAGGCCGTCGAATTTCTGATCAATGTAGGCCATGATGGAATCGACCATTTTGGGGTCGTTGTTGTCGGTGCTTGGTTCCCCCACTTTTTTGGTACGGGCACTGACATACGGGCTTTCAAACAAACCCTCGGTCCACTCGGATTCCTCATTGTCATTAACCCCCTTGTTCTTGGAGAGCTTGAGGAGCTTGGCTTTCAGTTGGTCAACCTCGGCCTCGTGGGCCTCCCTTTGACTGTCAACATGAGCTTGCCACAAGGCTTCTTTGGTTTGAGCCTCTTGGTTAAGGGTAGAGACTTGTTGTTGGAGCGTTTGAACCATGGCGGAAAGCTATTCGAGAGTCATGGCGTTGTTGGTGCTGGAGTCGCCGGCCATTGATGATGTAGAAGCTGTTGGAGTGATCGGTTCACGGACAAGCCTGTTGGATGAATCTCTGTAGATGCGGAGAGTACCAATCGGACCTATAATTGGAGAAGTAGCCCTTGTCAGTCTCGGTTCACACTTTCGGTCCATGAAGAGGTTGGGAACACACAGTTGGGAACACGACTCGAACCACATAAGAAAAAAGACTCTTATTTTTTTATAAGTCAGAGGGAATGGGTCCCTTTTGGGGTTTCTAAAAAAAGATAATGGAATCGTAACACTAGTATATAGACCATCTCGCGGTCTCATATACTCATCGGATTCCATCGCGTTTGTGAATCCTACATGTGTCGTGATTAAACTAAATTAATGTAGTAAAGCATACATGCGGGGACGGATTTTTTTATTTTCGTCCAAAATAACCACTTTTGGGGACGGATTTTTATTGCGTCCGTTTCAACAAATTGGCACGTATGATTTGAAAACATTAGTTTAGGGAAATCTCGGCGCATGGAAACCGACTTGGTCACGGAGTGTTAGACCCTAACTAGAATTGTGTGGTTTGTGCTCGGCTTAAAGAGAGGCTTAAAGGTCCCCCGGCATGTAGTCATGAACTACGCCATGGGCTGAGGTTTACCGCTTCGAAAGAGCCAAGGTCGAGTGGAGCTTGAAACCTTCTAGGACGGGCCTCGACGGGTTTGGGGTTGGGCTTGTGCGACTCGATAGTGAGCAATTTATAGGAGTAATGTGCATGTAGTGTGAGGCCTATGATGTGTCAAAAAAAAATTATTATTATTATTATTTTTTTTGAAAAGAAAAGATAAAAAACACATAAGCACGTAAATTACAACTCCCGAATCACCCGTGTGACCGGTAAATAAAACATAAAATTAAACAGTCCAAAGGGTTCAATTCTGTTCTGATGCAGGCAACTGTGCCCACACTCCATTGTTCTGTTCAGTCACTGAAACCTGTTCTTGTCCTTGAAATTGGCCCAGAAGCGCGCGCCTCGGGCTAGTATTATGGGAAGCGCGCACCTGGCGCATTGTGTCTGGGAGGCACCCGCTTCTGGGCTCACCTGTCAGATTATCAGAAACTTATGGACTCAAGGGGTTGCCCTGGTCCTGATTGTGTGATGGAACCCCTGCAACGTTTGTTAGCACGAAATAATAGGAAGAATAGGAAGACCACATGGAAGGCGGGCGATTCTGGAATTTGACGTGGGACGCGCTCGCTTTGGACCTTGAAGGCCCGAGGCGCGCGCTTCCCATGTCAATTTCCAGAATGCCCAGAAAAGTGAATTATGAACAGAACCACAAGTTTAACCCTCAAGCATCTCCCCAGAGGAGTCGCCACAGTGGATACCCCGGGGCGGGGCCACGGCTTGGCTAGAGCGCGTGGATTACCCTAGGATGTCTAATCGTGTTTTAGAGTCTCCACCCACGTTTTTGAGGAACGTAAGAAAACCTTGTCGCGCCCCCGACCCCGCGGGCCCGGAGTACGCGAGCTGGACGTCGACTTAAACAATAAACTCTAAAATAATGAAGATAAAAATTTCCTTTTATACCAAAAGATGATAACACAAAGTTTGAGATCCAACTGAACAACAAAAAAAAAAGGACTAGGGTAAGCTCCATAAGCTTACACCCAAAATAATAAAATGTACAATTCTTAATGACGTCAAGTTTGGTACAACTATTCCCAAAACGGTTACACATTTATGTAATGTAAACCCACCAATAACAACTTGCCCAAAAAGCTCAACCCTCGCGACGTCCTCCTCGTGATCAGCGAGTCTAATCCTTTCCTCCTGGGGGGTTAAGGAAAAACAAAGATAAAAGAAAGGGGGTGAGATAAATCTCAATAAGTTACTAATGCAACTACATGCCATGCTATGATGCAATAAGCAATAAACAATAATAAATATCACTTAGCACATAGCATTTATCAATTAACAGATAGCAGCGGAAATAAACAAGTAACAAAGGATATTAGCCAAGGTTTCCCAACTGATAGAACCAAATAAAGGTCGCTGCGCAGCTTCAATAATCAACAATCAACATCTTCATAGTAGCATGAAAGCTGAAGAGAAAACCCCCAGTACCGGAACCAATAATAATAAGGGGGCAGTGACACACAGTCAAAGCCCAAAAGCAATAGCTAAAATGCTCACAAAGGGGCTAGCTCATCTCACATCCAAGGCCAATCTGGAGGAGGGGAATAATGGGGCAAAACAATGGTCAACATCATAATGGACTTGGCTTGTGCCATCATAACGTTTCGCATCGCCCAATCACGACACAAATACCAGCTGGACTTTCAAGTAAAGGCTAAGTAATAAAATACTAACACGATAAACAACTAATGATTCCAAAGTAGGGAACCATTCCAAATAAATCACCACAAAGGTAAACCAATTCCAATTAATAAAGTGTTCCACGCTATTAACTTAGGTTAATTAGAAGAATAAAACCTAAACTAGGAAGCCACCTAGTCTTAAACAAGCAAAAGGTAGATTTTCCAGAACAGGGGGGCGGGCGGGCGCGCGTTAGTGGTCGGGCGGGCGCTCATTTGCCCAGAAGGTTTGGCCGCAGGAAAAGCCAGGTAGGCGGGCGCCTGGATAAGCCCGGGCGGGCACCTGGTCGACGGGCTGGGCAGAGAATCAGTTGGGTTCTTCCATTTTTTCCAAACCATTTCAAGCATTATCGAAATCAACACTTCCAATGAGTGTAGCAATGTACCAAAACGCCATACAAGCTTGTAAGGGAACTAAACAACACCATCTATTAACCCCAAACAAGATTTCAATCCCCACATTTGATTTATCACAAAAATCACCCAAAAGAACAATAAATTCCAAACAAATTCTAAACCTTCACAAATCATCAAATAACCACTTCAAAGCTTCATATATCATCATACAAAATGGGGATGAACAATTTTAGCATATAAATGGGGGAAAGCAACTTACCCGGATTTCTCAAAGGTGATGGAACTCGAAATTTCTTAGCTTCCTACGATTCTATCGACGATCTAAACATGTTTCAAGTTATGAGAAATAAGAGATAATGAGGGGAAGATAGCTAGATTGAAGAGAGAAGGGAGAGAAGAAAACTTACCCAATAACCAAGGAGAGAGAGAGAGTATGCTGGGAATGGGAGATGGAGTGAGAGGGTGAAAGAGAGGGAGTAGGGAGATGATGAATTATTTTCAAAAACTTACACTTAGACCCCCTCCTCCACTAACTACACAAATTCTAATACTTCCTACTAACAACTAAGACCAAATAATACTACACTAGCACAAATGACCCAAATAAAATGCTATACATAATTTATTATGAAACATAAAATGCACACATAATTATCCAAATAAATAAATAATTCAAATAATTAATTAAGTCATAACTAAATAATTAAATATTTATTATTAGAAAATAGAGACGGGTTTTTGGGTCGTGACATTCACTCCCCCTTAAAGAAAATTCGACCCGAATTTTAACGAGACTTACCCGAATTAAAAAGCCACGGATATTTACGCTCCATCTCCTCTCGAAGCTCCCAAGTCGGTTCCTCAACATTGTGATTCCTCCAAAGAACTCTAACCAATGGAATGCTTTTGCTTCTCAACTCTTGGACTTTAGAATCGAGGATTCGAACCGGTCGTTCTTCGTAATTCATGTCGGGCTCTATATCCTCCGGTACCCTCGGTAAAAAGTGAGAAGGATCATGAACATACTTCCGAAGCATAGAAACGTGAAAAACATTATGCAACCGGTCCAAAGAAGATGGTAACGCAAGCCGAAATGCCAAAAGTCCCACTTTCCCCAAAATCTTAAACGGTCCAACAAACCTCGGAGCTAATTTACCCTTCTTCCCAAACCTTCGAATACCAACCTTCGGAGACACCTTCAAGAACACAAAATCTCCGGTCTGAAAATTAAGATCACGTCTTCGGTGGTCGGCATAGCTCTTCTGTCGACTCTGGGCCGTCTTCAATCGATCCCGAATAATTTTAACCTTTTCCACCGAGTCCTGAACCATGTCAACACCCCAAAGTTTTGCTTCCCCAACCTTGTCCCAACAAATAGGTGACCGACATTTCCTCCCATTCAAAGCCTCATACGGTGCCATCTGTATACTCGACTGATAACTATTATTGTAGGCGAACTCTGCCAGCGGTAGATGTGTATCCCACGAATCTGGAAAGTCAACTGTGCAAGCCCGTAACATATCCTCGAGAATTTGAATGGTTCTTTCAGACTGACCGTCGGTCTGAGGATGAAATGCGGTGCTAAACCTCAAATCGGTACCCAAAGCCTTCTGTAACGCTTGCCAAAATCGGGACGTAAACTTGGGATCCCTGTCTGACACAATACTTACTGGAACACAATGTAATATGACAATCTCATGAATATACAAATTCGCAAGTTTCTCCATCGAATAGGAAATGTCAATGGGCAAGAAATGAGAAGATTTAGTCAACCTGTCCACAATCACCCAAACTGCATTGAACCTCCTTCGAGTCCTGGGTAGTCCGGTTACAAAATCCATCGTAATGTGTTCCCACTTCCACTCGGGGATCTCAAGAGGCTGAAGTAGACCTGCGGGTCTCTGATGCTCTACTTTAACTTGTTGACAGGTCAAACACTTCGATACATAATCTGCAATCTCCCTCTTCATGTTAATCCACCAAAATTGCTGTTTTAAATCCTGATACATCTTCGTACTCCCGGGATGAATGGTATACCGGGATTTGTGACCCTCATCAAGAACTCGCTGTTTAATCCCACCGATATTCGGAACACTCAATCTTCTACGGTAAGTCAAAACTCCCTCGGAGTCGAGCTGGAAGTCCACATACTGTCTATCCCGAGCATTATCCATAATCTTCTTCAACTCTGGGTCATCCTTCTGAGTATCCTTAATTTGTTGAATTAATGTGGGAAATACATTAAGGTTCGCAAAAATAGCTCCACGTTTCGACTCTTGGGGACGCCAATCTCGAGCATCCTCAAGCATTTTCCACTCTCGAACCATCATCGAAGCTACATAAGATTTTCTACTAATCGCATCGGCTACAACATTTGCTTTCCCGGGATGATAGGATATCTTACAATCATAGTCCTTCAAAAGTTCCATCCATCGACGCTGCCGGTTGTTCAATTCCTTTTGAGAGAAGAGGTATTTCAAACTCTTGTGATCGGTAAAAATCTCAAACTTCGCTTCGTAAAGGTAATGCTTCCACTTATGCAACGCAAAGACTATCGCAGCCAACTCCATATCATGAGTAGGGTAATTCTGTTCACTAGGGGTCAACTTCCTCGAAGCATAAGCAATTACTTTCCCATTCTGCATCAAAACACAACCCAAACCCTCTTTCGAAGCATCACTGTAAATCACTAAGTCGTCATTTCCATTTGGTAACGCTAGAATAGGAGCCGTAGTTAATCTATTCTTTAATTCATCAAAGCTACTTTGATATTTTTCACCCCACACAAACGGTACATCCTTCCGGGTCAACTGAGTCATCGGAGTAGCAATTCTTGAAAACCCTTCTATAAACCTTCTGTAATACCCGGCTAAGCCCAGAAAACTTCTGATCTCGGTCACTGTCTCGGGTCTCTTACAATCCACTATGGCTTCTATCTTTGAAGGATCCACAGAAATCCCATCTTTAGAAATAACATGACCCAGAAATGAAACCTTCTCGAGCCAAAATTCGCATTTACTAAACTTCGCAAACAACTGCTCCCTCGCAAGAATGGAAAACCCGGGCAAAATCATGTATAATGAGCAAGGGAGAGATTCTTGGGCAGAATCTGTAACTGACACGCCCCATAAGCGCGCGCATCCCACCTAGGCGACGGAAGGCGCGCGCATCTGGCCTCAAGGGGCGGAGGCGCGCGACTCTGAGAAGCAATTTTTTACAGAATGGACTAGAAAGTTAGGACTGTTATTCAGTTTAGTCCCGGGACTTAACGTAGTCCGTCTGGAACTTAACCAAAGTAACAAAAACTAACAGAAAACACTTAGAATAGGGAGAAACACAAAACCAAGTGTGCAATCGGGGTGAGCGGTTCAAGGCGGGGTGTCTAAAGTAACAATTATACTAAACAATTACATTAAGAAATTGATAGGAAATTAAAGTAGAGATTGAAATGTAGGGAGATGACCTTGACCAAATTTAATGTAATAATGTGGTCATTTGGTAATGTCCCATTTGGTGGGGATTGCATACAGCTAAAAAGACATAAATAAAATAGAAGAAGAAGAAGAAGTGTACCTTTAGAAAAGAGGACTTCAAACTTTGACTTGGAGTTGTTGTAGAGAAATTATTGTGTAGAAATTTGTTAAGAGTTTAGTTGCTAGAACTCTTGTTGGGGAAATTTGTGTAGGGAGAATGGTGTAGAGTTTGTGTAGGGAGAAAGTTGAAAGTTCAAGGTCCAAAAAGAGAGTCCTCTTCCAAGGTAGAAGAATGGGGTTTTTATAGGTAGAAAGGAGAGGGAAAGGTTGGAGGGAAAATGGTCAATCCATGTGAGATGGAATTGACCAATAGAAAATAAGATAAATAGAATAATGAATAAAAGAAGATGAAACAAATAAAAGAAAATAAAAATAAAATATTTTGTTTTTATGAAAAGGGCTAGAAATGTGGGATTGGGAGGTTACAAATAAAAAGGTTTTAATGTTTGTGATCAAGAAGGGGATTTTGAAATAAAGAATAGATGTTGTAAATAAGAAAAGGGAGGGAAATAAGGTGCAATCCGTTACTGCCATATCGGGAGGCGCGCGCTTCCGGCTTTTAGGGCGAGAGGCGCGCGCGGGCCGTGAGCAGTATCAGAGGCGCCCGCGGGTGAAAATAACAGAATGACAGAATGACTCTAAAAGTGAACTCTATTATGCAGTTTAGTCCAAAACTAACGGAATTAGTTAGGAACTTAACCGAAGTAACAGAAATTAACAAAAACAAGTTAAATAAAAATACTATGTATGCAATCCGGGTGAGAGGTCCAAAGCGGGGTGTCTATACTAACAGTGCAGGAATGAAATAAAAAATGGCCCCCCCAGCTAATCTGAATCCTCCTCGGTGGTGTCCTGCCGCTGTGTCGAACGGTACGAGCCACTGGCACTCAAACTCCCCCAGACTGCTCGCCCACCAGTATGGAAAGACCCAGCCTCAGCAGAAGATCTCTCGCGACGCTGTGGCATAATAACATCATCCCTCCGGCAGGTACAAGTATGGTACGCTTCTCTCAATAAGTGTATAAGGATGTTCTCCCGCTGAACAGATCGAACATATGCCTCCCGAGTCACCTGGAGAGGTAAAAAATAATGAATAAGAATGGGAGAACAAAAATGTGCACGTGGGATAATCTGAAATAGAATGATAAATCATACCCCAGCATCGGGCGGGGGAATGAATGGCTCCTCCACAATGTCTGCATCCATCGACTCCAAGCTGATCTCCTCTTCTCGGCCTCCTCGCACCACTCTAACGCTGCTTGAACAAAGGGGCATGTCAACCAAAGGCCGACTCCGACCAACATAGCGGGCCAAACTCGATCCCTCTCCTAAAAACATCCTAGCCCGTACCTGTGGGCTGATCAGACGTGTCCGCACAAAGCCATCATAGTCATCACTACCCTTGTAATGCTCTGCCGAAGTCAGAGTCAGGAAGCTCCTTAGTCTAGCAGGACGAAGCATGTCCCGAGGAGGATCATGGGGAACCCACGGCGCTGCACCGGCCCTGAGCAACTCGCTCACCAAGATACATGGCATCTCCGCTAAGACCCACTAGAAGAACCCGAGATGCCGTCAACACGGTAGCATAGCCGATAGAAAATTCATTAGCCTCGCTCCATGGGTTAAACCTCACTCCAATAGGCGTAGGCCTAGTGAGCACTCTCCTCAGATCAGTAGCATCCATGGTCCTTCTATCCTTGGATTTCCTGGACATTTGCCTGTTGCTTCTGCACCAATAGGACATAATGGGAATAGCCTTGTTGTTACCAATCTCCACCTAAAAGGGGGCGACACCAAAGATCTCATTTACCTACACCTGTGTGTACAGAAATGGAGACAATTCAAAATATGTGCTACATTTCAAAATTGTGCCAGACAGACAAAGTAATGATAAAAGGTGTACCTCGAAAGCGAACTGGAACCCATCGAATGCCGACGAACTAGCCCTCGAGCAATGATCCAAAGCCCGGTACATCTCAGCCAAACCAGCTCCGCCCCAAGAAATCTCGCTCACCTGAGATAAATCCTCCAAAGCCCCCAACAGCGAGTACCTGCAGACGATGGTCCCACTGGGAAACAAGATCTCTGAAAAGCTGTACCACAGAAACAGTTGGACCAGGCAGTCCAAATCGTACTCCCCTCTCCCAAAATCTTCTATGGCCGACACCACAAGCCTGTGCACTTTGCCAGCCTCTACTCCATAACCCTTTACACCTCCCCCAAGGTCGGTGTTGACTCCCAACAAAACCTGCCGATAATCTGGTCTGCCCGCCAAGCTCTCATCAAAAGGCAAAGGAGTGGTAGTAAACTTCAGTCCCGTGATAGCTGCAAAATACGTGGGCGTAATGGTAATCTCTCCCCAACTAAGATGGAATGTGTGAGTGGTATCCCACCAGAACTCTCGGCAGACGTGTATCACTACCGATACCTTCAAAGTATCCCCGATCATACTGATAGCCTCGAAAAAGGGACCGAATCTCATAGCCTCAATCCGAGCACGCAAACCACCTGGACCCATCGGTAGGGACGCCCACAACTGACCTATAGTCACGGTGGACCCGTGAGCCTTGATTCTCTACAGGTAAACATAGTAAAGGTACGTTACTTTTCTATCAGTTTACATTTCGTATTTAAATTGCATCAATGAAATCATGATGACGCGAAAAATGGAAGAGGCGAAGTCCGAGATTTACCTCTCTCATCTATGGAAGACCCTTGGACCAATGATGATCCGAATCAATGTAAAAGTCATAATTATGATCAATGTTCGACTTCAAAAGACAGTCCCGAAAATTTCGTTTCGCCGCCCTCGCTCTCAATCTGCCCCGTTGCAACATTTGTGCCACAAAGCCGCCATAACCCACAAAACCTCCACCTAGACCATCACCTATGCAGCAGTCACCTCACCGAGGATTTCTTCTCCATCCGCAACATCATCCAAGACTTGATTGACAATGGTGAATTTGTCGTGGGTGAAGAACAACAGTTAAAGAGTGAAAGCATGCAAGAAATCATCAAGGAAGGGGCTCAGATTTGAAATGGGGCTTCAACAAGGGATCATGCCACAAGGCCGACGACAACAATCTCCGTTTCTCTTCCTCTACCTAGTAGTAGGAATTAAAAAAAAAGAGTCAAAAGTCCTCTTAAGTGTGCGTTAATGTTTTCTCTCGTCCTATGTTAAATGTTCGAGTCCATTGAGTCATCAAATAAAAATTCGTTCTTTTCCTCATACACTCTTCCAAGTTGTTTAATTTAATTCTTGGCAAAATGATGAAAAGATGTCTAAACACGTTTTAGAACGAAGGCTATCACTTGAACGCCTAGAGGCTAAACATCAACGATGACATCAAATCCAAGACATCAAGGAGCAACAACCATGGAGAAATCAAGCAATGTTTTCAAAAGGGGGATTAAAAAAAAAAGAGCTCGCTAGGTTGAAAATCCTCAAATCAACCTAGGCAAAAGTTAGAGCATATAAAAAAAAAAAGAGAAAAAATCCCCCTTAATCAATGAATTTCAAGATCAATATCATTTTCCAAGGACGAATCGACATCAACAAAAGGAGAATCACACAAGAACTACGGTGACCTGAGCCTCTTCACTGGAGGAACGTAGGCAACCTTTAGGTCCGGTCTCATGCAAGAAAGAAGATATGTTTAGCCCTAGCGCGTTATGGTGATCGGCCTTCCTCTCGAACTTGTCATGACATCTTTGTACGATTCATTTGCCAATTAATTAATCACCAAAATATTGAACAACTTTCTTAGATTTGGAATCGCTATCCGTTCCTTGTCGAGTCTAGGGGTTTCTCTTCTTTTTGTAATACTCCCAGTTTATTGCAATCAAACTGGGGCTTTCTTTCTCTTCTCTCTTAATGACTTACTTGCCTTCGTGAGTCATTCAAAAAATATACATACATGAAGTCAATACTAGGGACACTTCCCTAGTTGAGTCAATGTCACTCATCTTTAGTGACAAGAGGTCTTCACCGCAAAATCACATGTCTCTCATCCTCCGCTACAGTCAATGCACACTTCCTCATTAATCGAGTCAAAATGAAGACGCAAAAGAGATACCCGCTAGATTGAAAACCCGAAAGGGCGGTCTAGGCAAAAAACAGGGTGCGTCATAAAAAAATGAGAGAGTGAGAGAGAGAAGGGAAAGAGAAATGGAGATCCCCGGCCTCTAAAGAAGACAGCTACACAAGTTCTACATTTGATCTCCTCAGCAAGTCAATTCCCCACTGAGTCAAGTTGAGAATCACAAAAGGCTCGATAACACATGGCACAATCAAAGGTCGTTTTGGGTTATTGGGATAAGAGAGATTGTTCTTGCAATGTGAATTTTTTGGGCTCATGTGAAAGAAGGCCCATAGTAACCAAGATCCATCCGAGAACGAGCCCGTCATTGAGGGGTACAAGGTTGCACAAATAGTCCCCAGTAAGTCAATTGGTTTAGGAAGCAAATGGCAATGGCGTGTGACTCAGTTTTCAAGCTTCTCCAAGCATGTGCCCCTACAGTATCTTAAAAGGTTTCACGAGAAATGGAGTAGCTCTTGCCATGTCCTCTTATACTTGTTCCCCCACACGAGGACGAGTCTCTTGCTCGACATATGATAACGCCCTAGCAGCTATGTGACTCAAGAATGAGAGCTTCTTTTCCTTCATTTGACAGTTAATGAGCCCTAGGGCTACGCTCAAGAATGATGTGTGAGACTATCCTCAAAGTCTCTCAAAAGGAATGTCGAGAAGAACCTTCTTGTCATGTATGCCCATACTTTTTCCCTCGATCAAGGATAGGCCCTTCTCGTTCCACTCCTAATCAATGGTGTCACTCTAGGGGCTACGATCAAGTTTTAAAGGCTCCCTCGGCAAGAAGAAATTCACTTCAGTGTCCCCAGCCGAGTCATGTGCAAAATTGGAATCTTCCTCAATTCGGAACCAAAGGTCTCAAGGGGCTTCACAATCTATAATCTTTGGGGCTACGGCATTACGGTGATACAAGCAAAGGGCAATATTGGGGCTTCGCAACCGACAGTCTTTTGGGACAACAATGCTCAAGCAATGCAATGTGGAGAAGTCTTATATGAAAGAGATCAACCTTCAAGGGTCTCCCAACACCTCAAGTCAAAGGTCTCTTGGTTTTAAATGAGGGCTCTGATGTTATGAATGAATTTGATGATTTTTGTTAGAACTTACAATGAGATCATGAAGGAAGTCTTAGAGAAAAGGAAAAGGATTCAAGGAAATGCCAAAATGATAACTCGACCAGAGTTACGGCCAATCCCAATGTTTCTGCAAATACTGCACCCCCTTCTCCAAGATCAAAAGCACAGGCTTCACCCGAAGATCCGTTATTAGTTCAACTCATGAAGACGCAAGCAAACATACCGTTTGAGATTTTATCACGCTAAGGCCTTATCTTCCACAACAACATCACCATCTCCCACGACTTTGAATAAGGGCTCCAATGTTATGAATGAATTTGATGATTTTTGTTAGAACTTTCAGCGAGATTATGAAGGAAGTCTTAGAGAAAAGGAAAAGATTCAATATGCTAAACTCACGTGACTGGGTTATAGCGGGAAATGCCTCTACCAATCCCAATGTCTCTACAAGTACTGCACCCCCTCCTCCAAGATCAAAAGCACAGGCTGCATCCGAAGATCCATTATTAGTTTGACTCAAGAAGACTCAAGAAAACGTACCGTTTGAGACTTTATCATGTCAAAACCCTATCATCCGCAACAACATCACCATCTCCCATGAGACATTTCCCGAAGATTCTACTGCATTTTCAATATGGACCCTCCGCCACTAGGGTACCAACCACAAAAAAAGGGCCATTCATCTCCAAACAAGAGGAAGATCACTTTCATGAGTTCTACCTAATGGTGCATCTGCTCTCAATACAATGGCAAGATAAGTTGGGGCTTCACACCGAAAGGTCTTCACTTCCCGCCATCTACAAGCTCACAAATAACAAGCCCACGACAGTTGGGGCTTAGTAATCTCTCAAAGCTTGGTATCAATGTTCTTCTCTTGGAGCTTGCTCACATCAAAAGCAAAAGGCGATTTATTTGAAAAGGTCAAGAGTCGATTCATCTTGGGGCTATACAAGTCTCTCATAGTTTGGCATCAAAGGAATTCTAGGGGCTTTATAATCAGAAACCACTTATCTCGGCATCGAATGTCTTTTGGAGCCCCATAACTGACACATCTCTTGGGGCTAGAAATCATTTTTCGTTGGGCACAACGGCAACGACGACAGAATTCAAGCAAGGCAATCCGGACTTCGGTCGAACCTGACTTGATCTTGGGTTGGCATTACAAACACACAATGGTCAAAATGGTTCACCCATGAATTAAAAAAAAAAATCTTTTTCTCACATGTGTGCATACTCTTTTCCTTCTTCTTTTTTTTTTTTTTAAAAAAAAGAGGATTTTTCTTTTTCTTTTCCTTGTCCCCTTACTTGCGCAAAACTATGTGTTTCTTTTTTCTTTTCTCCTAGCATTCCTCCCCAGCACTCTCCATCATCCTTGAACTACGCTGGTCTGATTCCTTTCAAGGGATACATAGGCAGCCTTTGTGCACGACCAACCCATCATTCAGAATGCCATCTCACCGACACTCCATCAAAGTCAAAAACAATTCATCATCACCAACATCATCATTATCCATCCAAAGCATGGACCTTCTTCATCAAAAGCATCAAGGCATCCACCACTACAACACTAATCCATCCAACAGCAATGGTAAGTGAAGGTATGAATACATCCGAGGCTTTCCTCAAATCACACCGCACACAAAATCACTTTCTCCTTTCTTACAAAAATTCTCTCTCATGCAAAACTGCCTTCAAATCACATCACACCACAAGCACAATTTCTCTCATAACTGCCATTTCACATCTCATATTTGTCACAAGCACATATACCTGCAAAGCACACACTTAACAAGTACCACCACAAGGTCAAAAGCATCTGCAACTCAAGGCACTTCATCCCCAGCAGAAAGTAATCCGCCGTCAACTACGCCTGCATCCCACATAGTCAAACAATTACAGTTCAATGACAACAACTTGGTCCATGGTGAGCTGCAAAATCACTACCTTTCCATCAAGCAACACAATAATATCATATATAGGCAGACGGAGCCTTGGTTCCCGCCATCCGCAAACGGATCCCGCATCAGCAAATGGATCCCTCATCAGCAAACGGATCCTGCTTCAACAAACGGATCCCGCATCAGCAAACGGATCCCGCCATCAGCAAACGGATCCCTCTTCAGCAAACGGATCCCGCTTCAGTAAACGGATCCCGCTTCAGCAAACGGATCCCGTATCAGATCAGCAAACGGATCCCGCATCAGCAAACGGATCCCGCTTCAGCAAACGGATCCCGCTTCAGCAAAATGGATCCCGCCATATCCTTTTGTATATCAATAAAGCCGCTCACACAGGGAGTGCACCCCTATCCTTCGCAAATTTCAAATTCATGTTTTATCGAGTCTTTGTTTTCTCTTGTCGATGTCCTCGGTGGTTGTCTTTCTTTCATCGACGCGTTTTACTTTGCAATCAACGTCGTCGAGGGGCTCTGTAGACACCCCGCTTTGGACCTCTTACCCTGATTGCATACATAGTATTTTTATTTAAGTTGTTTGTGTTAATTTCTGTTACTTCCGTTAAGGTCCTAACTGATTCTGTTAGTTTTGGACTAAACTGCATAACAGAGTTAACTTTAGAGTCAATCTGCCATTCTGTTATTTTCACCCGCGGGCGCCTCCGACACTGTCAAAGGGCCACGCGCGCTTCTCGCCCTAAAGGCCGGACCCGCTGTAGACACCCCGATCTCGCACCCCTAAAACCAACCATTTGATTCGGTCTAAGCGCGATAATTGGCCTAAAATCCCAGATTTGGCCGTTCGGGACTACCGTACGCCTTATCGGTGCATCGGATGGAAAAACCATGTCCGTATTCATGATCAGGGCTCAAAACCGAGTAAACAGGCGTATTCTTCGAAAATTGAGCGTCGGGACCCTACGACGGGCCCCGCACCCCTAGAACGCCTTTTACCGGATATCCCTTGCATTTAAAATTATATTATTTTATTCCTTACTCTTTATCATATTATAGATATGCCATTATGACCAGAATAATACGAGGAGCAACTTTTGTGTTGGACCCGCGGACAACCGGGACACCGGAACGCGCACAACGGAGCAGTTGCAAGCTGTTGCGGAGCGGGAACACGGAGCCAGAAAATCATGCATGTTCACTCCCACAAAACTCGGCACATGGCTGCAATATGGGGGGGTCACATGGGCCAAAAATCAACCAAAAATGGACAAGTGGCATTTCAAAAAGTGGAAATCACCAAGTCAAAGCAACACCATCACTTTTGGCCATTTTTTCCACCCCATTTGCATGAATTTCGGTCAAGCAACCACCACCCCCCATACTACCCCTACTCTAGGGGCATTTTGGTCAAAAAACTTACCTCCCTCCTCCATATACTTCCTAGGTTGATCCAAGAAAAGGGGGGATTCATTCAACACACATATTACACTACACACTCCCTCCATACACTTTCACTCTTGCTCTTACTACCACCATTCCACCACCACTACCACCACTCATCCACCACATCTCCACTACTAAACCACCACCCAAACACCTCAAACAACCCCTTCAAATCTCAAGCAACAACAACAACAAGCAACAACAACAACAACAACAACAACCACAACCACCACAACAACAACAACTTCAATCAAACAAAAAAAAAGTCTTCCCTTGGAGACAAAGGAAGCACACCACCCTCTCTTAATCTAGGTAAGTTTCCTTTTTATATATCATAGATTTGATAAAATGTAAGTTTAAATGAGTTGTTTGGGAATCTAGTCAACTAGTGACTAGATTCCCCTTATTACCTATGTAATCTATGTTTTTACTTTGTAAATAAACATGTTCTATATATTATAAATGTTCATACTTCAGTCCTAGCATGTATATATGTCTTGAGTTCATTTTGGTGTTAATCTCATGCTTTAGATCTCAAATCCCAGCAAGATATAGTCCATTTGCTCAGCATGTGTATATTCTGCCCTCATCTCCTTCTTTGTTGTTTATTCTCATTTTTGTTTATGTTTGTTCATAAATAGACACATGATAATGTTAATAACACATCAATAAACAAGTTCCCTAAGTTTCATGGGTTTATTCCAAGTTTATGCCACGTTTTGACCTCCGTCTTCATGCCATATATAATCTGTCCAGCATGCTTAGTTTCAACCAAGGATTTTTATGTGCTGTTTTCTCTATCATAACTCTGTTTATAGATCTAACTCAAAATATCAAAGTTGTTCCTTGCATATTGAATATGATTCTTGCCAAGTTTCGTGGTTTACATCCATGTCTAGGTCATGTTTTGGTAGGAATTTTCGTAGTACAGAACTGTTGCCTTGCTTGCTGCACTCTGGATTAGTCTGAGTTCTTAAGTCCAAAACCTACCAAAACTCGTTTTTCAAGCCTAAGTCAAAACATGAAATTTATTCTCAAAAGACTAATAAAGATGTACATGTTCTTGAAATAATTTTATGACCTAAGGAAAGGCCCCTTTCCATTTTATAAATCAAGTGTCTTCTCTCAGACTAACATTTCCAGATTCTGACATGAAAATGTCAGAGGCCTTTTGATGCACTTAAACTCGTTTTATTCACGAACTGTTTTGGGTACATCATATTCAATATGTGATATTCAAGTTTCATGTTTTGAGTTTTCTCAGACTCATAGGTTATGATAGTGTAAATTGTCCGTCAAAATCTGATATGCAATGCTTTGCTGTGCTGGGCTGATTTTATGTTAATGTTTTTGGCATGAGTTAAGCATGAAATATTTATCAATAAATCCAACCAAAATTCATACATGTTATCTAACATCTTGGGAGTGAACCCCAAGCTTTATATCTCTTTTTGGATAGGTGTTTCACAGGTACAATCCATGGCGACCCACAGCAGCCCCGTGAACCTGGAGGATCAATCTTGCACTCGGATATTCTTTTCATGGGATTTATCCCATTTTTTGTATATATGTATTATTTGTACAATATTCCCCCTTCCCCCTTTAATTGCTCATACTTGTATATATGATTCAAACCTTTTTTAAAAACCAATCGGGAATCCACCCAAACCGATTCCCGGTTGCGAATTAAAACAAACGTGCCTAGACTAGGAGACTCCCCTGTACATAAACATACACATTTTTTATAAGTTAGGACATAAAACACATTTTCAAAAGGCAAACTAAAATCAAGCATAGGCGGAAGCATGCTAGAGACCGAAAGGGCGAGCGGAGTGCCTAACACCTTCTCCTCTCGTAACATAGCCCCCGAACCCACTTCTTTTCAAAACAAAAGGTTTTATCTCTATTTTCCTTAAATAAAATGAGGTGGCGACTCTTCTTTTTTCAAAACCAAAGTAGGGTAACCATTATGAGAAACCGAGCGGATTCCAGCCGCGTTTCGCACGGATCCCTCACGCGGGTACGGGCGCGGGCTCTCACAGTGGCGACTCTGCTGGGATCATTTTCAAAAGTGGGCTAGACTCAATTTTGTGTGCTTTCGCCATTACTTGCCTTTGCCTTGTATATACATGTCCTAACTTTGTTTTGCAGGTTTTTTACCTTCTCTTTGTTTGTGTAAATAAAAAGAAAACAGAAAACAAAAAAAATACGTGCTTTTCTTTATTTCCTCAAAAAATCATTTTTCAAAAAATTAGAGACTTCACACACGGTTCACGTTTTCAAACTTGCGACTTAGAAACCATACAAACCTTAGGGGGTGTAGCCAGGTGAGTGAAGGGGGGTCACCGATCCTCCGATAGGGCTCCCGGTTGACATTCCCGCCCCAAAGCGCGGCTACTAGTCGACGCTGCGGGTGTAAGCCACATGCAAGCCATCCATCAAAAGCCTCGATGTCCGAATTTTCAAAATGACACGTCCTCGACTTTATGCCGGTTTTTGTCTAATAAAATCTCTTCAACCCTATGCATTCCTAAAAGGTTATAAACAACCTAAAGTGTGGATATTTGGGAACAATTGGGTTGACCCGAAATTATCAAGACCTTCACATAGACCGTAACCCGAATGGTGGATCCCAGAAAGAGTATAGGCCCTTCGCTAGGGGCTTCGGACGGCCAGTAGTACAGGTGAAAAACGTTGGTCCTATATTTTGGAGACGGTATCCACTATTCCAAGATTTAATCATTGAACGTGTCAAAACAAAGCACAGTGCTTGTCCGGCTTCTTAGGTTTTTGTGCGTTGCTTGCGCTTCAACCTTTCTCAAAAATGATTTTGTTCCTTATACTTTTCTTCTCTTTGTGCTTTTATTTTTGTACATAAAAGAAAGCCCATTTCAAAAATTTAAAACATTTTTTTTCCAATCCATTTTTGTAGAGGGAGAATCTCGCTTCGTTTTCTAGCGCGACATTCAAGGTCAGTTCCAAATATCACTTTGATCAAGGTCTACTCCGGGTTTTCTCATCAAGCATGGCCAACAGCGGACAAAAATCAGGAAATGGGGCTAGGGGCTCACTTAACATTGAGCTGAGGAATGCAGTGGAACAATGGTTGGAATGGCGCTTGAACGAACACACCAATCGCATGACCAGCCTTTTGCAAGAATTTCAGAAAGGGATGTTGGATCAGATGGCAAGCCTCTTGTGGGACCAAAGTAAATTGGATCTCAACGAGCTCCAGGCACCCCAATTCCAAAATATCGATTTCGATCTCAACTCTTCTTCCCCCCGAGATATGAGGTTCATGACATGTAATGATAATGCGCAGCAGATGGCAAATGACAATTCAAGTTTGCATAATGTTGGGGATCAAAAACCAAGTCGCTCACAGAGAAGGTTCAGTCGTCACGATAGGCACTTTGATGAATTGTATGCTCCCATGAGTGTGATACTCCACGACTTAATGGCTCGAGGCTTATTGAAACCTATGGAAGGTTATGTGCCGCCAAATCCGTTGCCAAAACGTTGGGATGATTCTGTGCATTGTGAGTTTCATCAGTCAAGAGGGCATAGCACAGACAATTGCTTTCAACTCCATCATATAATCCAAAACCTTATTGATGAGGAAATCATTGAGAAGCCCATACCGCAAATCAACCCGCCTTATGACAATCGTAACGCCCCAAGTCCTATGACTCCATATTGTGTAAACCCGTATGGAACCCCGAAATATTAAAATCATGTCCCATCTGGCAAGGCTAAGGAGAAGAGTTTGGTTAGAAAGGAAGATAGACAATTCGATGAATTTGGAGCCCCGATATCCAGTGTTTTTTACAGTTTGGTTTCTCAGGGAATCATGAAGCCCATGGAAGGGTATAAGTTACCCAACCCGTTGCCTAAATCTTGGGACCCCTCAAAGCTCTGCATGTATCATCAAGTTTGGGGTCACGATACTGACTCGTGTTGGTCTCTCAAGCACGCCCTCCAGGACCTTATTGATAAAGAAGCTATCCCAAAGCCTCCCCCAAAGGCTTCAAGTTCGAAGGTGTCATCCTAGGGGCTCACTGAGCCCCCAGGAAGGAGTTCTCTTTTGTTAGATGATGACCGCAGTGTACCGGCGCGAGAAAATGCTCCTCTTGTGAATAATGGAAGTTTACCGACCCGAGGGATTATGTCTCCTTTTGCTGTGAATAGGGCACACCGCCTAACTCTAATCCCTTTTGCTTTCGGGCCCTTCCTAAAATGCGCTCACACTTCTTTTGCTTTCCAACTCCATGCTTGCGTGTCATCTTTTCTGTAATATATTTATTTGCTTGCTTGTCTTGTAAATATGTTTTCAGTTAATGAACTCGCGTTATAATCAAGTGCCTTCATAATCACATATTTTATAAATTTGGTCCCACAAATGATTAATCGCACTTAATTAAAAGCAAACGATAATAAACGGGACTAATTCTAGACTGCGATTAATTGAGGTGAGAACTAGGGTTGACAGTGCTCAACGGAATTCACAAACGAAGGCAATCAATGAAGTTCACGAAGGCGATCGACAAAGTCATCCGACGAACGAGGATTTCAGGGTGCAATCAAGGGCATAATCAAAGAGGCCAATCAAATGGTAAAGGCCGAAGATTATCACAGTCATGCCAACACAAGTGTTGGCAATTTTCCTTTAATGTATGATGCATTGTAAATTCTCGAATATTGTATGTTTATGTTTTTGTAAAAATAGTTGTATTCCGCACGCTATGATGTTTCTTCTTGAGTGCAAAAAAAAAAAAAAAAAAAAAAAAAAGAAGAAGAAGAAGCATTATTCATTTATTTTGGTACATATTCCATTTGCTTTATTGTTTAATTCAATTGTTTTAGAAAGGATATCGCGACACTACAAATTCATGTGTGTGCCGTCAACGACGGCAATTGGCATTTCATTATGAAGATTTTATCACTTTTTGCACAAAGGCAAGGCATGGACCGAGGGTCCGACAATCTCATGTGACGTCATCAATTTTAAGGAGCACCGCGTATGCGAGGCCAATCTGCACTAAAGAAGATCTCGATCTTTCAACTTTGGGCAAGCACCATCAACGACGACAACTGGTGTCTTTATTGGAGACCAACATGCTCTGCCAAACCCTTACACTGAGGGAGCCCAGCGGCCAAAGGTCATACAGCCTCTAATCAATCTCAAAAAGTGCGACAACGACGACAAGGACCTCCCATCCACGAGGTCAACAGGCGGTGCTAATTACAATTGTTGGACGGTGTTCTCATCTCGATTTGTCACGGTCTAATTTGAGTCCAAATAAATCTTTTCTAAAAAATAGAAATTAACTTTTTGATTTTGAAGCACTTGACCATTAATGCGAATTCTAATCTTGAGTCATTGATTTCGAATGTGAGAAATTTCCTCGAGTCTAGGGGCTTCCCCCTACTCTTGTCCTTCCGTCAATTTTTTCTGCGTAAACACAATGTCAAAGATCCCACGGGATCTTTCTTTGCTTTCCCAAAACACTGGCCTTGTGCCTTCCCCAGTCAATTCCTGTAATTTGTCACAGCAAGGGAGGCGAGGGAATGTGATCCTCTGACTCTCAAAATCCAAAATCTGGAAGTATGCTCAAATGAATGAATGTGAACTGGGGCTGCGCGTCAGGTTTCAGAAATGATAGATGGATTCCCCGTTAATGCAAAACGTCTCAGGGGTAGGACAACTCTCACAGATAGTTGGTCCTTGGAAGTTTTAACATCAAAAATCATCAGCATTTGTGAGACAACCGTCACAGATGGTTAGGTCCCTTTCAAGAGAATCATCGGAGGGAAGTTTCTCAGATTAGTAGTTTGGGCCACAGGTCACAAAGCTCAATCGCCGGCAATACTGGGGGCTGTGTATAATTGGTTAATTCTTGAAGACAGTTGAGTTCCACCATCAAAGCGTCGAATGCAAATATGACTATCACATTGTGTGAGTTACTCCCAGTAGCGAAACATCGATTCAGTGACAACTCTCAATGACAGTTATGACTCAAAGCAGTATGAATAACAAAGCATGAAGCTGCCTCAAACCAATAAAGAGTACAAAAATCACCTTGGGATAGCAGTAGGGGCTTCAGAACTTATGACCGCTTTTACAAACAGCGAGGTCCTCAGAAAATGAGTCGTCAAATATGGGGCTGATCCTTGAAAAAGTGAGGGCTTTCATGGTTAAAGATCTGGGACTGGTTCTGAAAAGGCACTGGGGCTTCCACAACCGACATCTGGGGGGCAAGGCAAAGTAATCCACCAGGAGAGACACCGTCGAGTAAACTTGATCAAATGGGTGTAGAGAATTGACCTTTCGAGTACTCGCGCTAGGCCTCCAACCTCGCCCCACCATATATCTCACCATAACTCCCATTCCTCGCAAAGTTTTCAAAAGAAAAATGCACAGTTCATTCCTTTCCCGATTTTCCCTCTTTGCACATGACACTTTGTTTCATTTTATAAAAAGAATGATGGCTGAAATGCAAGCAATGCACACGTGTCGAAAGAAAAAAAAAAGAGAGTGTTTTCAATTCTGAAAGAAAGATGGTAAGATTTAAATTTCAAAATCATTTGCAAAGGAAATCCTCGTTTGAAGTCCTTCAATCATCAATGAAAATGAGAAGTTTTTGAAGTGAAAAATGCGCGCTATGATATTGCATACTTGTGAAAATCTTTTGCAGGTGTCCAAATCTAATCCCATGTAGGTACCCCATCGCAAGAAGGGTCATCTCCAACGAATCGTATGTCAAACAAAATTGTGTTTTTCGAGTTTTTCACAAACTCGAACTAAGTAAGGTCTGATTCCCGAAAGGGATACGTAGGCAGCTTGCTTCGGCGAGTCCGACCACAAGCACATCGAAATGATGGAAAGCGAGCAGTTCTCAACGTGATATGTTCTTTATCTCTCGATCTTTTAATCATGATGATTTGGTTGCGTGTATGACACACTCTCTGCACATGAATGTCACGATATATCTGTATGCTTGTGAAAGGTCTTATGCAGGTACTCAAATCCAATCTCCGAGGCTAGGTCACGTCCAAACCCCTCAAGAAAGGTCTTATTCAACATCACACCATATATGTTCCAATCAAATTGTGTTTTTCGAGTTTTTCACAAACTCGAACTACGTAAGGTCTGATTCCCGAAAGGGATACGTAGGCAGCCTATCACCTCAGGTCCGACCACACACGCATCAAAACGTTGCAATGGAGATCTTGGCACAGCAAGTCCGACCACACACGCATCAAAACGTTGCAATGGAGATCTTGGCACCGCAAGTCCGGCCACAAAACGCATCAAAATGTTGAGAAGGGGAGCTTGACCACAAACGCCTCAAAATATCCCAAAGCAAGTTTGTTCATGCACTCATCGAAGCAGCTCGCAGAAACCCGAGATGGCCCCCCGATAAATCCAAACAGTTCCAGACATGAAAGCATGGTAATTGGATCGTTCTCCTCAAGCCAAGAATCAAAAATCTCATCACACAGCAACTACAAAGCCAAAGGATCCCCCCATGGCAGCAGCTTGCAGCGTATCCTTGATTTATCAAATATGAATGTGTGTTGAATTTTAGATCATCTTGTTCCTATCATGCCATTATCATGTAATGTCATATACAATGTTGCACCCCCCATCCCCAGCATGTCATTTTCACATCCATATGCTTACCATGCTAACATCGTAATTGCGGTCACCATCACGTCAAATCTAATCATAATCTTTGGTAAAAATGTGAGTTTTTAAAAGAGAAAAGAAACTTGTGCATCTAGGTCACAATCAAAAATCAAATGCAATTGGCACTAGCATAAGTACTTTTGTGGCTTGCAAATGTTTATGCTTGAACAGGTGCGCTCCCGAGCTTATCAACTCCGTTCCCGCTTAACAGTGGTTCACTGTAAGGCAAAGCTCAGAATCTCATCACATTGCAATCTCAAAGCTAAAGGATTGGAGCAAAACCACAACGTGCAGCGTATCCTTGAATTTTCTTTCATGATATTTTTCTCGAGTGTTTGAAATGTCTTGAATCTCAAAAAATTTGGTTACTTTGGTCTGTTCGGCCGTCCCCCGAATTTGACCCCCCTCGAATGCTTGGTTACTCTGGTCTATTCGGCCGTCCCCCGAATTTGACATTTTCAAAATGCTTGGTTACCCCGGTCTGTTCGGCCGTCCCCCGAATTTGACCCCCCTCGAATATTTGGTTACTCTCTGGTCCACTCGAGCGCTCGGGTTGGACCTCCCTCAGAACTACGCCCCGACTTGATTCCCGAAAGGGATACGTAGGCAGCTCGATAACAAGAGTTTCAGTCGGACGTTCTATCGAATTGATGTTACCTCAACCCCGGCTCAGAGATGTATGTGATCTCACCAACCCATAAGCCGTTCACCCATTCCAATCCCCAGCAAAGAGAATTCGGTTTCTCAATGCATCCCCAGCATCCATCCGAACTACGATTGGTCTGATTCTCGCAAGAGATACGTAGGAAACTTGGGAACCCAGGTTCGACCATACTTGTTGTTTGCTTGCTTGAGTAGAACTATGGAGGCTTGATTCTCGCAAGGGATACGTAGGAAGCCCTACTTTGGGCTCAGCCGTCAAACCCTAGACGAGATCGGTTGTCTATATTGGATCGTCGAATCCACTTTACATCACAAGTGAATTCAACGAGGGGCTCTGTAGACACCCCGATCTCGCACCCCTAAAACCAACCATTTGATTCGGTCTAAGCGCGATAATTGGCCTAAAATCCCAGATTTGGCCGTTCGGGACTACCGTACATCTTATCGGTGCATCGGATGGAAAAACCATGTCCGGATTCATGATCAGGGCTCAAAACCGAGTAAACAGGCGTATTCTTCGAAAATTGAGCGTCGGGACCCTACGACGGGCCCCGCACCCCTAGAACGCCTTTTACCGGATATCCCTTGCATTTAAAATTATATTATTTTATTCTTTACTCTTTAACATATTATAGATATGCCATTATGACCAGAATAATACGAGGAGCAACTTTTGTGTTGGACCCGCGGACAACCGGGACACCGGAACGCGCACAACGGAGCAGTTGCAAGCTGTTGCGGAGCGGGAACACGGAGCCAGAAAATCATGCATGTTCACTCCCACAAAACTCGGCACATGGCTGCAATATGGGGGGGTCACATGGGCCAAAAATCAACCAAAAATGGACAAGTGGCATTTCAAAAAGTGGAAATCACCAAGTCAAAGCAACACCATCACTTTTGGCCATTTTTTCCACCCCATTTGCATGAATTTCGGGCAAGCAACCACCACCCCCCATACTACCCCTACTCTAGGGGCATTTTGGTCAAAAAACTTACCTCCCTCCTCCATATACTTCCTAGGTTGATCCAAGAAAAGGGGGGATTCATTCAACACACATATTACACTACACACTCCCTCCATACACTTTCACTCTTGCTCTTACTACCACCATTCCACCACCACTACCACCACTCATCCACCACATCTCCACTACTAAACCACCACCCAAACACCTCAAACAACCCCTTCAAATCTCAAGCAACAACAACAACAACAACAACAACAACAACCACAACCACCACAACAACAACTTCAATCAAACAAAAAAAAGTCTTCCCTTGGAGACAAAGGAAGCACACCACCCTCTCTTAATCTAGGTAAGTTTCCTTTTTATATATCATAGATTTGATAAAATGTAAGTTTAAATGAGTTGTTTGGGAATCTAGTCAACTAGTGACTAGATTCCCCTTATTACCTATGTAATCTATGTTTTTACTTTGTAAATAAACATGTTCTATATATTATAAATGTTCATACTTCAGTCCTAGCATGTATATATGTCTTGAGTTCATTTTGGTGTTAATCTCATGCTTTAGATCTCAAATCCCAGCAAGATATAGTCCATTTGCTCAGCATGTGTATATTCTGCCCTCATCTCCTTCTTTGTTGTTTATTCTCATTTTTGTTTATGTTTGTTCATAAATAGACACATGATAATGTTAATAACACATCAATAAACAAGTTCCCTAAGTTTCATGGGTTTATTCCAAGTTTATGCCACGTTTTGACCTCCATCTTCATGCCATATATAATCTGTCCAGCATGCTTAGTTTCAACCAAGGATTTTTATGTGCTGTTTTCTCTATCATAACTCTGTTTATAGATCTAACTCAAAATATCAAAGTTGTTCCTTGCATATTGAATATGATTCTTGCCAAGTTTCGTGGTTTACATCCATGTCTAGGTCATGTTTTGGTAGGAATTTTCGTAGTACAGAACTGTTGCCTTGCTTGCTGCACTCTGGATTAGTCTGAGTTCTTAAGTCCAAAACCTACCAAAACTCGTTTTTCAAGCCTAAGTCAAAACATGAAATTTATTCTCAAAAGACTAATAAAGATGTACATGATCTTGAAATAATTTTATGACCTAAGGAAAGGCCCCTTTCCATTTTATAAATCAAGTGTCTTCTCTCAGACTAACATTTCCAGATTCTGACATGAAAATGTCAGAGGCCTTTTGATGCACTTAAACTCGTTTTATTCACGAACTGTTTTGGGTACATCATATTAAATATGTGATATTCAAGTTTCATGTTTTGAGTTTTCTCAGACTCATAGGTTATGATATTGTAAATTGTCCGTCAAAATCTGATATGCAATGCTTTGCTGTGCTGGGCTGATTTTATGTTAATGTTTTTGGCATGAGTTAAGCATGAAATATTTATCAATAAATCCAACCAAAATTCATACATGTTATCTAACATCTTGGGAGTGAACCCCAAGCTTTATATCTCTTTTTGGATAGGTGTTTCACAGGTACAATCCATGGCGACCCACAGCAGCCCCGTGAACCTGGAGGATCAATCTTGCACTCGGATATTCTTTTCATGGGATTTATCCCATTTTTTGTATATATGTTTTATTTGTACAATATTCCCCCTTCCCCCTTTAATTGCTCATACTTGTATATATGATTCAAACCTTTTTTCAAAACCAATCGGGAATCCACCCAAACCGATTCCCGGTTGCGAATTAAAACAAACGTGCCTAGACTAGGAGACTCCCCTGTACATAAACATACACATTTTTTATAAGTTAGGACATAAAACACATTTTCAAAAGGCAAACTAAAATCAAGCGTAGGCGGAAGCATGCTAGAGACCGAAAGGGCGAGCGGAGTGCCTAACACCTTCTCCTCTCGTAACATAGCCCCCGAACCCACTTCTTTTCAAAACAAAAGGTTTTATCTCTATTTTCCTTAAATAAAATGAGGTGGCGACTCTTCTTTTTTCAAAACCAAAGTAGGGTAACCATTATGAGAAACCGAGCGGATTCCAGCCGCGTTTCACACGGATCCCTCACGCGGGTACGGGCGCGGGCTCTCACACCCGCGCGGTTCCCACTTTGGCAGTAGCGGATTACACCTTATTTCCCTCCCTTTTCTTATTTACAAACATCGTCTTTAGTCAAAATCCCCTCCTTGATCACAAACATTAAAACCTTTTTATTTGTGACATTCCAATCCCATATTTCTAGCCCTTTTCATAAAAACAAAATATATCCTTTTTAGTTTTATTTGATTTTCTTTTATTTATTTATTTCATTTATTAATTTATTTATCTTATTTTTTATTGATCAATTCTATTTCACATGGATTGATCATCTTTCCCTCCAACCTTTCCCTCTCTTTTTTACCTATAAAACCCCCCCTTCTTCTACCTTAGAAAAGGGAACTCAACATTTTCTCTCTAGCCAAAACTCTAGACTTTTAGGACCTCAATTTTAGACTTCAACTTTCTTTACCACTACAATATACACAAATTCTCCCAACAAGAGTTCTTAGTAACAAGACTCTACACAAATTGTTCTACAACAAACAGCACTTTCTCGCCAAGTTTGAGGTCCTCTTTCTTAAGGTACAACTTTACCTCCTTCTTTTCTTATTTTGTATTTCTTAGTAATGTATTCAATCCCCATCAATGGGACAGGACCAATATGACTACTTCACATATTGAAGTTAGTTAAGGTTATCTCCCTACATTTCAAACAATACTTTAATTTCCATTCACCTTTTAATGTAATCTTTAGCAGAAATTAATAAATAAACAATTCTCTTTTATTTTCCCTTGCAAATTTCCCCTTTCTTTTCATTTGTAATTGTTAGCACTTTTATACTAATAAATCGAAGGACTTTCCTATGCATTAGAACACCAAAAGTAGCAAGACCCGCATAAGCGGGTCGGAGTGGGTGTTTAAGTACTTCCCGCTCCGTCACCTAACCCCCGAACCCCTCTCTTCCCGAATCTCTGGTTTTCGTACATAAAAAATTGGCTTTTCTTAGGTTTTCTCGTGTTCTTCTAAAATGTGGGTGGCGACTCTAAAATCAAGTAGACATCCTAAGGTAATTCGCGCGCTCTAGCCAAGCCGCGGTTCCCCGGGGTATCTACAACCCCCCCATTGCCTTGCAAGAAGCGTCGCTGAGGGGCTACTGTTAGTACCCGATCTGAAAATGAGTTCATTAGGGCTTTCCTAAATATACAAGGACTTTATAGGAATTAGAAACTTTGCAAAGACTTGTCCTGGATTCCCGAAATATAGCTCAATGTACCAAAAATGGCCAAAATAGGGTTTCTTTATCTCAGATAAAACCCTAGCTTGAAAATTACGTCACCTTGGAATCATGGCCACGCGGCCACATCCATCCTTGGCCATGCGGCCACTTTTTTCCATGTCCAGGCCGCCATGTTTTCCACAGAAAATCCCAGCCGTCAGATCTCTCAATCAGTTTACTATATAAGGCCTCCCTTGCCTCATGATTCCGGATCTGAATTTTGATCAAGTTTAGGCTCCCCAAGTGATAAAAATACTCTCTAATCAAGGCATTCAAGCATCCAAGAACACTCTCAAAGTTCCCAAGAAGATCCAAGTTTATTTCTTGCCAACATAGGTAAGTTTTCTAACATTTTCTTCATGTTCTTGCCATGTTCTTAGTGTAGATCCATAATATTCATGTTCTTAGAATGTTTATTTATATGTTCTTCATATCATTCATATGATTATAATATGTTCCTCGCATGTTCTTCATATTCTTAGATTAAAACCTTATTTGTGCTAGATGCGATCTTCATGATTAATGTGTTATTTCATAGCCAATGATGATCTAGGGTTCATAAACCCGAACACGATCTAGGAACTACTTCTAAACCATAATCTTTAGGTAATTCCCCCATCATTATGCATTATCCCGATTCTCCTACCTATTCTAAATTCTTCTCGAACTACGCTGACCTGAGCTTCTCACATTGAGAGGAACGTAGGCAATCTTTAGATTCGGTCTCAAACACATTACACACAACATACACTGCATCATGATAGAAAGACCGATCATTCGGGTGATAAGAGTGATAACGCTTAATATTCTTCTCTTGTCGTAATTTAACCCCGAACCCATTAAACATGCTTTTTCTCAATGTTTTGGCTATAATTAAAACGGCATGGCGACTCTCGTATTGTGAATGTTGCTATGAATATTTCCCTTTATTATTAATGATTATTACTAGATACTTCTGATGCGTCGCTTCATCAGAAAGGGGTATTCACATTAGGCTATCATAACGGTTATGGTCCTAAGGCATAAGATGGGATTAAAACATGTATGACATAAGATGTCAAAATCCTAAAAATGATCTAAGAGTCACATCTGATGTAATTAATAAAGAGTTATCTACCTAAATAGCTTGGTTTTGAGGTTTATGCCAAAGAAGACTCACAAATCAAGTGAAATATGGATCTTAGCCCACAAAAATTATATTATACAATTATTGTATTTAAATGTGTATAATTTAGTGGGAGTATTTATGAAATACATTAAATATCTCTAACTGATAATGGTATGAAATATAGGTGTATATTTATTTGCATATTTGTGTAGAATGTTTTAAAATATGATCATGATTAATTACTGCGAAATACCCCACTTAAGAGAATGAGATTAACTTCCTTAACCTAGTCATGAGCTTAAGAATTTTTCTAAAGCAAGAACGGAAATTATGAATTCTTAATAAATCTTATTATTCCTAAGAAACCTAATGCCGTAAGGACGGACTTAAACATAAATTAGAATCATGTGGATGAATCTATAGATGTCAATTATCCTACGACTTGCTACCATATATTTAGCACTTAAGAAGTATCTGAAATATATGGATGCTTATGTGATAAGCAATCACATAGGAAACGTTCCTACAAGCAAGAAAGGCAAGAAAAGTTTGAGATTGATTAGAGCCTAACATTCATGTGATGATTGAAAGTTATGTTAATAAGTTCTCATGTTTTGAACATGGAGACACATATTAATTACCTTATTGGCTTGATAATCAAGTTAGTTTGGAACTAACAAACGGATTTGATATTAATTCATAAGCGACATTTAATGTTTAAAAATGCTAAGTCTTAATATCAAATGAAAACCTTCTCAAACTTTAAAAGGTTAATAAAGAAAAAGATTTAAGATAAACGTAAGACAAGAGTCATCAAGCCTAAAGGAAATATTTGTGGGTAAAACCAAAATACTGAGGATGTAATTGCTACCATGGCAATGTGATTTACCATCGGATAAATTACAATTTTAATTAAAAGATCAAAAGGAATGGTAGTAGGACTACCACATCAAGTATTTCTGTTAATATTCTACTTCTAATTTCTTGGGTATTGGATACCGGATATGGATCCCACATTTGTATAAATGTGTAAGACTTGATAAATAAAAATACTACTAAAAAGGGTAAAGATTAGCCTATAAGTTGATAATGATGCAAAGGTTGCAACATTAATCATAGGAATTTGCGATGTGTCTTTACCTAGAAGGTTCATATTTGTTTTGAACAAATTGGTGTTATGTTCCTACTTTAAGTATAAATATTATTTTGTTAGAAGATAATGGTGTTGGGTTTCGTAGTAACATGCGCAGCGGAATAAAGCATTTAAATTTTTCATGAAACCTAAAGCCCATGGATCCATTCATATGATTAAGTCAAACACATGCATAATGAATACTAGAATACTAACCCTTGATGACTTTGATTTTGCAACCTTGAATTCGGTGGAGGCTTGAAAGCTTGATCATGAACAGAGTAAGAACACGAACTTTGAAGATGATAATTTTCACCCTCTAGCGATATCCACACCACGAACGAATATCAAGAACACTTGATCTTGGTTGCTAGACCAAATTGTGAAACACGCTTTCACAATGTATATAACTATATAGAATTATTATGTGTGTGTATTCTTGTTCTTGAATCTAAGGATTTCTTAGAACAAGAAATAAACCCTCTCAAACCCCTTGGAGGTACTCACCCAATTCCCTCACAATGTCCGAAGCCCACTCACCCAATTCCCTCACCATGTCCGAAGCCCATTACTCCTCCAAGCCCAACCGGTTCCCTCAAGCCCCCACCAAGCCCAATCAAACACCCCTCCTTCCAGCCCAGTAATCCAATCCCATTCCCAGCCCCTTTCATGCACCATTTCAGTCCAGAATTGTCCACTAAAATAGCCAAAATTTCAGCCCATTGTTGTTCACCAAATGATCCAATTTTTATTTCATTTAAGATGAAAATATCTCCTCTTTGCTTAGCCCCTAAGAAAATAAAAAACCAATAGTTGAGGGACCAAAATGTTACTTCTAATTGCAAACAAGTCCCCAATCCTTCCTATAAATAGAGAGTTCATCCTCTCTCATAGGAGGAGGAATTCTCCCCTAAAGTTACTCTCTAAAAATTTCTTCTCTCCAAAATGAAGGAATTTTCTTTGTAAAAGATGGTGATCAATCCATGTTAAGTGAAATCTTAGTGTCCAAGAACTCTAAGTAAAGAAGAAAAAGGCAAACTTGGGTCAATCAATTAATGATTTACCCCAATCTTGCTTAAAGGTTGAATCTTTACTTTATTGTCATCTTCATCTTTTTCTTGTTGGAATTTTAGCTTTGTTCATCTTCTTGCTCCTAAAAATGTAGTCTTTATAAATATACATGATTGGATCCAAATACTCTTATGATCCCAATGGTTTCATCTTACACTTTTATGGTGTATTAAAATGATGAACTAAGTGGAGAGGAGTATTTGTTATGTTTATGTCATTTATGTCATTTATGTTTATGCAATTTAATTTATGTCATTTACATTTATGCAATTTAATTTATGTCATTTACATTTATGCAATTTACTTTATGTCTTTACATTTATAAGTTTTTATTTTACAAGTCTTTATTTATCCATGTAATCTTTATATAACTTGGATCTAAATACCCACATGATCCTAAAAGCTTCATCTTGCACTTTAATAATGCATCAAAATGATGAACTAAATGGAGATGGGATTTGTTACATTTAAAGTCTTAATCTTTAATGTTTATCTCAATTTAAAAGTCTTTATTTCAAATCTTTTCTTGTTTATTTTACTTGGATGATAAAGCCACACTCTTTATTCATCCAAGTAATGATTTGTCCAAGAAAAGCTTTTATTTATTTTAATCTTGTAATGATTACCTTGCTTGGATGATAAAGTTGACCATCTTTATTCACCCAAGTTGTGGTCTCATCCAAGTAAAGGTATTAGTTGTCCCTTTTGACTTTATTAATCCTTTCCATGATTAATTAAAGTCCGTCCCCCAAAATATCTTATTTTACTTGGATGAACATTATATTTTGCCTCTTTAAAGTATCAAAATGAAAACAAATGGGCATTAACATGCCTACATTTTATTTCCAAAATCCCCTTCTAAAAACAAGTCGGTTTCTCCCGTTTTCAAAATACACACACACACACACTTGCACAATTTTGTTAACAAACTTAGGGAGACTCAGTTTTTTCCGAGGCACTTTGGGTAAACTACCAGTTAAGTTCTTCCCAAAGCGTAACCTGACCTCCGAATCCTTTGTCTCTAACCATTTTTCGTTAAGTTTGGGTTTAAAGTTAAACTAACGTCGTGACTCCATTTTTTCGTTAAAGTACCGTGTTTGATTCTCGAGGGAACTATTCATTTTTTTCTGCGGGTATCTTACAGATATCTGTAAGAGCTACCACTACCTTGGGCGGAGGATTGCTCGCTAAGAGCCTTCTCGAACTTGGACCCAGCGGTTACCATAGCCTAGAGATTAGGGTAGAAGTGGTGACTGATCAAAGCCCGCAATTGATGTTTCAGACATGACTGAAAACTATCTAGTTGCTTATCCTCAGTAGGCGGATTGGAAATTTCTCCAAGTTTGTAATTCCACCTCTTGTAGAATTCACCAATTGGTTCATCATTTCTTTTCAAGGTGCTTTTCAAGTCAGTGCGATTGGTTTCCCACTCCAAGTTAGACCGGTATTTGGTGAGGAATGCGTCTTTGATCTGTTCCCATGTGATCCGAGACTCGTCCTTTAGGTTAAAGAACCATTTGAGTGCATTTCCTCTCAAAGACAGTTGGAAGTGATCGGCCATTTGTTGCACGGTACAACCCTTCGCCCTCATTGCCAAGGTGTAGGCATTGAGATGAGTCTGGGGGCAAGCAGTTCCATCGAACTTATTAATCTTCGGAATTTTGAATCTGTGCAGAAAGGGAACAATTTTATCCAGATCGGTGATTCCCAAGCCGGACTTCTTCTCGTTCATCCCCTCAAACCTTTCTTCTATTTGTTTCAACTTTTCTATCAACCATCCCATTTGAGTGTCCATGTGCAGGCTAGAGTTAATGGATCCCATGGTCTGGGTTGTCACCGGCATTATGGTCGGAGGCACGATGGTGGATGGTATTACCGGTGGAAGGCTTTGAGGTGATGCATGGGTGTAGACTTACCCATATCCCTGATTACTTGTTGGGATGTACGGTGGAGCGGCTTCAGAGGTTTGTGTCACTGGGTGGTGAAATGGGTATGGCACTCCTTAGGATGCGGTTGACAAAGATGGAGGTGGTAACCGGGCAGTGGCCAGAGCTAAGGGTGCTCGGCTCATTGGGATTGGACCATATGGGTTGAATCCGGGCGGATATGTGGGAAAACCTCCCGGCAGGATAAAAGAAACTTGGGTGGTGGGCACACTTTGGTGAATGGTGGTTTGGAATGTGGGACGTGAGGTTGCCACATTAGGGTAAGTTTGGGGAGGAGGAACTCGGTTAAAGCCTTGGGGTTGCACATTTTCAACCTCCTCTTCATCAATGATTTCCATAAAGCCTCCATCATTCTCAAACACGACGGCTACCCCTCTTTGTCTCATGGGTTCCACAACCCTATTCTGTATATCTTCCTAATGTTTTTTGATACTTTCTACCCTGGCCCTGGCGGCCTCTAGAGCTTTTACAAATTCTTCCCTGGTGAGCCCATTAGGATTAACTGCGTTGTCACCCCTACTACTACTTCCTGCAGATGATAAAATCTTGTATATGTCCTGAATGTCCTGAATGTTTTGAATGTCTTAAGATGAGACAGTAACTTGAAGTATAAGACAATAAAATCTTGTACATGACTTGAACATCCAAATAATTGGATTAAGACTTGAATATAAGATTATAAAATCTTGTACGTGCCTTGACACCAATATAGGTGTATGGTAATAAACTTGAAAGAGTCTTGATGTGTATATGCGAATCTTGCATATATTTACTTGATAGAATGTGGCTTCTTGATTGATTGGTACATGGTATGAATAACCAAAGAATTGGTTATGGAACTAGATAGAGAATGATTAACTCTACTACATACTTGAACTTGATACGTGTATATTGGAAGTGCTATAAATAAGCACTAAAGTGTAAATGATTTAGTTTTTAATCGTGTATATACTCAATGAAGTATATAAAATATAAAGAAGATATCTTGTCTTGAAATGAGTTCCTAAAGAAAATAAGGACTAGTGTAATATGAAGATCATTCATATAATCGTGAATACTACGATTTAAATTAATAAGAATGGTTATGGAACACAATATGTGTTAGGAAATGTATTCGATTACTAACGATACATATACGTGAAGTATGACTGTGTCTAGGAACAAGGTGACCTATTCTACTACGTGTTTAGAGTCTAAGGTGTTGGGTTCTACTTGATAGTAAGGGTATTGTGATAGACACTTTAATGTGTTAAACGTGATATGAATATGTACGTGCAAACTTGGCATGTGACAAAGTGATATACCCTACTACTTGACTGAAGTCTGTTATTAATGGACTCTTACTTGGATTGATCGTGTTACATGGACACCTTATGTGCCAGTGTTATCTTGGTTTATATTCGCAATAATTGCGTACGTGTACTTGTATTCTCGTAAGCACATGATACATAATTACATGGTGCATATTCTCGTGAGCACATGATACATAATTACATGGTGCATATTCTCGTGAGCACA
Organism: Campanula takesimana; assembly: GCA_026119855.1. Lineage (NCBI taxonomy): Eukaryota > Viridiplantae > Streptophyta > Magnoliopsida > Asterales > Campanulaceae > Campanula > Campanula takesimana. The sequence goes on from JAOWBW010000552.1 coordinate 711,512, forward strand.
TGATACATGATTACATGGTGCATAAAGAATAGTCCACTAATAAGGGACTGAGTTCTGTTCTCGTAGTTCAAGTAAATATCTACTTGTACATTCTTGTGTGAGTCCAGCTGGTTCTCCTTGCTTGTTCGAAAATATATAGGTTCACGCTTGTCGCGAGAGCTGGGGTTTAAGTGACAATCGGGTCCCTATGTATTTCGGCCTGACCCCTTACTACCGGCCATAGTAAGGGCATAGCTTCCTTGGTTGGAGCAATAAGCCTGACCTAAGTGAATGCTAACTCTTGTCCTGTTCACCTCATGGATCTTGTTCTTGTGGATGACACTGGTTACCAGGTCTTCTTATATACTGCACAGCAGTCTCTTGTTCTTGTTCTTGGTTGTCCTTAGCTAGCAAAGCATCGAAAACAAATGGTATTCTTGGGAGGAATAAGGAAGGATTCAGGTACAATGCGTGATAGGCCTATGTGCATCTTGGTGAGCTGGTCTAGCCTCTCACACTACTTGACTACTTGTTACCTGATCATTTCTTGAGCTTGATTACTTGTTGAGTTGGTTTAGCCTCTCCTATACTTGTTACTTGATGATACTTGATATATGATTACTTGAGTATCTACTTGTATTGCATGATAACATGACATATAGTTGCATGTTAATAGCTTACTGAGATTTATCTCACCCTTTATTTGTTTAATTGTTTCCCCCCAGGAAAGCAGGGGATAGTACGCAGTGAGGCTCGACTTAGCTGGGAATTTACTTAGCAGGATATTCTTGTTCGAAGTTAGTGTCCTTTTATATTTTGGTAAGGACGATCTTGTATGAGTTAATAAACTCTGGGCTTGTATTGGGGTAGTATTTGTTGTCCCTAGACAGTTCTTGATGCCATCTTATTTGCTAGGCATGTCTTCCGCTGTATGTAACCTTGTTTGGTTTTAATTTTCTTGGTCTAGAACTCGTTGTGAGCTATCTTAGCTCCTTATTCTTGAGTAGATATAGCATGTCAGTTTGTTTCTAGCAGGTATTGTTCCTGTTTCCCGTTAGTTTCTTGTTTCTTGTTAGTTACGTGTACCAGGTTCGAGGTTCTATTAGGGAATCCCGGGACTTGGGGCGTGTCAGTGTGGTATCAGAGCTATGGTTTAGCTCTAAGCCTGGATAGGGTCTATGGCCTAGGTTGGGTTAGTCTTGGGCGTGCTACCGACGTCGAGTGCTTCGTTACTTGTTGTCATACCAGGCATAGGACTGGTGTTGATAGGATTGATCCAATTGGATTAGATGGTTTGAGAATCGAGAGCGCGAGTCTTTAAAGACTTAGGCGTATCTATCTTGTCTTGTGGACATTGTTTCGTGCTATATATGCATGCTTGTCCTTATCTCGTGAATTGCGTGGAAGTGTATTCTCTAGTAAGAGACTACGTGTTGATATTGTTATTAGTAAGAGCTTGATAGAAGTGTGGGTGATAACACCCTATACGTTCTATGTTAACTTGGTCATGTTACCTAGATGGGACATTGATGTGATACGTGTTATGGCTTGGCTCTTACGTGTTATGATTTGGCTTTCTATATGTTATGCCATTCTTGTTTACCACAATAGATGGTAATTATTTCCATGCTAGTATGCTTGACTATATATGTGAGCATGATAGATTTATGCATAACCTTTATGTTCTGCATTGAGAGTCTAGAAAGGATTCTTGAGATTGTACTGGGTATTTAACCTATGTGATTGATAGTGGAATTTCTACACCAAACCAGATGGATGTATCCATTCTTGATGAGAAACTTGGATTATCTTGAGTTGTGACAGTGCGAATACAGTGCTGACATCTGGATTAATGTTCTTGAGATCGATTGAGTTAAACGAGTTGAAGATTCAACTTGAGAATTTCTTGATAGAGGATATATCTACCTTCTAGTGGATGTCTGAAGTGAGTATCTGTGTTGACCTATAAGTGGAAACAACCAAGGTACGCGTGTTCTTGAGATTTTCTTGATCTTGTTAGAGATTCATGAATGAATTTCGAAGGCAGCTCCATTGTTAACTATTTGACACCGAGAGCTACATCTTTTGATGGATTGTCTTGATGGATTGATATACGTGAAGTCAGTTTTGAATATTAAAACGATGGATAACTACGACCTCAGTATTTGAGATTTCCTAGTGGATTTGACCAGTATTACAGTGATCTGGAGGATATGACCAGTTCTATGATTTTTAGTGGATATGTCAGGTTTCACCGATATAGTGGATTGACTAATCGAGTCTACTTGACTTTATGTGTTTTGATGTTATAATTGATACATCTAAATTGCATAGAATATTTGTGAGTATCTGTGCATAGTCGTGATGTTCTTGAGTTCTACTTGTTGATTATATATGTTATAATCTTAATCTAGTAAAAATTCGAGGACGAATTTTCTTTAAGGTGGGGAGGATGTAATGCCCATCCTTAATTTCGTTAAATATTTGACTTATTTGTTAAATTTTTGACTTGCTTGTTAAATTCTTGACTAGCATATTTATATGCTATTTTATTTGAGTTAATTATTTAATTACTTTAGAAAATTAAGGTGGTTAAATGTCAAAGTTGAAAGTTTAGGGGCCTTTTTGTCAAAGTTAGAACTTGAGGGGCCTAGGTGCAATTCTTGGAAGTTCCAAGTATATAATGTTGTTGCCTGAGAAAGGCAATTCATTTTTCTCAAAGTTTCTCGTTCTTTCCTCTGTTCCATAGAAGGGAGTCCAATTCTACCCTATTCTCGACTCCTCGCGATTAATTATCCCTCTGTTCGTGATTCCGGTCCCGGATAAATATTCGTGGCGTTGAATAGAGAGTTTCCTGCCGAACAGAAATTAATTTGGGTCAACTTGATTTTTGACTAGGTAAGCTATTAGCTTCCCCTTACTTGTAATAACATGTATATATGTTATTCCCGCTACTTGTTCTTGTTAAAATTGTGTTTTGGGCAATTTTTGTGATACTTGTTAAATTGGGACGAAGGGAGTATTTCTTGGTACAGAGCATGCTAAATGGGTTTGCAAGTTAATAAGAAAATTACACTCCTATTCGTGAGACGGTAAAATAGTAACTTGATTTAAATATTATTAGAAAAATCGTACCATTATTTGTGGTACGGGGAAATGAATGGAAGTATCCCTAGATGGGTATATTAGTATAAAATAAAATTGTACTTATACATTTGGGGACGGTGAAATATTGAAATGGAATAAAAGGAAATTGTCCTATTATTTAGGGGACGGTAAAAGAAATGAATTGAGCCTGAAATAATGTTTTGGGTATTGCCTAAGAGTTAATAAAAGTTACTCCTACGCTTGGGACGGGAAATTTCTTAACCTGGGAAAGAAATAAAAATTTAGCATTTTTGTACCTTGTGCGACCGCACAAAAACCCTTGGGCGACCGCCCATCTTTCTGAAAGGTTTTTCAAAGGAATGGACCTGCTTGTGTGCGACCGCACATGACATTTTAGGCGACCGCACAGTTACCTGAAAAACAAAATGTTGTTTAAAGTTTGTATAAGTTGGAAGTAACTCTAGTTAAGGTATGTAACCTTAGTATAAGATGTCCTAGCAAGTGTTGTGACACCTTAGGGGCATCAGAACTTGGTTTTAAACGTGTATACTCATTGAATTAAAATGAGAACTTAGTCTTGTACATGGACACTTATAGAACTCAAATGAGAACTTAAGTATAAGAGTAACAACTCTTTTATATGTATTGAAAGTGCTATGAACAAGCACTTATGTGTTATACTTGTCTTGAAGCCAATGATTGTGTACCTTAGGGGCATTAAAACAATGACTTGAGATTGAATATCTTATGTAGGGGATTATGAACTTGTAAGTATGAGTAGTATAGCTCATTTACTTAATTTGAACTCGAATTATTCTTGGTCTAGGTTTAGGGTACTATCCTAGATGGCCTAGATAAGTGTTGTAGAACACTCTAGTACGGAAAAATAGTCCCTTTGTGAACAAATGAAATGTGGACTTGAATCATAATTAAATGATAACTTGGATATAAGAGTAGTAACTCTTTTATGTGTCTTGAAGTTAATGGTTGTGTACTTTAGGGGCACCAACTAATGTCTTGAGCTTGAATGTCCTAAGAAAAAGATTTGGGAAATAGTACGTGAAAGATGTATAATTCATCTACCTAGCTTGAACTTGAAGTATAAGATAATTAACTCTTGTACATGTTTAACCATCCAAAGAAATGGATTGAGAACTTGGATATAAGATGATAAAATCTTGTATATGTCCTGAATGTCCTGAATGTTTTGAATGTCTTAAGATGAGACAGTAACTTGAAGTATAAGACAATAAAATCTTGTACATGACTTGAACATCCAAATAATTGGATTAAGACTTGAATATAAGATTATAAAATCTTGTACGTTCCTTGACACCAATATAGGTGTATGGTAATAAACTTGAAAGAGTCTTGATGTGTATATGCGAATCTTGCATATATTTACTTGATAGAATGTGGCTTCTTGATTGATTGGTACATGGTATGAATAACCAAAGAATTGGGTTATGGAACTAGATAGAGAATGATTAACTCTACTACATACTTGAACTTGATACGTGTATATTGGAAGTGCTATAAATAAGCACTAAAGTGTAAATGATTTAGTTTTTAATCGTGTATATACTCAATGAAGTATATAAAATATAAAGAAGATATCTTGTCTTGAAATGAGTTCCTAAAGAAAATAAGGACTAGTGTAATATGAAGATCATTCATATAATCGTGAATACTACGATTTAAATTAATAAGAATGGTTATGGAACACAATATGTGTTAGGAAATGTATTCGATTACTAACGATACATATACGTGAAGTATGACTGTGTCTAGGAACAAGGTGACCTATTCTACTACGTGTTTAGAGTCTAAGGTGTTGGGCTCTACTTGATAGTAAGGGTATTGTGATAGACACTTTAATGTGTTAAACGTGATATGAATATGTACGTGCAAACTTGGCATGTGACAAAGTGATATACCCTACTACTTGACTGAAGTCTGTTATTAATGGACTCTTACTTGGATTGATCGTGTTACATGGACACCTTATGTGTCAGTGTTATCTTGGTTTATATTCGCAATAATTGCGTACGTGTACTTGTATTCTCGTAAGCACATGATACATAATTACATGGTGCATATTCTCGTGAGCACATGATACATAATTACATGGTGCATATTCTCGTGAGCACATGATACATGATTACATGGTGCATAAAGAATAGTCCACTAATAAGGGACTGAGTTCTGTTCTCGTAGTTCAAGTAAATATCTACTTGTACATTCTTGTGTGAGTCCAGCTGGTTCTCCTTGCTTGTTTGAAAATATATAGGTTCACGCTTGTCGCGAGAGCTGGGGTTTAAGTGACAATCGGGTCCCTATGTATTTCGGCCTGACCCCTTACTACCGGCCATAGTAAGGGCATAGCTTCCTTGGTTGGAGCAATAAGCCTGACCTAAGTGAATGCTAACTCTTGTCCTGTTCACCTCATGGATCTTGTTCTTGTGGATGACACTGGTTACCAGGTCTTCTTATATACTGCATAGCAGTCTCTTGTTCTTGTTCTTGGTTGTCCTCAGCTAGCAAAGCATCGACAACAAATGGTATTCTTGGGAGGAATAAGGAAGGATTCAGGTACAATGCGTGATAGGCCTATGTGCATCTTGGTGAGCTGGTCTAGCCTCTCACACTACTTGACTACTTGTTACCTGATCATTTCTTGAGCTTGATTACTTGTTGAGTTGGTTTAGCCTCTCCTATACTTGTTACTTGATGATACTTGATATATGATTACTTGAGTATCTACTTGTATTGCATGATAACATGACATATAGTTGCATGTTAATAGCTTACTGAGATTTATCTCACCCTTTATTTGTTTAATTGTTTCCCCCCAGGAAAGCAGGGGATAGTACGCAGTGAGGCTCGACTTAGCTGGGAATTTACTTAGCAGGATATTCTTGTTCGAAGTTAGTGTCCTTTTATATTTTGGTAAGGATGATCTTGTATGAGTTAATAAACTCTGGGCTTGTATTGGGGTAGTATTTGTTGTCCCTAGACAGTTCTTGATGCCAGCTTATTTGCTAGGCATGTCTTCCGCTGTATGTAACCTTGTTTGGTTTTAATTTTCTTGGTCTAGAACTCGTTGTGAGCTATCTTAGCTCCTTATTCTTGAGTAGATATAGCATGTCAGTTTGTTTCTAGCAGGTATTGTTCCTGTTTCCCGTTAGTTTCTTGTTTCTTGTTAGTTACGCGTACCAGGTTCGAGGTTCTATTAGGGAATCCCGGGACTTGGGGCGTGTCACACAAGGTCAAGTGCGCATTGTGTGAAGCCTTCTATGTTCCTTTTTGGGTCAAAATAGGAATTTTCAATTTGTTTTAATATCATGAACAATGTATGAACAATATATGAACAAGAATAATGAACAAGCATTTGCACAAGTAGTCAAGCAAGGTTATGAACAAGCAAGGATCAATATTTTGTACATGGAAAGGTTGTGCACAACCAAAGGATTTTGAAACCAAAATTTTACAAAAAGAACAAAAACCTTTTGAAAATCATTTGTACAAAAAGGTTGCGCACAACAAAAGAATTTGAGAAACCAAAACTTTTATAAAAGGGTTAATGCACAATGAGGCTTTGAAAACCCAATTTTATGTGCAAAATATTTGTGCATTACCAAGCTTTGAAAATCCATTTTTGGCTAAGAAAAAAGAAGGTAATATGCACAAGTAGAGGCTGTAAATGGAACCTGGACAAAAAGAGATGCAAGGGGACCATCAGAATGCTTCTGCCCTGCACAAAATGTTAGCTTGAAGCATTCTGTGGGCCCAGCCAAACCAACCGTATGGCTAGAGCAGTAGCTCCATTATTTTTTCAAATTTTCAGCTTCTGATCATCAAACCCCATTTTATTGTATTTCCAGAACAGTTTCACTCCCAAAAATTAAAACAGAAACATAAAATACACACAAAACAAGCACAAAGTCAACAAACGGGGACGGGAGTTTGACCCACAAAAGAGTGCCCCCAAAGCTTCTAAAAAGAAGTTTGAAAACACTTTATTCCCCAGCGGAGTCGCCACTGTAAGATACCCGCGGGAAAATGAACGGTTCCCAGAGAATCAAACACGGTACTTTCAAATGTTTAACGGAGTCGCCACGTTAGTTTAACTTTAAACCCAAACTTAATGAAAAATGGTTAGAGACAAAGGATTCGGAGGTCAGGTTACGCCTTGGGAAGAACTCAACCGATAGTTCACCTAAAGTGCCTCAGAAGAAACCGAGTCTCCTTAAAGTTTGTTAAAATTGTGCAAATGTGTATGTGTATGTTTTTTGAAAATGGGAGAAACTGACTTTTAACAAAATTAGTTAGAAACTTAACCAAAAGGGGTTGTTTTGTAAATAGATTAATAGAAAAGGGAAAGACTGAAAATTCATCCCTCTGACCAAACTAGCCGTACAGCTGAGAGGGTAATCCCTAGGGTTTTTACAGATTGTCAAGAAGTCAGTCCAGTTTCAGGCAGAAACAGAGCATTCTGCTGACACTGAACTGTTTTACATTTTTCCAGTTTATTTATCCACACAAAGTTTGAATTAAATCATCCATATGCTCTTAATCACTAAATAAAAACTAAAACACAAGGTTTTGGTTGTGATCAAGGCAATAATTGGGGGGAAATTAAGAAAGGTGATGAACATGGAATTTGAGCCAAAATCATCATTTGGATGGTTAAAGATGAAGACTTTAACATCCAAATGGATGATTCTTCCAAGGGAAGACCTTGGGGAAGTACGAAATCAACATTTGGATGGATAAAGATTGAGTCTTTACCATCCAAAGGGACATTATTGGAGTTAGATCAAAGTTTGAATGATAAAGATTGAAACTTTATCATCCAAACTTTATCATTTCACCATAAAATTATTTTTAAAGTAAAGACATGGAATTTAACTTGCATAAATGTAAAGACATAACATAAATTACATAAAAGTAAAGACATAATGTAAAGAGCATTAATGTAAAGACATTAAATGTTAACAAGTCTTGATCATCTTAGGTTTGAACCCTTGATCATGCATAGAACATGAGGGTACCATTGATTCATATCAAGAACTTTGTTCTAATTCATAATATGTGCAAGAATAATAAAGACATAATGTAAATAAGGCAAAATAAAGTAGATTATGAGATGAAGAGAAGATGGGGAGAAGGAGGCCTCACTAATTTTGATTCTAAGCCTATCTTCTTTCTCTATTTTTACTCAAGAATATTTGTATCCCTAATCTGCTCTCAATCTGGCAGAGTTTGCACACAAATATGATTTTCTCCCCCTGAAATGATCAGCAAGGGTCTCAATTTTTACGGATTGGCCCCTCCCGCATCCAAACCATCCGTAAGTCTCAGCCTGGCGAGCTTCTGGATTTTTCCAATCTTAATTCCAGAGTAGTCCTAGAAATTTAGGTTTATCTTAGTGAGGTCCCAGCCTATCAGTTTATCTCTGAATGGTGCTAAGAGTTCCTCTAAAGTTGGTTAATTTCAGATTGGGGTACTTACACTATGGAAAGTAAAATTCTTATAGACTTGATCATTGCTACGGGCGAAAAGATCATAGTTAATGCCATAAATTTGCCTAGAGCCTTTAGCTACAAGTATAGCTTTATAAGTATGCACCTTTCCATCCATGTTAGTTTTCTTTTTGAAAACCCACTTGCACCCTATGGTTTTTACACCTTCGGGCGCATCAATCAGGTTCCAAACTTAATTATCATACATGGACTTAATTTCAGATTCGATGGCTCCAAGCCATTTATCTGAATCAGGAGCGGACATCGCTTCTTGGTAGGAAGTAGGTTCGTCATCAACTATGACTTCCACTTCATTTCTATCCGTCATGAGAAATCCATATCTCTCAGGTTCGGATCGCAACTTACCAGTTCTGCGAGGAATTTGAGTATTCTGAATAGGTTCCACAACTCCTTGTGAAACTTGTTCAGATCCAACAGTCTGTTCAATATTATTTTCGGGTTCTCGAACCTCTTCGAGATTAATTTTACTCCCACTAATTCCATTGGAGAGAAACTCTTTCTCTAGAAAGGTACTATGACGGGCAACAAACACTTTGTTTTCCGCGCGGTTGTAAAAATAATAACCCTTAGTTTCCTTAGGGTAACCCACAAAATAACATTTGTCAGATCTTGGTGCAAGTTTGTCAGAGATAAATCTCTTGACATAAGCCTCACAACCCCAAATCTTCATGAAAGACAAACTAGGTTTTCTCCCATTCCACATCTCATGTGGAGTCTTTGGAACAGATTTCGTTGGAACATTATTTAGTGTTAGAGCAGCAGTTTCTAGTACATGTCCCCAAAACGATTAAGGAAGATCAACTTGACTCATCATGGAGCGGACCATATCCAATAAAGTCCTATTTTTCCGCTCAGACACACCATTTCATTGTGGTATCCCAAGTGGAGTTAATTGTGAAACCATTCCACAATCTTTAAGATGATTATCAAATTCTTGGCTTAAATATTCTCCGCCAAGATCAGATCGAAGTGCTTTAATAGTTTTGCCAATTTGATTTTGTACTTCATTTTGAAATATTCTAAATAACTCAAAAGATTCACTTTTATATTTCATTAAGTAGACATACCATATCTACTAAAATCATCAGTGAATGTTATAAAGTATTGATATCCTCCCCTAGCACTGCTGCTCATTGGTCCACACACATCAGTATGTATGAGTCCCAATAAGTCACTAGCCCTTTCAATAAGAAACTTAAAACCTTCATTATCCAAACAAGAAATTGAAATAATATTTCTAGTTAAATCTGGAATGTATTAACAATTGTTCAAAACAAGAATTAATCCGTTTGGTAAAATGACATCATATGTTCCTGCGGCTAATGCAGCAACTCTTGCTCCATTCGCCACACGCAGGTCCACTTCGCCATCTTTAAGTAGCCTTCTATTCCTTAGTGCCTGCACATTTAAACAAATGTGAGATCCACATCCGGTATCTAATACCCAGGAACTAGAAGTAGAAAGAAGGACATCTATAACATAGATACCTTAAGTAGAAGCAGTCTCTTCTTTAACTCTTCCTTGTAAACCTTGCAATTTCGTTTCTAATGACCAATCTCATTGTAGTGGAAACAGATTGCATCCTTTTGGGAAGTAGGTTTAGCCATATTAGCATTGGCAACAATTGCCTTGCTAATCTTGGGTTTGACAACTTTTGCCTTACCCTTTCCTTTGCCTTTAGGTCCCTTTCCTTCTTTTGACACTACGAGCACAGGAGCGGCTTCTTTACCGATTTTCTTATCCGTTGTTTTTAGCATCCCATGCAAATCAGACATGGACTTACCCATGCCATGCATATTAAAGTTCATGATGAACTGATTATATCTTTTGGGCTATGAATTAAGAATAAAATCAGTGGCCAACTCAACATCAATGGGATGGCCAAGCCTCTCTAGATGCTCAAAGTGAGCCTTCATCTTCAAAACATGAGGGCCCAAAGCCTGCCCTTCACTCATCTTGCATGAGACTAAGGTAGCTATAGTGTCGAACCTTTCTTGCCTTGCCTGTTCTTGAAACATATCTTTCAATTCAACAGATATGCCTCCAAGTGTTCAAGAGTCTTCTGAAGCTCTGGACACATGGCTGTAAGCATGAGACAACCCACCTCACGAGAATCACTTTTGTGCTTTTTGTAGGCGTTTCTCTCATCCTTAGGAGCAGTGGCAGCAGGTTCCATTTCAGGAACGGGCTCATCAAGAATATAGAGCTTGTCTTCATGCCTTAGAACAATTCTAAGGATTCGGATCCAATCCGTGAAGTTACCTCCGTTCTCTTGAAGCTTTTCCTTCTCAACGATAGATCGCAATGATAAAGAACTTGTACTTTGAGCCATTATCTACAATTATGCAAACATGTAATCACATATAATTACCAACCTAATTAAATATATATTAAATTTTAGAATTTCACAAATACTCCCACTAAATTATATAACTTTCAAATACATCCATTGTATCATATAATTCAAATGGGCTAATATCCATATTTCACTTAACTTTGAGTCGGCTAGGGCACGACTGCTCAAAATAAGTTATTTAGGTAGACAACTCTTTGTAAATCATATCATATATGACTCTTAGATCTTTTATGAGATTTTAGAAATCATATGTCTAACATGTTTTAATCTCATCTGTGCTTTAGGCCCAAAACTGTTTTGATAGCCTAATTAAGTCAAACCATTTTGAACGTATAAGAATCACTATTTCCTCATCTTGCTCATAGATGAATAGAATTAATGAGCCTACACTAGGGCGTAACCCACATAAAACTACCCACGTACTCACAAGTGTTTTAATCATGGATTGGCACATAACATAAATTTTAAAAGAATGTTCACAACATATAGCATATAACACATTTATGATCACATAAGATAAACATGTTACACATCAAGTTTTGTCACTAAATTAATCTCCATTAATTTAAGCATAATATTTATGTGTCATTAGTTTCTCTATAATTATGAGGATGAGACTCTTTTAAACTTTGGTTATCATCTCCAAATCAAGACAACAAGAAGTGCGGCTGAACTAAGCCATCAGACAACCACAATTCCGCACTAATTCAAGAAACCAAGAAAGTAGTCCATTTGGCCGAAACTAAGCAATAGATGGTCTCAATGAACGTAGGCCAATTGCATTCACAATTTCACATGGATCTCCAAACTTTGAATCAAGAACTTTGCTTCTAAATTTTAGCAATTATGAACTCTTCATAATTCTAACTTCTTTTTATCTTTGAATCTTTGATTACGATCAAGTTTGGGAAACACAGTCCATCCAAACCTTGAACCAATCTCAGAAATCAACAGACTAAAACAAATAGGAATTTCAAAACACTATCCCACCACACGACCCTAGCCAGTTCCTGCACCAGACCCGGAGGTCCGGCCGGGTCTCTTGCTAGGTCCGGTCGGACCTTCTGGAAAAAATCAAAATTTTCAAGATTGAAAATTTGTCTCAAATTTTTTTTCCCCGATTCAATTAGGATTTGGTGTTCTTGATGATCCAATCACCATGAACATCAGAACCTTGAATAAACAATTTATTCATGAATCTCTAGATTATCAAAACTTTGATCAAATCAAAAATTGATGATCCAAACAATTTCAAATCCAACATAATTTTTATTGCGATTGAATAGTGCGATTAAAGTTTATAAAACCATAAACCACATAAAACGCATTAAACACATAAACATTATAATCCTAATATTCAAATCATGCTAGGCACATAAACAATTTATACACATGCAACATGATTATGTATTGAAATAATCAACATGAACGGGGCTCTGATACCACTGTTGGGTTTCATAGTAACATGCGCATCGGAATTAAGCATTTAAAATTTTATGAAACCCAAAGCCTATAGATCCATTCATATGATTAAGTCAAATACATCTACAATGAATACTAGAATACTAACCCTTGAACCGTTTGATTTAACAACTTTGAATTCGATGGAGCTTTTCGAACACAATCAGGAACAAGATCACGAACTTGAAGATGATAAGCTTCACCCTCTAACGGTATCCACACCATGAAGGAATATCAAGAAGCTCTTGATATTGGTTGCTAGACCAATTTGTGAAACACACTTTCACAATAGACTATATGGAATTAATTTGTGATCTCTTGTTCTTCACTTTTATGATCTTAGAACAAGAATAAAACCTCTCAAACTCTTTGAAAGCTCTAACAATGCATCAAACTGATTAGGCTGTTTAGAGGCTGTTTATATACTTGTTAAACATATTATAAATAGGTAACAAGTGATTAAACCCACAAGAAAACGTATTAGGAAAATCCCAGTCAAAACAAGACTGAAGGTCCGCCCGAGTATAGAGGATGGTCCAGCCGGATCCCTCAAGGACCGCCCGGGTCCTTTCGGTGGTCCGTACGGACCTCTCCCCTTTCCAGTTTTCTCATCTAATTTCCTAATATTCCTCAAAGTCTTTGACCCATAATTCCAATTAAGTCCTTTTAAGATTCGTTCTAATATGTGTGACCCTTTAGGATTATACTAAGTTGGAAATGGGTGTAGATCCATAAGATATGATTAGGTTCTATCAAACCGTCATACCTACCCAATTATTATAACTATATATAAGTTCGTATCCTTTATAGAACATATAACAATCTCTTTGTTTCACGATGTCTATTGAACGTAAGCCATTGTCAATGGTCAACTTACATAGTTCAATTCTTTCTCGATCCCAAATGTATTGATACAACAAATCTTATTTCAGCACGGCCATGCATTTCATCAATACCATTCATCGAGCGGCCAAATCTTGACATCTCTCTTGACGAGGAACAAATCCCATCTTGACTTATTACTCTTCCCTACATGATTCCGATTACGCCAATCATATTCTTTATAGCTACCCAGTTAGGGGTAACATTTGAATATGTCAAACGTAATGTTCATCAAGTGGAAGACTGTAATAATCTCCGGTGTAAAGATTCCAGTAATATAACTATATGAGATTTAATTATGACATCGTGACCATGACATAAATCTCATACGGGTCAGTCCAGTATTTGTTCTCCAACAATTACCCATAAGTTTAATTGTATCCCATACACCATAATCATCATATGATTATCTATTAAACTTATACTAACAATTAATCATAATTATCAGGGATGGGGATTATTATAATAAACATGCAAAGGATATAATAATCAAACATTCAATATCTTTATTAAAACATAATCAATAGATAACACTAATCGTTCAAATAACGTGCCTAGAGCATACAATACCAACACTAATGGCATCACTCTTGACAAGATTTAGTCTTATTGGAAGAACTGATAAGCAAGAGTACATGATTAGGATTCCATATGCTACAGAAATTGGATCTATCATGTAAACCATGATAATATACTAAGACCGGATTTCTCATATAATTGGGGTATGATGAGATAATACCAATCAGATTCTAGTGAAAGTCACTAGTTAAGAAATATCCTTATGTACTTCTGAAGAACTAAAGGATGCATTCTTGATCTTTGATGGAATGAAAGATGATCTTGTAATGGTTACATAGATGCATTCTTCCAAACCAACAAAGATTAATATCACAGTATGAATACATGTTTATGTTTAATAATGGTGGTAGAAGAGTTCTAAATACACCATTACTATTCTACAAAAGGTTGAGTATCTAGTATCATGGGATGCAACTAGAAAATGGCTTGGATTAAGATACTAATTAGTAAACTAGAAATCATTTCTAGTGTCACTAATTAATAGACCTTCGTTGTGATAATAATTGTTATTGCACAAGTCAAGGGATTAATATCTTATCTAAACATATACTTGGACGTTTCTATCTTATTCGAGAAATCGTCAAAGACGGGAGTTGTCAAAATATGCAGAATACCATATGATGATAACAAGGATAATCATCTTACACAAGCTTGCTTGCAATAATGATGGAGATCATGACTAGCCCAATGGGTATTGGATACACGTTTATTGGGCCTAGTGTAAGTGGGCGATTGTTGGATATTATGCCTTAGGTCCTTGAGAAAGGCCTATGCGTTACATCATAGCTTCATTGTCATAGAGATAACAAACCCGATTATTATATCTTTTGCATGTTTATTATAATAATCCCTAGCACTTATGAAGGGCTAGCATAAGTTTAATGGATAATCATATGATGATTATGGTGCATAGGCTACGGATTAAACTTTTGGGTAGTTGTTGGAGAACAAGGTACTGGATAGACCTATTATGAGATTTATATCATGGTCAAATGTCATAATTAAATCTCATAATAGTTATATCATTTGATATCCCTAGACCTGAGATTATCATGGTCTTCCACATGATGAATATTATTTTTGACATATTCAAACGCTACCTTTAACCAAGTAGTTATAAAGGATATGATTGGTATAATCGGATTGTTGTAGTGAAGAATGATAAGTCAAGATGGGATTTGTCCCTCTCTCAGGATAGATATTTGCTTGGCCACTCGATGAGTGAGATTGATGATAGTGTATGGCCATACCCAAATGAATTGATATAATGAATGTCATTTGCCATATCAATCTACTCGGGATCAAGAAATCATTGGACATCATAAGTTGACGTGGACCATGACTTATGTCCAATATGATATCGCGTGACAAAGGGATTGTTATATGTTCTATATGGTAACTTTGGACTTTCAAAGTTATAGTAATTGGGTAGTCATAATGGCTTTCTAGAGTCCTCTTATGCCTTATGGGTTCTGAATGGTTTGAACTCAATGCCAACTTAGTATACTCCTATTGTGTCACACACAATAGAACGGATTGGAAAAAGGCTAAAATATTTGGTAATCTGAACTGGCCACCGTACGGATCTTAGAGTGGCGTACGGCTCCTAGTGAGCCGTACGGCTACCCCCCCCTCTCTGTAACTGGTCAGTTTGTTCAGATTTCTTGTGTGACAAGGAATCCTGATCCCAAATGGAATTAGGTCAAACCCTCATATAAATATATGCAGTCAGGTTTGACAGCCTCTAATGGTGATTTGAGAAATCACAAAACATTGTTTTGTAAACAATAAAATATAGAGAGGTAGGATTATTATTTTTGAGATTTTGATCTTATGTTATTATTCCGCTGTGCATGATGCATCAAAACCCAATAGGTGAACCACTGAAACCACCGCCATCTTCAGCAACAAATTATCAAGCTGCAAGTCTACCACGATAGACATGTGCCGTGTGAGTCCTCCGGGCAGTAGTAGCGACCATTCAAAAGCCTAAGTGGTACACCCAAGGTTAGCATCAGCATCACATCAACATCAAACTTCAATCAAAGCTCGGTCAAGGTGAATCGCATAACCACCACACTCTCCACAAAACAAGCACAACATGATGAGTTCGCCAACCGGATTCAACTTCAGTTCGCTTAACGAACTCCCACTCAACTTCAGTTCGCTCAACAAACTCCCTCTCAACTTCAGTTCACTCAACGAACTCCCACTCAAATTCAGTTCGCTTAACAAACTCCCACTTAACTTTAGTTCACTCAATGGACTCCCATTCAACTTCAGTTTGCTCAACGGACTCCCACTCAACTTCAGTTCGACGAACTCCCATTCAACTTCAGTTCGCTCAATGAAATCCCATTCAACTTCAGCTCACTCAACGAACTCCCATCCAACTTTGGTCCGCTCAACAGACTCCAATTCAACATAACAGATCCGCTCAATGGACTCCGACTAGACATAACAAGTTCGCCAACCAGATTAAACCTCAGTTCTCTCAACGGACTCTAAACCAACATGACGGGTTCACCAAATGGATTCAACCAGTTCTCTCAACGGACTATAAACATGCATAACGGGTTCGCCAAACGGATTCAGCCAGTCCGCTCAACAGACTCTAAACAGGCATAACGAGTACGACACACTGGACTCCGCCTAGGTCCGCCAATCAGACTTTAAGCAAGCAAACAATGGTTCCGCAAAATGGATTCAGCTCAAATCACGTCTGCCAACCAGACTCTAAATCAGCATGACGGAATTCGCTAAACGGATTCATCTTTAGTCCGCCACCGGACTCTAAATGGGCATAACGGTTTTCCTAAACGGCTCCAGCCTCAGTCTACCAACCGAACTCTAAAACTTAGCCATGGTGGGCTGTCTCATATCATCGTACATCTTCATCAGCAAAGTCTGCTAATCGGGCTCTAAACTCTGGCCGATGAGCCGTTGAATGTCACCACCTCTGCACCAGCAAAGTTTGCTAATCGGAATCTAAACTCTTGCACGGTGAGCCATTGAATATCACCACCACTTTACAATCACCTTCATTCCATATAGGGTCTCCCGTTGGAAGTCTTACAGGGGCGCATCACTATCCTGCTTTTATCGAATCTTTGCTTTCTTTTCTTTCTTTTTTCTTTCTAATGTCCTTGGCGGATGTCTTTCTTTCGTTAGCGCATTTTGCTTCGCAATACATGCCGTCGAGGAGCTCTGTAGACACCCCCCTTGGACCGCTCACCCGAATGCATACATCGTATTTTTATTTAACTTGTTTTTGTGAATTTCTGTTTATTTTTGTTAAGTTCCTAACTAATCTCGTTAGTTTTGGACTAAAATGAATACCAGAGTTAACTCTAGAGTCATTTCTGTCATTGTGTCAATTTTTGAGGCGGGCACCTCCCGTAATGGTCATGTGCCGTGCGCGTGTTTGGTCCAACAGACCGGACCTGCGCGCTTCAATTTTCGACATAGCTGTTACGGGTTCCCACCAAGTTTCCCTCCCTTTTCTTATTTGCAACATCTCTTCTTAATTAAAATCCCCTTTTTATTAACATTAAAACCCTTTTTATTTATAACCTCTCAATCCCATTATTCTAGCCTTTTCCATTAAAACAAATATTTTATCTTTATTATTATTTTATTTTCAATTTATTATTTTATTATTAGTCCAATGACCATCTTTTCCTCCATTCTCCACCTCTATAAACCTCCTCATTATACCTTAGAAAGGGACCCCAACTTAACTTCTCTACAAAAACTCTACACAAGTTCTTGCACACCATCTTTAAGTAAAACTTTGAAATGTTCATCTCCGTTCCAAGTCAAGGTACAACATTTTCTCATTTATTTCTTATTTGACTTTTATGTCTTTTTAATGTATGCAATTCTATCAAAATGGGACATGACCAATACGACTACTTCATATATTTAAGTTAGTTAAGGTTATCTCCCTACATTTCAAATTCTCATTTAATTTCTCTTTTTTTCCTTAATGTAATAGTTAGCATAAATTTACTTTGTAATTCTCCTTTTCCTTTCAATGTAATTGTTAGCACGTATTTGTAAGGATCCCGCCCCCGCGCGGAGGATCACGCCGAGTTTTGCGGCGAAAAAGCCGAACACGGTTATCTCACAAAATATAACGGAGTCGCCACCTTTGTTAATTATTTAACCCAACAAAAGAAAATGTTAGAGATTCTATTAGTTTGGAGGTCAGGTTACCCCTTGGGAAGATTTTCACGTCACCCAAGTCACCTCGGATAGGACCGAGTCTCCCTAATGTTAGTTAACGAAAGTGCATGTGTGTGTGTGTGTTTTCAAAATGGGAGAAACTGACTGTTTTGGCAAAACAAGTTAATTATTTAACATAAAAGGTTTATTTTGCAAACTTTCTGGTCAGAAAAGGAAGAAACTGGAAAATTCCCTCCCTGGCCAAAGTAGCCGTACGGATGGGAAGGACTCTCTAGGGCATTTTTACAGTTTATCAGAAAACAGTCCAGTTTCAGTCAAAACAGAGTATCTTTGCTGAAACTGGACTGGAATGTTGATTTCCAGTTTATGATTAACAACAAAACTTTGAAAAGTTCATTCCTATGCACTTTGATCATCAAAGGAACCCCAAAAACAAAGATTTAGGTGTGATCAAAGGCAATCATTGGAGAGATTTATGAAAAGTTGATGAACATGGCATTTAGACCAAAATGACCATTTTGGTGGATAAAGATTGAAACTTTACCACCAAAATGGACTTATTATACAAGATTAAACCCTTAGGGACAAAAATATAACAGAAAGATCAAATATTTATGTCCCATACTTGGTGATTTATGGCTAGATCATGGTTGGGAGGATAAAGATTGAAACTTTATCCCCCAATCATGACTCTTATGGCCAAACAAGAACAACATCAACATGAAATTTAACAAATCATGATCATCCTAGGTTTTATCCCATAAATCACACACTAGGTGTGAAGGGGACCTTGAATCACCTCATGATTTGGATCATATACATATATAATCATAATATATCTAGCTTAGAAGGCCAAAACTAGTATAATATATAGATATAGTGCTTGAAAATGGACAAGACTTACAAGAAATGTAAAGTGCTTGAAATGGACAAGACTTTGCAAGAACAAGAAGAAATAATACAAGATAAACAAGTAATATGAACAAATATGAAAGAGAGTTTGAGATGAAGAAGAAGATGGGGAGAAGGAGGCTTCACCTATTGTGGTTATGGCCTATATTCCTCTCTTTTCACTTAAATGTATATATCACTCACTTTCTGCTCTCAAACTGGCAGAGTTTCAGCTCACAAAATGTTTTCTCCCCCCTAAAATGATTAGCATAGGGTTCAATTTATAGAGGCTGAGGGTGCCCAACATAGCCGTACGGCTAGGGACCTCATGCGCCCAAACCATCCGTACGACTCGACTTGGCGAGTTTCTGGATTTTTCTAAGTTTAATTCCAGTTCAGTCCTAGAATATCAGGTTTATCCTAGCGAGGTCCTGGCCTATTGGTTTATCCCTAAATGGTACCAAGAATTCCTCTAAAGTAGGTCAATCCAGATTGGGGTACTTACAGAGCCCCTCGGCAACGTCGCTTTTGAAGTGAGCAGGGTTGTCGACAAAACAAGCATCCCAATCTGATGGGAGGACGGCTTGACTTATTTGGGTGAGAGATTTCAAGGCTACTCAAACCTATAAGCATCCCAATCTGATGGGAGGACGGCTTGGCCGATTTAGGTGAGAGATTCTAAGGCTACTCAAACCTATAAGCATCCCAATCCGATGGGAGGACGGCTTGGCCGATTTGGGTGAGAGATTCTAAGGCTACTCAAACCTATAAGCATCCCAATCTGATGGGAGGACGGCTTGGCCGATTTGGGTGAGAGATTCTAAGGCTACTCAAACCTATAAGCATCCCAATCCGATGGGAGGACTGCTTGGCCGATTTGGGTGAGAGATTCTAAGGCTACTTAAACCTATAAGCATCCCAATCCAATGGGAGGACGGCTTGGCCGATTTGTTCTATGGCTGGACCTAGAGGTATAAGATTCCTACGTATCCCTATTCGAGGGAATCAAGCCTAACGTAGTTCGGGTGAGAGATTTTAAGGCTACTAAAACCTGTGGGCCTTAGGTGGATATTCATTCATCCTTTCCTAGACAGGCATGGCTCAAAGGCCGGGCTTGGTCGACTTGGCTCTATCGGAGAGGGTCGACTCAAGGAATATGTATGGCTCAGAGGCTCAAATAATGGGCATGGCTCAGAGGCTAGACTCGATCGACTTGGCTCTATTGGAGAGGGTCGTCTCGAGGGTAACTGGTCAACTTATCTCATGGCGGAGGGTCGACTACACAAACTGGTCAACTTATCTCATGACGGAGGGTCGACAACACAAACTGGTCAACTTATCTCATGACGGAGGGTCGACTACAAGGCTGGTCTTACGTCTCTCCGTACTGCCGTCACAATGATAGGTTTTCCTAACCTGGTCACTCTCGGGGACAAAGGTTTTCTTGACCTAACATGACTATACCGGTCTTACGCCCTACCAAGGGCTGCCGAGGCGATAACATCTTAACTTTCATCCTGGACTTACGAGGTACGGCCGGGACTTTCACGATTTTACTTTCTACCCTGGACTTACGATGTACGGCCGGGTCAACAAAATCCAATGGTCTTACGTCACGCCAGACAGCCAAGGACGAATCTCACGGAGCCTAATGGACTTACGTCCATCTAGGGACTGTCCGATTTTGATTTTCATTCGGAACCTACTTTTTCTAGGTTCAATTCAAGTTGCATGAGCCAAGAGGGGCATTTTTCGGGGGTATTTATGACATTGGTTGGGAAGGGGGCTTTGAATGGGTAGGACCACAAAGCTAACTTTCAACAAGAAATCATTAATTTTGGCAGGGCTAAAGTAGCCGTACGGCTAGTGGAAGAGACACTCCTTTTTCATTCAATTTCGTTCCAGGCTTGGTCATCTTCTTAAATGCCACAGTCTGAAGTTCATCATCTTCATTTCGAAAGATTTCCCTTCCATGGAGCCTTTTCTCATGGAAAAACCACCAAAATTGTCCAAAATTCATCAAGAATGCTTTGAGGGCAACCTTAGGCTTTGGATGCGGTACCATATGAGGAGTCACAAGGGAGTTTTCTAGTCCAAATTCGGTCTCCAATCTCTGTGGTCTCTCAAGGAGTTAATCCCGGATCTTGAGCTATTAAGAGCCGCTGCATCCTTTTGGGATGTTAGGAAACATGTATATTGCTTCTCCTAGAATGAAATCACTCCAACCTATGAGGATTTCAAGGCTTTGGTGGATGGAGTGGACACGGAGGTCATTGCTCTCCCCTCGGTTGATGACACCATGTGTGTCGAAAGGCTGGTCTCTCTCCTCGATATTCCTTTGGAAGAGGCCCAATGCTTGGTCCTTAATCACACTTTTATTGACATTTCGGATCTCCCCGAGAAGTTTATGGATCGCACGGATGAGGCTTCTTGGAATGCTCTTAGTTTGTGCATTCTTGCCTTTTTCTACATGGTTGGCTCCAAAGGTACTTCTCATAGGTTTTACAGAGTGTCCTTGAGGAGTGTCGTGCGGGGAAGGATATCGTCCCCTTGATCTTGGGCGAAACCCTTCATGGCATGGACCGCTTGGCTTTGGGAGACGGCTTCATGCGTAGTGGTAGCCCTGCCTTACTCACTTCGTGGTTGAGGGAAAGGTTGATGGCCATTCCCGAGGCTCCTATTTCTCACAGACCATGGTCTTATTCTTTGAAAGGCATTCTCTTGGATTTCATTCAAAGTGACTGGGAGGCTTACATGGCTTGCCTCATGACTGCCGAGATCCGTTGGTCAGTCCCACATTGGGGTATCAGCTCGGTACGGGAGTATCAGGATAATTCCCCTTTTGTTTGGGTGCATGGACTCTTGTGATCATTTTACTACATCCCTTCTTTGGTCCCTCGTTAGTTTGGATTACTGCAGACTCCACTATTGGAGTGGTCTGGTGTTAACCCGGAGCATTTGAGGCTTCTGCCCTTGTCTATGTGGGATTTTTCCACTATTTTACTTCTTTCCCGATTGTGGACTTGTTCCCTCTTTCCGGCTCGGGTACTTCTTGGGCGTGCAGCCAGTATGGTTCTAACCACGGTCTACTTGGACTTGTATGAACAGTGGGACTCATGACCCTAGCAGGGTTTTGAGGGAGACCGAGGCCGTGGCGAGTGGCCATAACATTACTGGAGACATTGTCGAGGACTATCAAGCCTTGGCTGATAAAGGAATGGCTGTGATGCCTAGGGCAGAGGCACGAAGGGAAGGTCTTCGAGCTCGGGCCGCTGCCAATGTGGCTTTGAGGGTGACTGGGCTGGTTGAGGATGTCGGGAGGGTACCCGATCATGGTAGAGGGGAGATCGACATCTTTGAGGTAAAGAAAAAGAAGACTCGAAGAAGTCAAAAGAAGAAGTGGAGGGACGAGGAACAGTGATAGTCCTACATTTCCATGTATCCACCCATTGCCATTGCAGACACATTAGTTCATTTTAGGTGTCTTAGTTATGTCTTAAGCATGTTAGTTGAATCGAGAGTAGACCGTGCTTAAACTCATCAAAGAAGTGTTTTAACTGTAATGAAAATGGTTACTTATGAAGCCAATTTGCATTCACACGGAGTCTTTGCTCGAAACCAAATTTGATTTTATTCATTTTTTAGACCGGACCAATAATTGGCTGCCTACGTTCCCCTCTTACAAATGAGACTAAGGGGCTCAGGTCATCGTAGTTCACTTTTTACAAATTTTAGGTGCGACCCTGTTTTTCTCTAGACCGCCCAAACGGGTTTTCAATCTAGGTGGGTATATTCTTTTGGCACCTACAAGTTTTTTTTTTTTTTTTTTTTTAATTTAAACAAAGTAACGACGGAGCTTATCACCGTTGACCGGGTGCATGAAGGGGTTGCCATCCAAGTCCGGAAGCCTCATTGTACCTCCTGAAAAGATCTCCTGTACCACGAAGGGACCGATCCACACGGGCTCCCATTTTCCGTCGGGGTTAGACCTCCCGGGGGGTTTTTCCTTAAGGACCAAATCTCCTACCCGAATTTGTTAGGGCTTCACCTTTCTATCAAAAGCTCGCACCATTCTTCCTTGGTAGGCGCGGATGTGCTCCATTGCCTTCAGACGACGTTCGTCCAACAAGGCCAATTCATCATGCCGGCTCCGAAGCCAATCAACCTCATGGATTTTGTTCTCCAACAAAATTCTCAATGATGGTACCTCCAGCTCAGCCGGGAGCATGGCCTCCATTCCATAAGTCAAAGCAAAAGGGGTTTCCCCAATGGCGGTTCTAACCGAGGTCCGGTAGCCCCACAATGCTAAATGTAGCTTTTCGGGCCAATCTCTTCCCTGTGTTGCCATTTTCTTAATAATCCTTTCGAGTGTTTTGTTGGCGGCCTCCACTACACCATTGTAGGGATGGCCAAACCGGACCGAAATTGGACCGGAACCGGAAAACCGGACCGGAAAAGCCCGGAACCGGAGCAAACCGGGGAGTAAACCGGAACCGGAGTAACCGGAACCGTAAGTTATCCGGGGCGGTTCAGGTTCACATATATGTCGAACCGGACCGGAACCGGACTGAAAATCCCTTGTTTTTCAATAATTTTAAAGGGAGGGACGGGAACCGGATCGAACCGGAACCGGGCCCGGAACCGGTTTTGGCCATCCCTACACCATTGGTCTGAGGCCTATATGGGGAGGATTTGTGGCGAGTGACTCGGAATTTTCCCAATAATTGATCGCATTCACCTTCGAAGTGCGAGCCATTGTCGGTGATGACTTTGTTCGGGACCCCGTACCGGCACATGATGTTTTCCTTTATAAACCCCGCAACTTTCTTGGAAGTGAGGACCCTGTAGGATTTAGCCTCTACCCACTTCGTGAAGTAATCTATAGCTACCAAAACAAACTCGTGGCCATTGCTCCTGGGCGGGAAATTTTCCCAATGATGTCAATGCCCCATGTTGAAAAAGGCCATGGTGTGGTCATACAACAGAGATGGTGAGGTGGTCGGTGCTTGAGGTTAGAGAACCGCTGACACTTGTCACACCTTTTCACAAATTGTATGCAATCGGTCTCCATTAAGATCCAAAAGTAGCCCATCCGTAAGATGACTTGCATTAATGCCCTCACATTCATATGAGGACCACACACTCCGCCATGAACTTCTTGCATGAGCACTTTTGCCTTTTCCATGCTTATACACCTAAGGAGAAGGCCCTGATGGCGCTTTTTGTACAAGATGTCCCCCAAGATGACATAGTGGGATGCTAGCCGTTTGAGTGCCGCCATGCTTTTAGTTTTTACCCCATCCACATATTCTCTCTTTTTATTCATGAAGGAAGTTTCTCCTTCCTTGAGGAATCGGTAAATCTGGTTGTACCATGGCTCCTCCTCCTTTTCTGGGGTGGCCTCAATCTCATAACAGTACGCCGGATTTTCTTTCCTCCCAACTCGGAAAGGTTTTATTGACTTTCCTTTGGGGATTTCTACCAATGAGGCCAAAGTAGCTAAGGCGTCGGCAAAATGGTTCCGGTCCCTCGGCAAGTAGTGGAAGCTAACTTCTTTGAATTATGCCATGAGCTCTTCCATGTAGGCATGATATTTTTGCAAACCAGGGTCCAGTGTTTGCCACTTGTTGGAGACTTGGTTGATGATCAAAGCCGAATCTCCGTATACCTTCAATTCTTTCACATTCCTTTCCATGGCTGCTTCCAAGCCGGCCGTGCATGCCTCATATTCCGCGGCATTATTGGTTACATCAAAGTTTAACTTGATGGCGATGGTGGTGTGGTCATCTTTTGGGTCAACCAAGAGCAATCCAATGCCATTTCCACTTTTATTGGCGGCACCGTCGAAGAACAATTTCCACCTATTTTCCCCCTCGAGGGCAAAAATCCCTTCATCAGGGAATTGCGGCTCGGGCTCCTTTTCCTCATTACTAAGGAAGTCTGCCAAATATTCCGCTAAGACCCTTCCTTTGACTGCCTTTCTTGACACATAACTGATATTATACTCAGCTTGGAAGAAAGATCATTTGGCAAGTCTCATGGACAAAGATGGCTTTTCCAACAAGCACTTGATGGGGTCTATCTTGGAGATGAGCTGTATTGGGTGGGTATGCATGTAATGCTTCAACTTTCTTACGACCCATACCAATCTGGTACAAGTCTTTTCAATTGGGGAGTAGTTGAGCTCGCTCCCTTGTAGCTTACGGCTCACAAAGTAGATGGCATTCTCTACCTTCGAATCCTTTTTTTCTAGGGCCAACATTGCTCCTATTGACGTATCAGTCACTGTTAGGTAGAGAAAGAGTGGCTTATCCTTGTGCGGGGGGGGGGGGGCATAGGATTGGCGGGTGGACGAGTGTGAATACCCCTTTCCAATGAAGCGACGCATGGGAAGTATCTTGTGATTATTTTTATTTACAAAGGGAATATTCTTAACGGCATTAAAATTATGAGAGTCGCCACGCCGTTTTAATTAAAGCCAAAACATTGAAAAAAGAATTTTAGTGGGTTCGGGGGGTCAAATTACAACAAGAGAAGAATATTGAACTTTATCACTCCTATTGCCCGAATTGATCGGTCTTCCTATCATGATGAATGTGTTAGTAGTGTGTTAGTGATTTAGACCGGATCCGAAGATTGCCTACGTTCCTCTCAATGTGTCAGGTCAGCGTAGTTCGCAGAGAATTTAGAATAGGCAGAAGGATCGGGATCATGCATAATAAGGGGGGAATTACCTAAAGTTTAGGGTTTAGAAGTAGTTCCTAGATCATCGTCGGGTTGATGAACCCTCGATCATCATCGGCTATGAAATAACATGTAATTATGAAGATCGCAACCCTAAATATAGCATAAATAAGGTTTTAATCTATGAACACGAAGAACATGCGAAGAACATATTATGAACGTATGACTGTGCATGCAAATAATATGAAGAAGCTATGAATAAACATGTACGAACATGAATATAAAAGATCTACATTAAAAATGATGCAAGAACATGAAGAAAAGGTTAGAACACTTACCTATGTTGGCAAGAAATAAACCTTGGATCTTCTTGAGTGTTTGAATGCTAATTAGAGAGCAAAATAGTGTTTAAGAACTCCAAAATTCGTACTTAGAGCTCTCAAAATCGGACCCTAAACCAATAGCATGGGATTGGTTTTATATAGTAAGCTGATGGGAAGATCTGATGGTCAGGATCATCCAGCGCAAAGGTGGCCGCCTGGCCATGGTTGAAGCCGGTGACAAGAGTGGCCGCGTGGCCAAGATCAACGCGCAACAAGGTTGGCCGCGTGGCCAATTCTGCAGGCTGACTTGATTGTTAAGCTAGGGTTTCTGCATGGTTTTAAGGAAACCATTTATTACCTATTTTGATAGATTTTGTCATAAATGAGATATTTTGGGAATCCGGGACAAGTTTTTGCAAGGTTTCTAATTCCTATAAAGTCCTTGTATTTTTGGGAAAGTCCTAATAAACTCATTTTCAGGTCGGGTACTAACAGTAGCCCCTCGGCGACGCTTCTTGCAAGGCAATGTGGGGTCGACGATAAAAGAAGGATCCGTCTGAAACATGAGTTTCAAAACAGATGAAAGGTAAGGGAACGGTTGAACCTTGACAGGCGACCTAACTATCCGCGGGGGAATCAAGCCAAACGTAGTTCAAATCTGATGGGAAATTGGGAATGATTGTCCTCTAATAGGGAGCAACGTCCTCTGCATGGGGAAAGTGCACCTGCTGGGGATGATAGATGACCGTGTCGGTCGGGTGGCTGGACCTTTTCAGGTTTCCTACGTATCCTCGGAGGAATCAAGCCGGTCGTAGTTCAGAGCGATTAGGGAAAAGCGAGCCATCGGACTTCTGCTAGGGATAATAAATCTACGGGCGCTATCCTGTATGAAGAACGAACATTCGTTAGGAAATGAAGTCATTTGGGAAAAATGAAGACTACGTTGTCTAACTAATCCCAAGATGGAATGGTAAACGCAATCAGGATCGCCAGGGCTCCTGCCGATTGCGCTAAAGTAATAGATGTCGGATTTCTCGCGAACAGAAACGCCGAGGCTTCTGCCAACCATGATCGATCAAGGATACGTATGTCATAGAGGCGCCGAAGTCTCTACGATCATGCAAATCCTAATAATAAATGCTGGATCTCTCGCAAACAGAAACGCCGAGGCTTTTGTCAATGACAATCGATCAAGGATACGTATGTCATAGAGGCGCCGAAGTCTCTACGATCATGCAAATCCTAATAATAAATGCTGGATCTCTCGCAAACAGAAACACCGAGGCTTCTGTCAATGACAATCGATCAAGGATACGTATGTCATAGAGGCGCCGAAGTCTCTACAACCATACGAATCCTAATAATAGATGCTGGATCTCTCGCGAACAGAAAACGCCGAGGCTTCTTCCAATCCCAATCGATCTAGGATGCGTATGTCATAGAGGCGCCGAAGTCTCTGTAATCATACGAATCCTAAGCAAATATTCGGTGAAGAATGGAAATTTTAAGGGGCTTTCCGTACCCAAAGGTAACGAATATCAGTCAAAATAGTGCTAAGGGTATTTAAGATGAATTAAAGGGAAATGATCAAGGGCAAAAAGGGAATTTTATCTGAAGGGACAAGGTTGGCCGCGTGGCCAAACACACTGAATTGCAATAGTGGCCACATGGCCAAATGGCCACATGGCCAAAGTTGTCGGCGGGCTGTTTGAGACCACGAGCCGCGACTCGGAATTACCGCGATAATCTGATGCGGTCTACGTTCGACCAAGATTACGATTTTTACATCGACTCTGAGCGCCATTGGTCGATGGGGCTTTCGGAGACGCGAGAGGTAAATTTCGAATTTTCACTCCTCTCCTTCTCGCACATTTGTATGTTTTATGCACATAATATGAAATGCTAGAATAATGGAATGCTAGAATTTGAATTGCTAGAATTGTAAATTGCTAGAATGGTAACATACATGTGCTGTGTTTACCTGCAGAGGATCAAGGCTCGTGGGTCCACAGTGACTGTGGGCAAACTGTGGGCGTCCCTGCCGGAGGGACCGGGCGGTTTGCGTGCTCGGATCGAGGCTATGGGCTTTGGCCCATTCTTTGACAGTGTCCGCATGGTCGGGGCTACCCTGAAGGTGGAAGCGGTGATAGAGGTGTGCCGGGAGTTCTGGTGGGATACCACCCATACCTTCCACTTCAGTTGGGGAGAGATTACCATCACGCCGACGGATTTCGCGGCCATCATAGGGTTGAGGTTTACTGGTCCCCTTTGCCTTTTGATGAGAGCTTGGCGGAGCGGCGGGACTATAGGCAGGCTCTGCTGGGAGTTGACACTGATCTGGGAGGAGGTGTCAAGGGTCATGGAGTGGAGGCCGGGAAGGTGAACCGCTTGGTGGAGGTGGCTATTGAGGCCTTCGGTAGGGGGGAGTATGACTTGGATTGTTTGGTCCGGCTGTTCTTATGGTATAGCTTTTCAGAGATCTTTTTCCGAGTGGGGCTACTGTCTGCCGGTACTCACTGCTAGGGGCTTTTGTGGATTTGGACCAAGTTGGTGGGATTTCTTGGGACGGAGCCGGTTTGGCTGAGATTTATCGGGCATTGGACCATTGCTCGAGGGCTAGCTTGTCGGCCTTTGACGGGTTTCAGTTCACCTTTGAGGTATGCTCTTGACTACCTTTCTTTTTTTCACATT
This sequence comes from Campanula takesimana, assembly GCA_026119855.1. Lineage (NCBI taxonomy): Eukaryota > Viridiplantae > Streptophyta > Magnoliopsida > Asterales > Campanulaceae > Campanula > Campanula takesimana. Next base: position 740,200 of record JAOWBW010000552.1, read on the forward strand.
GTTGAGATTTCCGCTCTATCTTTTGGTCTGAAATGTCTTTTTTCATTGTATGCATAGGCTTGGGTGTACGAGATCTTCGGTGTCTCCCCTTTTCAGTTAGTGATGAGTGCCAACAAGGTCGTTCCCATCATGTCATACTGGTGTAAAGGCAACAGGGCTCCTCCCCGCAGAAACCGGGATAGGAAGACGGTGGATGCTGCTGATCTGAGGAGGGTATTCGCGATGTCTGAGCCCATCGGGGTTAGATTTTACCCATGGAGTCCGTCCAATAAGGCTTCGGTGGGTCCTTATGTAGTGGAGTTGACCGCCTCTAGGGTTCTGCTTGTGGGTCTCACCGGGGAGGCCATGTATCTCGGAGAGAGGGTGGTTCGTCAGCACAGGGCTGGTGCGTTACCGTGGGCTCCTTATGACCCTCCTCGGGATATGCTCCATCCCGTGAGGTTGGCGACTTTCTTGGCTCCTACTCCAGCAGAGCATTACAGGGGGAGTGATGACTATGCCGGCTACGTGCGGACACGGCTGATCAGCCCTCAGGTTCGGGCTAGGATGTTATTGGGAGATGGATCGAGATCAGCCCGTTATGTAGGTAGGAGTAGAACTTTGGTTGACATGCCCTTTCGCTCGAGTAGCGTGAGAGTGATGAGGGGCGGTCGGGAGGTGGAGCTTAGCTTGGAGCCGACTGATGCAGATCTTGTTGAGGAGATATTCATTCCTCCGCCCGACGCTGGGGTACGGCTTTGTGCTTTTTATTAGTCATGTTTGCACACACCTATTTCTTTCTGCATTGTAATTATTTGCCTTGGCTTCCCTTTCAGGTGACTCGGGAGGCATATATCCGTTCAGCTCGGCGGGAGAACGTGTTGATGCACTTACTGAGGGAAGCGTACCATTCATGTACTTGTCAGAGGGACGACGTTGCGTCACCCCAGCGTCGTGAGCGGTCTCCGAACGGTGCGGGCTCTTCTCACATTGGTGGTCGAGCGGTCCGGGGATGGAGTTCGGGTGCCGGTAGCTCTCGGGCTTTAGCACGGCGTGGAGACACCACGGAGGAAGATTCTGATTAGGCGGGGTCCATCTTTATTTCCTACACTGTTAGCTAGTAGAGAGCAGAGGGATATGTATGTATAGAACCAATGTATAAAATGCATGTATGTATATTATGTTCTAAAGATGCAATTTTATTGTGGGAGCCTACTTGTGCAAACTAGTTATTTTACAAATGTATTAATTTTATACAATGCATGAGCCATGGAAGGGGGCAGGTACGTAGTTGCATGGATCCGTCACGGAGTGGGAGGAAACAAACTGGATTTCTGCATGGAGCGATGTTGGCCGCATGGCCATGGCGAGGCCTAGAACAATGTTGGCCGCCTGGCCATGGCAAGATCCGGAGCAATGTTGGCCGCGTGGCCTAGAACGAAGTTAGCCGCCTGGCCAAGGACAATATCGGCCGCGGGGCCAAGGGCATATGTGGCCGCGTGGCCAAATCCTGCGCCGCCTCCGGTTTTCCTTTTCCTGGCAAGAATCGGGAGTTGTGTAGTATTTAATGGGAGTTTGTGTCCTATTCAACTTCGTACCAGCAGCTCTTTTGATCAATTTTGAGTTCCAATCGTCAACTTGCTCTTCTTTTGTCATGGATCACAATGCAAGGCTTTCTAGACTTGAAAAAGGAGCTTTCATAACATCTTTGGAGAAGTGGGTTGCCAAGATATCCGGTCCTTGTCGTAGGAAGTTTGAGAATCTCTATGCGATCAAGTGTCTTTGGTCATTCTTGCACATGAACTCCAACACTAACCTCTTGCAAGCTTGCGGGAAGTTTTGGAACGACACTCTTCATGTTTTCAACTTTTCTTTTAATGAGATGGTACCCACTTATGAAGACATCAAGGCGCTTTGCGGTTGTGAAGGGAAGGGTACACTTGCATTGCCCTTTGATTTTATTTCTTTGCATGACAAATTGATAGCCTTTGGTGTGCCCGCAGATGACCTTGGTAAGTATGCTAGAGGTGGCTACGTCGACCTTTCTTGGATGCCAAGGCACTTTATGCATGCGGATGTGACCTCGGACCGTTCTTTGGACCATCTTGCCTTGTGTTTATTTGCTTCTATTCTTTTCCCTTCCGAAGTCGGATGTGCTAGTGAGGGATGTTTGACCATGGTGAATGCGGCTCGTTCGGGACATGACATTGTACCGGCCATCCTTGGGGAGCTTATTTGTGGGATTCCTCATCTTGCGGTTTATGGCGGGATGCCGTGCGGCAGTGATAGACTTTTGACCATGTGGTTGCAAGAAAGGCTCCGAGTGAACAAGCCAGCGGTTTCTTCGGCGGTGACCCCATGGATGCACCGTATTAGAGGTATGGAGGAGAGGTTCGAGGGCATGACTCTCAAGGGTTGGGAGAGGTACTTGGCGGAGATGGTGACTGATGACATCAAGTGGGTGGTGCCCCATTGGCACGTTAATTCCGTGAAGGAGAAGCAAGTGGGACTGTACATGATTAAAGTTCCATCATTTTCTGGGACCACTTTCTACTACCCCGCTAGAGTACTCCGTCAATATGGTCTAGTGCAAACCATCCCCGAGGGTTGGGATGAGGAGAGGACCCGTTTTCCTTTTGGCATACTTCATTTGGGCGATAGCGCTTCGGTTCTCCTTTCTCAAATGTGGGGCGAGGCCGATTTTTTCCATAGGACTCTCATCACACGCTCCAACAACACCTACCTATCACGAGAGTATTTGGATTGGTTTATGGAGAGACTTGGGCAAACGGAGCAGACTCTAGAGACCCTAAGGGGCACTATTTTGGCATCCTGTGCTCCTAGTTGTTCATTGAGGATGAAGGAGGCGATGGCTTATGAAAGGAAGAGGAGTCAGAGCATGGCTAATGGAGATGGAGCGGGGACTTCAAGGAAGAGAAAGGATGGAGAGACTCCTAGTGTCAAAGCAAAAGGGGTTAGTGAATTTGAGAGGAGGTTTTGTGAGAACCCTAACAAGAAGCAGGTTCGCCGTGGTCAAAGGAAGAAGAAAGGGACCGAAGGCACGAGTGGCACTAAAGAGTAGTTCCGAGGATCCTTCCATAGTCGTTGCAAACACATTGTTTTTAATTTAGTTACTTTGTTTTAGTTTCGATTTCAGAATAGGTTATTTATTCAAAAAGTATGTCAAGCTTAGACTCATCGAATAAGTGTTAACATGCAATGACTATGGAAATAAAAGTTTTTGCTTTCAGAAAATACAACTTCTATCTTTATTGCTTGACAAGATTTGGATGTTTATTTGTTTTTTTTAGACCGCACCTTTTGAAAGGCTGCCTACGTTCGCCTTTTACAAATAGGACTAAGGGGCTCAGGTCACCGTAGTTCACTCCAGTCAGACTAGAATGATTTTAGAGAAAGGGAAGATAGAAGGGGGAATGCTCTAACTTTTGCCTAGACCACCCTTGTGGGTTTTCGATCTAGCGAGCTTTGTACGCACCCTTATTTTGCATAGACCGCCCTTTGCGAGTTTTCAGTCTATCGGGCTTCTTTTTGCGTAGTAAACATTTTTTTTTATTTTTATTTTTTTTCTGAGAGGGGGAGTCTAGTCATAGTAGCGTCTAAGCTTGCTGAGGTTGACTGGTTCCTTGAACGGGTTGCCATCCAAATCTGCCATTCTGACCACTCCTCCGGAGAAGATCTTCTGTACTACAAACGGCCCTACCCAAGTGGGGGCCCATTTCCCGAGGGGGTTGAACTTGTTAGGCAAGCGCGCTTTGAGCACCAAGTCTCCTTCCTTTATGTCAACAGGCTTGACCTTTTTATTGAAGGCTTTCGTCGTTCTCCTTTGATAGGCCCGGATGTGTTCCATGGCCTTCAATCTGCATTCATCGAGCGTTGCCAACTGATCATAGCGACTACGAAGCCATTCTACCTCATTCACTTGGTTCTCGAGCAAGATCCTCAAAGATGGCACCTCCAACTCAATAGGGAGCACTGCCTCCATGCCGTATGTCAAAGCGTAAGGGGTCTCTCCAGTAGCGGTGCGGACCGATGTTCTGTACCCCCAAAGTGCTAATGGTAACTTCTCGGGCCAATCCCGTCCTTGCAAAGCCATCTTGCGAATTATTTGCTCTATCGTCTTGTTGGCCGCCTCAACCGCGCCGTTAGTCTGCGGATAGTACGGGGAAGATTTCTTTCATTCGATCTTGAATTCTACAAGCAAGCGAGCACACTCGGCTTCGAAATGACTGCCATTATCTGATATAATGAGGTTAGGGACTCCATACCGACACATAATGTTCTCTTTGATAAACTGCGCTACCTTCTTGGAATTCAGCACCTTGTAAGAGTGAGCTTCGACCCACTTTGTGAAGTAGTCGACCGCGACGAGAACGAAATCATGACCATTACTACCGGCCGGCGAGATCTTCCCAATGATGTCTATACCCCACGTGGCGAATGGCCAAGGCGTGTTGGAACTATATAACTCGTGTGGGGGGATGTGGTTGAGGTTGGAGCATACTTGGCACTTGTGACACCGTCGAACCCATTGAATACAGTCCGTCTCCATGGTAATCCAATAATAGCCTAGCCGAGTGATCTTCTGTCTAAGCATCCTTGCATTTATGTGGGGTCCGCACAACCCGTTGTGTACTTCTTCCATTATTGCTTCAGCTCTCTTGTTGTCTACACATAAGAGCAACAAACCGTCATAATGCCTCTTGTACAAAGTATCGTCCAACAGTACAAACTGCCCCGCCAACCTTTTGAGTGCTTGCAGACTCTTGGCCTTCACATCTCCGTCAAAGGACATCTCTCCGTGCTTAAGGAATTTGTATATTTGGGCGTACCGTTGATCTCCGTTTACCCCGGCATTGATCTGGATTTCACAGCAATAGGCGGGGTTCTCCCTTCGTCCAACCCTGAATGGTTTCACGGACCTTCCCTCTGGAACTTCAACTAAGGAGGCCAATGTAGCTAGGGCATCCGCGAACCTATTTCTGTCTCGCGGCAGGAAATGGAAGGTAACCTCTTTGAACTGTGCTATCATCTCGTCCATGTAACCTTGGTACCGCTGCAGGCAAGGATCAATAGTTTTCCATTTCTTCGCCGTTTGGTTAATAATCAAAGCAGAGTCTCCGTAGACTTCTAACTCTTTCACGTTGCGTTCTAGGGCGGCCTCCAATCCGGCTATACACGCCTCATACTCGGCGGCGTTGTTGGTTGCTGAAAAGTTTAGCTTGATGGCTATGGGAGTGTGCTCATCTTTGGGATCAATAAGTAGGAGTCCGACTCCATTCCCTCGTTTGTTTGCAGCCCCGTCAAAGAATAATTGCCACTTTTCTGCGACCTCAATTGCGAAAATGCCGTCGTCCGGGAACTCGGGGTCGGGTCCTCTTGTCTCGGTGCTTGGAGAGTCTGCGAGCTGATCGCCATTGCCCTCCCCTTGATTGCCTTCCTCGGTACATAAGTAATGTCGAACTCTCCCAAGAATACTGACCATTTAGCGAGTCTCATAGAAAGGGAGGGTTTATCGAACAAGTACTTGATAGGATCCATTTTCGAGACTAGTAAGATCGGATGGGATACCATGTAGTGCTTGAGCTTCGTCACCACCCATACTAGGCCTACGCCGGTCTTCTCGAGCGCGGAGTAATTGAGCTCGCTACCTTGTAACTTTCGACTGACAAAGTACACTGCATTCTCAATCCGGGAATCTTTGGCTTCTTGTGCTAACATGGCTCCGACGGCGGTGTCTGTCACAGTCAAGTATAGTAGCAACGGCTTCTCCTTATGCGGCGGGCGCAGGATTGGGGTGTTCACCAAATACTGTTTGATCCTCTCGAAGGCTATCTGGCAGTCATAATCCCACTCCACACTGGTTGTTTTCTTCATCAGTTTGAAAATCGGTTCGCATATGATGGTCAGCTGATTGATAAACCGACTGATGTATTACAGGCGTCCCATGAATCCTTTTATCTCCGTCTCGGTACGGGGCGGCTTCATCTCCAGGATGGCTTGAATCTTCCTTGGGTCGGCTTCAATCCCATTCTCATTGACCATGTAACCTAATACTTTTCCTCTACGAACTCCAAAGGTGCACTTTGCCTGGTTCAAACGCATGGCGTGCTCTCTCAACCTGTTGAAGAATTTTCTGAGATCTATCAAGTGTTGGCCCCCAGACCCTTTTGAATGTATAATCATGTCATCCACGTACACCTCAATCTCCTTGTGGATCATATCGTGGAATAAAGTCATAACTGCCCGTTGGTAGGTAGCCCCAGCATTCCTCAGCCCAAATGGCATGACAGTATAGCAAAAAGTCCCCCATGGGGTGGTGAAAGCTGTTTTTTCTTGGTCCTCCTCGGCCATTTTGATTTGGTTATAGCCGGCAAACCCATCCACAAACGACTTAACCTCATAGTGGGCGGTCGCATCCACCAACATGTCGATATTTGGCAAGGGGAAGTCATCCTTTGGCGTAGCTTTGTTGAGATCCCGAAAATCCACACATACTCTGACTTTACCGTTGGATTTCTTGATAGTCACCAGATTTGATAACCAAGTTGGATACTCGATCACCCTAATGAAACCCACACGGAGTAGCTTCTCAATCTCTTCCTTCACTTGCAAAGACCATTCCGGCTTAATGCGGCGCAATTTCTGCTTGACTGGCTTAGCGTCTGGTGCTATCGGGATTCTGTGCTCTACGATCGAGTTGTCAAGCCCCGGCATGTCCTTATAAGACCATGCAAACACATCCACATATTCTCTGAGTAGCTCAATCAGTGCTTCCCTTTCGGCTCCGCTGAAGAAGCTTCCAATCTGCGTTTCCTTGGGCTCGGCTTCGGTCCCCAAATTCACGCATGTTAACACCTCATCGGCAGCTTGGGCTCGAGATTCTTTTTGATTAATAACCTGTTCTGAGATTTCTTTAATGTACTCATCATTTAATGTGTCTGTGTCTGCCTCTTCTAATGAATCATTATTAACTAAGTGTATATCATTAGTTTGATTATTAGCCAATTTATCAGTTAAAAGAGTGACTATGGAGGGATACTCGGAAAGGTCGAGGGTTTCATTCATGGCAAAAGGAAAAATAGCGTTTGCAACAAGATCATAGTCTTCGGACGTAAGGTCGTCAGACTTAGAGGAAGACTTAAATTCAAAATGTAAAACACTAGACTCTGGGGACGGGGATTTTGGGTGAGTGACAGGAGATGCTGCAGGAGTGGCGACAGAAGAAGGAGTAAGCCCCAGTGTTCCCACCATAAATTCCGGAATAGCTATAGGTCCCCCAATGATGTACCAATTTTTTGAGCTTGTCCTCCATGGGCACCACCAATGTCCTTGGGTTCACCTCATCTTCAGAATCATCTCCAATGACGGCAACCATGTCTTCGTGCAGCCTCAGATTACCCAGATGTGGAAGCAGATATTGGCCATCCCACGTCTCAGTCAAACTTGGAGTTTCTGCGGCTTCTATTGCTGGCTTGTCAAGGGTTGCGGCTTCAAGTTGATCTGCCAAGTCATCTGCCACCTTGGTGGAGTACTCATGCCTGATGGTTCTAACTCTGCCCGTGGATTTGTCATATTCCATGTAAGTCAGCTTCATGTTGGAGCGATCGAATTCCACATCTCTGAAAATCTCGAACCCTTTCTGCAATTTCCCGGTGTGGTCAATCCATGGCTCGACGAACTCAAAACACGAAAACTCCTCGCCTTCCCTGACAAAGTAGCTATTCAGGGACAGGCGTATTGGCCGCATTTCAGGCCTTTTGCAGGGAAGCTTCATCTTTTTAAGCAATTCTATCCTTTGTTGCTCCATCTTGTCTTCAGGAGTAAGGGTGTATCCTAGACCGAACAACCCTCGATGATTAACCTCTTCAACCAATTCTGTGGGGCCTTGCAAGTTCTTACCTAGCCCCAGCCCCGGTATAAAGCCCATGTTACGTAGTATCTTGACAACCGGTGCCACTTTATCCGTTGTTTTGGTGAGGTCGATGGTGCAGATCTGTGCTTGAGCGACTATTTCGAAGCCATTGAAGAGTCGGCTCTCTTCCCCATGCTGAATCTGTAAGACAGGAACGCCCTTGGTGTCCGTCCCTTGGGCAGTTACGAGATCACTGTAAATGATGGTCACTTCATTACCAGATTGAAACTTCACACACTGGTGCAGGGAAGATGGGACAGCGCCCGACTGATGTAACCACGGCCGGCCAAGGAGGAGTGAGAAGGTCGCGGGGATGTCTATGACGTGGAAGTCGGTTGGTAGGATCTTTGTTCCGATGGTAATGGGCAAGGTGGCTTCGCCTATCACGGCGCGGCATGTAGAATCATAAGCTTTGATGGTTTGCTTGGATCGGCGTAAATCAACACCGTGAACGCCAACCACATCCATCATCCTTGAAGGCAGGATATTGATAGCAGAACCATTATCAATGAATACACAGGGAATCTTCTTGCCATTTACTTCGACAGTGATGTATAAAGGCTCATTATGATCAACTCCGAACACTGGCTTGTCTAGCTCCGAGAAAGTGATGATGTTTCCATAGTGGATATTACCAATCATGTGGGTGACGTCTTCCGGGGTAATAGTAGATGGTACCATGGTGGCGGCGAGGTTTTGCTCGAGCATGAGGCGATGGGCTAGGGAGGAGGTGAGTAGGGACCATAGTGAAATATGGGCTTGGGTTTGTTTGAGTTGAGTGAGGATAGGGTCTTCTTTGTCTAGGTCGGCTTGCTCGGGTTCCTTCCCAAAGACTTTCTTTGCACCCTTCGGGTCAGATTGGTACACTTGACCGGATCTTGTAAGGAGACAAACTTCTGCACGTAGCTCCTCCAAAGACAATGTCGAGTCATGACAAGGGGGCGAATCTTCGGTTTTTTCGGCCTCCTCGAAGATTTCGGCCCAAGAAAGAGGTTGAGAGGGCTTGGGACTCTCTTCCTCTAGAGATTCGACTTCACTCACTAGTTCTTCTAAAGACAACAAGTAGCAAGAAGATTCTTTATTATTAGTCATTGGAATACAACCCATCTCATCACAGTCCGCCACAACAGGCTTGGCCGGATCAGTGATCTCACTAAGTTCTACCATGAGTACATTGCTAGCTACATAATCTCTAGGGTCTTCGACTACTCCCTTGTGGATGAGATCTTGCACAGCTTTCTTGAGTTCAAAACATTCTTCGGTAGTGTGACCGGTGCACTTGTGGTAGTGGCAAAACTTTGATAAATCGCAACCAAGACGGGGAAGGTGTCCTTCTAACGGTTCGAGCATTTCTAACGTCACCAATGCCATGAAGATATCCACCATCGTGAGCCCTATCTTGTCAAAGGCATCCATGAGCTCTAGGATACTGATCTCGCATGTTTGCACCATATTCACCCCACCCCCATTGTTAGGAAGAGGGTTATTCACCACATTAGGACCCTTCGGCTTCTCAATCTTCTTGTCATTGATCAACCCTTGTACTACGCACTTCAATTGAATACAACCATTTGTTGTGTGCCCGATGTGCTTGTGATACTTGCAGAACTTGGAGGCGTCCAAATCAGTTCTTGGGTAGGCGGGTTGGTAATTCTCCAAAGGCTTGATAAGACCTATCTTGACTAACACGTCAAAGACTTTCCCCATAGGCATTCCAAAATCGTCAAAGTGCTCCCTCTCTCTTTGCGGCGGAGCCCCATTCCTTGTTACGGCTTGAACATCTAACGGGACCTCTTTTTGGACCATATTCACTTGGCCGACGGCCTCCTTTCCACCCCTAGGAGGCGCAGGCGCAGTAGGACCCTTGTAGCGGAAGGAGTTGTTGTTGTTGGTCTTTGGACTTTCCTTTGGCGGCACAATCCCAGTGAACCCTGCTTCGTACCTTACTCCGGCGTCAACCATTTCCCGCAAATCAGGGAAGTAACCATTACCTATAGCTGCTTTCATCTCCGGTAGCAAGCACTTGTAGAAAATCTGTTTCTGTTCCTTCGCTTTTGGTGGGTATTTGACCTCGCACAACCGATGATTCCACCTCTTGTAAAAATCATAAATAGCCTCGCCGGGCTTTTGCATAGTGTTCTCAAGGTCGGTTCGATTCACATGCCAATCCAAGTTAGCTTGATACTTCTCACAGAAAATGGCACTAATTTGATCCCACGTTTGCCTCTCGCTTGGTTCTAACCCCAAGAACCAACGCAGAGCTATACCATCCAAAGTGCAATGGAATAGGCGAGCCATTTGTTCATTGGTGCAGTCACAAGCCCTCATGGCCAACACATAACTATCCAAATGAGTCTTAGGACACGAGTCACCATGAAACTTTGCCACCTTAGGCATCTTGAAATCCTTGGGGAGGGCCCCCACTTGGCTAGGGTTTATTGTCTTGGTAGTTGGTGCACTTTGCTTATCCACAGTCTCGATCAACTTGCGCATTTGCTCTTGCATGGCTGTGACCACAGGGTGATTGGAGATGTCTGGGATAGGTTCTGACAGAGTGACGGGAGGAGTAGTGGAAGTAGTAGCAGCGGCCATCCCAATACTCAGAGGCAACGAGGGTGCGGGTAGTTTGCTAGCAGAGAGGTAGCCACCAAGCAGTTCAGGGGAAGGTTCATAGACAGCCTTGTTCTTGCTAATGGTAGTGAAGCCTTGTTGGGTGTAGAGAGAAGGAGGTGGAACATTGCGGTAGCTTGGGAATGGGAAGGCAGTGGCATTGGTGTTGGGGGGACAGTTGGTATTGACCTCTTCATCCTCGACATAAATGAAATTCTCACCATCGGGTACAAGCTTAGTTCCTTTTTGTTGAATGTGGCCCTTCAACTGTTGGTTCTGGTCTTCCAACATCTTGTTGCTTTCCTCGAGATTCTTGATCTTGGCTTCGAGACCGGCGAGGAAGTTCTGGAGGCTTGGGGGAATACCATTGAGAGTGGTCTCGATGTTGAGCTCGGCGGCACTAGCAGGAGGAGTAGAGGCTGAAGCTGAAGCGGAAGTCGACATTGCTGATGATGAGACTGAGAACGTGGACAGAATAGAAGCTTCGCGTTGTAGTCAACCCGAGCGGATCCAAACTTGCTTTGCTGAAAGGTTGAAGGGTAATGAAGCTTTAGGATAGGGGGAAGGCTCATGCAAAGTATATTTTAATTTACAAAAACATACATTATTTACATCCTAATTGGTTGGAAGGGGTACCCCTTTTTCGCAACTAGTTAGAAGACTACGATCAGTGGAGGCCATCACTACGTCTATAGACCCCTCGTTTTTCACCTGCATTGGACACCCCCAAACGGACAATTTAGGCGAGGGTCCTATAGGGCAAGCGGCTTCCACCAACCATCGGATCCTACGACTAACCTTTCCTTAAAGGCATTTAACGTGACGTCTATGTTACATCCTACGCAGGTTAATGATGAGCGGAGATCTTGACAATAAACACTCATCTTACCATGGCACGTCCCTTGTAGGGAAATCACTTTTTTGTGCACTTTCTCTCAAAGATCTCGATCCATCATTGACTTGGGGATGACTCGACATAGACAGCACGTTAATTGACTATTAAGAAAAAGCTAGCCAAACCAACCGGTCAAAACCTAGGTGTGTTACCTATACTAGTGTGGGTTGTGTTAGTACCCGACCTAAAAATGAGTTTATTAGGACTTTCCCAAAAATACAAGGACTTTATAGGAATTAGAAACCTTGCAAAGACTTGTCCCGGATTCCAAAATATCTCATTTATGGCAAAATCTATCAAAATAGGCAACTTAGGGTTACCATAAAGCAACAGTGAAACCCTAGCTTGAAAATCAAGTCAGCCTGCAGACTTGGCCAGGCGGCCAACCTTGCCACGCGTCGACCTTGGCCACGCGGCCAACATTGTCACCGTCTTCATTCTTGGCCAGGCGGCCAACCTTGCGCCGGATGATCTGGACCATCAGATCTTCCCCTCAGTTTACTATATAAACCAATCCCATGCTATTGGTTTAGGGATCCGATTTTGAGAGCTCTAAGTACGAATTTTGGAGTTCTTAAACAATATTTTGCTCTCTAATTAGCATTCAAACCTTCAAGAAGATCCAAGGTTTATTTCTTGCCAACATAGGTAAGTTTTCTAACTTTTTCTTCGTGTTCTTGCATTATTCTTCATGTAGATCTTTTATATTCATGTTCGTACATGTTTATGCATAGTTTCTCCATATTCTTTGCATGTTCATTCATATGTTCATATATGTTCTTCATATGTTCATCATGTTCATAGATTAAAACCTTATTTATGCTATATTTAGGGTCGCGATCTTCATAACTACATGTTATTTCATAGCCGATGATGATCTAGGGTTCATCAACCCGAGGATGATCTAGGAACTACTTCTAAACCCTAATCTTTAGGTAATTTCCCCTTCATTATGCATGATCCCGATTCTTCTGACTATTCTAAATTCTCTGCGAACTACGCTGACCTGAGCTTCTCACATTGAGAGGAACGTAGGAAATCTTCGGATCCGGTCTAAATCACTAACACACTACTAACACATTCATCATGATAGAAAGACCGATCAATTCGGGCAATAGGAGTGATAACGTTCAATATTCTTCTCTTGTTGTAATTTGACCCCCGAACCCACTAAAAATGCTTTTTTCAATGTTTTGGCTTTAATTAAAACGGCGTGGCGACTCTCATAATTTTAATGTCGTTAAGAATATTCCCTTTGTAAATAAAAATAATCACAAGATACTTCCCATGCGTCGCTTCATCGGAAAAGGGTATTCACAGTGGCGACTCTGCTGGGGACTGCTTTGAAATTTTTTCAAACTTAGTGGGTCTACCTTTCGTTCACATCATGATGTTTGCCATGTTCTCACATGCACCTTACACTTTGCCATGTTCTCACATGCACCACACGCTTTGCCATGTTTACACATGCACACACCTGCCATGTTTACACATGCACACGCTTTGCCATGTTTACACATGCACACACCTGCCATGTTTACACATGCACACACCTGCCATGTTTACACATGCACACACTTGCCATGTTTTCACGTGCACACACTTGACATGTTTATACATGCACCTCACATACTGGCCATGTTCACACATGCACCCTACATACACTTGCCATGTTTACACATGCACGCACCTGCCATGTTTACACATGCACCCGCGCACTCCGCCATGTTAATACTTGTACTTTGTCGATACTTGTACTTTGTATATACCTTGTACCGTGTACCCTTGTTATCTTCGCTTTAGTATTAGGGTCAAACAAAACTTTGCTATGCTCCCCTGTACATGGCTCTCTCTCCCTCTCTAATGCATTGCATTGCATCATCCTAACATCAAAAGCTTCTCTCTTTTCTCCTTAAAAAGAATTAGTTTCTTGCCACACACTACCACCAGTCCGTGTCAGCACTGCACAGGTCCCTATTACCCGGAGTATTCGATGTGCAGGAATTTGTGCGCTACTGTCGCCCTCTTTTCGAGTCACTCGTCTACTCCACTCACCGTGTACGTTCTGCGAGCGGTAGGAACCTTTTACCTAACCCATGTCAGCCCACACTAGTATAGGTAACACACCTAGGTTTTGACCGGTTGGTTTGGCTAGCTTTTTCTTAATAGTCAATTAACGTACTGTCTATGTCGAGTCATCCCCAAGTCAATGATGAATCGAGATCTTTGAGAGAAAGTGCACAAAAAAGTGATTTCCCTACAAGGGACGTGCCATGGTGAGATGAGTGTTTATTGTCAAGATCTCCGCTCATCATTAACTTGCGTAGGATGTAACATAGACATCACGTTAAATGCCTTTAAGGAAGGGTTAGTCGTAGGATCCGATGGTTGGTGGAAGCCGCTTGCCCTATAGGACCCTCGCCCAAATTGTCTGTTTGGGGGGTGTGCAATACAGGTGAAAAACGAGGGGTCTATAGATGTAGTGATGACCTCTACTGATCGTAGTCCTCTAACTAGTTACGAAAAAGGGGTACACCTTCCAACCAATTAGGATGTAAATAATGTATGTTTTTATAAATTAAAATATACTTTGCATGAGCCTTCCCCCTCTCCTAAAGCTCCATTGCCCTTCAATCTTTCAGCAAAGCGAGTTTGGATCCGTTCGGGTGGTCGACTACAACGTGAAGCTTCTACTCCGTCCACGTTCTCAGTCTCGTCATCAGCAATGTCAACTCCCGCTTCAGCTTCAGCCTCTGCTCCTCCTGCTAGTGCCGCCGAGCTCAGCACTGAGACTACTCTCAATGGTATTCCCCCAAGCCTCCAGAACTTCCTCGCCGGTCTCGAAGCCAAGATCAAGAATCTCGAGGAAAGCAACAAGATGTTGGAAGATCAGAACCAACAGTTGAAGGGTCACATTCAACAAAAGGGGACTAAACTGGTGCCCGATGGAGAGAATTTCATTTATGTCGAGGATGAAGAGGTCAATACCAACTGTCCCCCCAACACCAATGCTACTGCCTTCCCATTCCCAAGCTACCGCAATGTTCCGCCTCCATCTCTCTACACCCAAGAAGGTTTCACTACCATGAGCAAGAACAAGGCTGTCTATGAACCTTCCCCTGAATTGCTTGGTGGCTACCTCTCCGTTACCCTCGTTGCCTCTGAGTATTGGGATGGCCGCTGCTACTGCTTCCACTACTCCTCCCATCATTTTGTCAGAAACTATCCCCGACATCTCCAATCACCCAGTGGTTATGGCCATGCAAGAGCAAATGCGAAAGTTGATCGAGACCGTGGATAAGCAAAGTGCACCGACTACCAAGACAATCAACCCTAGCCAAGTGGGGGCTCTCCCCAAGGATTTCAAGATGCCTAAGGTGGCAATGTTTCATGGTGACTCGTGTCCTAAGACTCATTTGGATAGCTATGTGTTGGCCATGAGGGCTCGTGACTGCACCAACGAACAAATGGCTAGCGTATTTCATAGCACTTTGGATGGTATAGCTATGCGTTGGTTCTTGGGGCTAGAACCAAGCGAGAGGCAAACTTGGGATCAGATCAGCGCCATTTTCTGTGAGAAGTATCAAGCTAACTTGGATTGGCACGTGAATCGAACAGATCTTGAGAACACAATGCAAAAGCCCGGCGAGGCTATTTATGATTTTTACAAGAGGTGGAACCATCTGTTGTGTGAGGTCCAATACCCACCAAAGGCGAAGGAACTGAAACAGATTTTCTACAAATGCTTGCTACCGGAGATGAAAGCAGCTATAGGTAATGGTTACTTCCCTGATTTGCGGGAAATGGTTGACGCCGGAGTAAGGTACGAAGCAGGGTTCACTGGGATTGTGCCGCCAAAGGAAAGTCCAAAGACCAACAACAACAATTCCTTCCGCTACAAGGCTCCTACTGCGCCCGCGCCTCCTAGGGGTGGAAAGGAGGCCGTCGGCCAAGTGAATATGGTCCAGAAAGAAGTCCCGTTAGATGTCCAAGCCGTAACAAGGAATGGGGCTCCGCCGCAAAGGGAGAGGGAGAACTTTGATGATTTTGGTATGCCTATGGGGAAAGTCTTTGACGTGTTAGTCAAGAGGGTCTTATCAAGCCTTTAGAGAATTACCAACCTGCCTACCCAAGAAGTGATTTGGATGCCTCCAAGTTCTGCAAGTATCACAAGCACATCGGGCACACAACGGATGGTTGTATTCAATTGAAGCGCGTAGTACAAGGGTTGATCAATGACAAGAAGATTGAGAAGCCGAAGGGTCCTAATGTGGTGAATAACCCTCTTCCCAACAATGGGGGTGGGGTGAATATGGTGCAAACATGCGAGATTAGTATTCTAGAGCTCATGGACGCCTTTGACAAGATAGGGCTCACGATGGTGGATATCTTCATGGCATTGGTGACGCTAGAAATGCTTGAACCATTAGAAGGACACCTTCCCCGCCTTGGTTGCGATTTGTCGAAGTTTTGCCACTACCACAAGTGCACCGGTCACACTACCGAAGAATGCTTTGAACTCAAGAAGGCCGTGCAAGAGCTCATCCACAAGGGAGTCATCGAAGACCCTAGAGATTATGTAGCTAGCAATGTACTCATGGTAGAACTTAGTGAGATCACTGATCCGGCCGAGCCTGTTGTGGCGGACTGTGATGAGATGGGTTGTATTTCAATAACTAATAATAAAGAATCTTCTTGCTACTTGTTGTCTTTAGAAGAACTAGTGAGTGAAGTCGAATCTCTAGAGGAAGAGAGTCCCAAGCCCTCTCAACCTCTTTCTTGGGCCGAAATCTTCGAGGAGGCCGAAAAAACCGAAGTTTCGCTCCCTTGTCATGACTCGCCATTGTCTTTGGAGGAGCTACGTGCAGAAGTTTGTCTCCTTACGAGATCCGGTCAAGTGTACCAATCCGACCCGAAGGGTGCAAAGAAAGTCTTTGGGAAGGAACCCGAGCAAGCCGACCTAGACAAAGAAGACCCTATCCTCACTCAACTCAAACAAACCCAAGCCTATATTTCACTATGGTCCCTACTCACCTCCTCCCTAACCCATCGCCTCATGCTCGAGCAAAACCTCGCCGTCACCATGGTACCATCCGCTATTACCCCGAAGGACGTCACCTACATGATTGGTAATATCCACTATCGAAACATCATCACTTTCTCGGAGCTAGACAAGCCAGTGTTCGGAGTTGATCATAATGAGCCTTTGTACATCACTGTCGAAGTAAATGGCAAGAAGATTCCCCGTGTATTCATTGACAATGGTTCTGCTATTAATATCCTGCCTTCAAGGATGATGGATGTGGTTGGCGTTCATGGTGTTGATTTACGCCCATCCAAGCAAACCATCAAAGCTTATGACTCTACGTGCCGCGCCGTGATAGGCGAAGTCACCCTGCCCATTACCATCGGAACGAAGATCCTGCCGACAGATTTCCACGTCATAGACATCCCCGCAACCTTCTCACTCCTCCTCGGCCGGCCATGGTTACATCAGTCGGGCGCGGTCCCATCTTCCCTGCACCAGTGTGTGAAGTTTCAATCCGGTAATGAAGTGACCATCATCTACAGTGATCTCGTAACTGCCCAATGGACGGACACCAAGGGCGTTCCTGTCTTGCAGATTCAGCATGGGGAAGAGAGCCGGCTCTTCAATGGCTTCGAAATAGTCGCTCAAGCACAGATCTGCACGATCGACCTCACCAAAACAACGGACAAAGTGGCACCTGTTGTCAAGATACTGCGTAACATGGGTTTTATACCGGGGCTGGGGCTAGGTAAGAACTTGCAAGGCCCCACAGAATTGGTTGAAGAGATTAATCATCGAGGGTTGTTCGGCCTAGGATACACCCTTACTCTTGAAGACAAGATGGAGCAACAAAGGATAGAATTGCTTAAAAAGATGAAGCTTCCCTACAAAAAGCCTGAAATGCGGCCATACCGCCTGTCCCTGAATAGCTACTTTGTCAGGGAAGGCGAGGAGTTTTCATGTTTTGAGTTCGCCGAGCCATGGATTGACCACACCGGGAAATTGCAGAAAGGGTTCGAGATTTTCAGAGATGTGGAATTCGATCGGTCCAACATGAAGCTGACTTACATGGAATATGACAAAGCCACGGGCAGAGTTAGAACCATCAAGCACGAGTACTCCACCAAGTTTGCAGATGACTTGGCAGATCAACTTGAAGATGCAACCCTTGACAAGCCAGCAATAGAAGCCGCAGAAACTCCAAGTTTGACTGAGACGTGGGACGGCCAATATCTGCTTCAACATATGGGTAATCTGGGGCTGCACGAAGACATGGTTGCCGTCATTGGAGATGAACCTAAGGATAAGGTGGACCCAAGGACATTGGTGGTACCCATGGGGGACAAGCTCAAGAATTGGTGCATCATTGGGGGACCTATAGCTACTCCGGAATTTATGATGGAAACACTGGGGCTTACTCCTTCTCCTGTCGCCACTCCCGCAGCATCTCCTGTCACTCACCCAAAATCCCCGTCCCCAGAGTCTAGTGTTTTACATTTTGAATTTGAGTCTTCCTCTAAGTCTGACGACCTTACGTCTGAAGACTATGATCTTGTTGCAAACGCTATTTTCCCTTTTGCCATGAATGAAACCCTCGACCTTTCTGAGTATCCCTCCATAGTCACTCTTTTAACTGATAAATTGGCTAATAATCAAACTAATGATATACACTTAGTTAATAATGATTCATTAGAAGAGGCAGACACAGACACATTAAATGATGAATACATTAAAGAGATCTCAGAACAGGTTATTAATCGAAAAGAATCTCGAGCCCAAGCTGCCGATGAGGTGTTAACATGCGTGAATTTGGGAACCGAAGCCGAGCCTAAGGAAACGCAGATCGGAAGCTTCTTCAGCGGAGCCGAAAGGGAAGCACTGGTTGAGCTACTCAGAGAATATGTGGATGTGTTTGCATGGTCTTATAAGGACATGCCGGGGCTCGACAACTCGATCGTAGAGCACAGAATCCCGACAGCACCAGACGCTAAGCCAGTCAAGCAGAAGCTGCGCCACATTAAGCCGGAATGGTCTTTGCAAGTGAAGGAAGAGATTGAGAAGCTACTCCGTGTGGGTTTTATTAGGGTGATCGAGTATCCAACGTGGTTATCAAATCTGGTGACTGTCAAGAAATCCAACGGTAAAGTCAGAGTATGTGTGGATTTTCGGGATCTCAACAAAGCTACGCCAAAGGATGACTTCCCCCAGCCAAATATCGACATGTTGGCGGACGCAACCACCCATTATGAGGCCAAGTCGTTCGTTGATGGGTTTGACGGCTATAACCAGGTCGAGACAACCGAGGAGAACCAAGAAGCAACCCCTTCCACAACCTCGGGGAGGACCATCAGTCGGCGAGTTCGAGCCGTGTTGAGAATGCAGTCTCCTCGGAACAAAGCCGAAAAGGAAGAACTCGTCAAGTTACTGCAACACCTCAACCATTTTACAACAGTGGGGGAACCGATGCTCAGAGAAATAGAAAGGGCCCGCGACCAAGAATGGAGTTCGAGATGTGAGTTCGCATTATGCTGCCTCAAGGAGTACCTAGCGAATACCCCAATCCTGCACCCGGCACATGGGAATGAACTTCGAACCCCAACACCAACGACAGAATTGTGGCCCTCGCACCAAGAAAAGAAGATCAGTGAAAAACTGCAGAGATTTTCGGAAAAATACCCCCTCTCAGTCCACCGATACACAAGAATGGGGACCCCTTTCGAAATATTGTTCGAACAACTGAAACAAATGGGCAAGATGCAACCTTTAGGGGAACATTCACTACTCTCCGAATTACCACCCCTTCAACCTTTTGAACCTACCAAAAGTTGCTCTTACCACCAAGACGAAGGCCACGACACCAATGACTGTGTCGCTCTACAAAAGGGAATCCAAGGCTTGATGGACGCAAACATGCTCACCAGCGTGAGAGGATTTTGGTTCTATAGGGAAGGCGAAAACTTAGAACTCCTCGGTTGCTGCGAAATCGAGCCTTATAACGACTCGGAGGCACCCTCGCACCTGACTGCAGAAACGATTCAAGACATCTCAAGAGAAATAGAGGATTTGAAGAAACGCGTCGGCACAATGACCAAAGCTCGAGGTGCACCACAAGACTGACAGAATGACAGATTTGGATGGCAGCCCGCCTAAGGAAACAATCAACATCAGCAAACTCGGACGCTACTCTAACTAGACTCCCCCTCTAAAAAAAAAAAAAAAAAATAAATAAAAAAATATTTACTACGCAAAAAGAAGCCCGATAGACTGAAAACCCGCAAAGGGCGGTCTATGCAAAATAAGGGTGCGTACAGAGCTCGCTAGATCGAAAACCCGCAAGGGCGGTCTAGGCAAAAGTTAGAGCATTCCCCCTTCTATCTTCCCTTTCTTTAAAATCATTCTAGTCTGACTTGAGTGAAATACGGTGACCTGAGCCCCTTAGTCCTATTTGTAAAAGGGGAACATAGGCAGCCTTTCAAAAGGTGCGGTCTAAAAAAACAAATAAACATCCAAATCTTGTCACAAAGCAATAAAGATAGAAGTTGTATTTTCTGGAAGCAAAAACTTTTATTTCCATAGTCATTGCGTATTAACACTTATTTGATGAGTCTAAGCTTGACATACTTTTTGAATAAATAACCTATTCTGAAATTGAAACTAAAACAAAAGTAACTAAATTAAACTAATGTGTCTGCATGACTATGGAGAGACGCTCGGGATTACTCCTTAGTGCCATTTGTGCCCTCGGTCTCTTTCTTCTTGCTTTGCCCACGGTGAACTTTCTTCTTGCTAGGATTCTCACAAAATCTTCTTTCGAACTCGCTAACACCTTTAGCCTTGCCATTAGGAGCTTCTTCGCCTTTCCTCTTCTTTGACGCCCCCACTTCTTCTCCGCCTCCGTTAGCCACGCTCTTACTCATCCTCCTCTCATAAGCCTCAGCCTCCTTAATCCTCAATGAAGAACTTGGAGCACAGGATCCCAAAATAGTGCCCCTTAGGGTCTCTAGAGTCTGCTCCGCATGCCCAAGTCTCCCCATATACCAATCCAAATACTCGCGTGGCAGGAAGGTGTTGCTAGAGCGTGTGAGGAAGGTCCTACGACTAAAGCCGGCCTCGCCCCACATCTGAGAAAGAAGGACTGAGGCACTATCATCCAACTGAAGTACCCCAAAGGGAAAATCATCTCTCTCCTCGTCCCAACCCTCCGGGATGGTCTGCACCAAACCATACTGACGAAGCACTCTAGAGGGATAGTAAAAGGTAGTCCCAGAAAGGGTTGGAACTTTGATCATGTGAAGTCCCACTTGTTTCTCCCTCACAGAGTGAATGTGCCAATGGGGCACCACCCACTGAATGTCGTCAGTCACCATTTCCGCCAAATACTTTTCCCAACCTTTGAGAGTCATGCCCTCAAACCGCTCCACCATGCCTCTAATGCGGTGCATCCATGGGGCCACCTTCAGAGAAGCCGCCGGTTTATTCACTCGAAGCCGCTCTTGCAACCACATGGTCAAAAGCCTATCACTACCACAAGGCATCCCACCATAAGCCGCGAGATGGGGAATCCCACAGAGCATCTCCCCAAGAATGGCCGGTACAATATCATAACCCAAACGAGCCAAGTTCACCATACCCAAACATCCTTCACTGGCAAATCCCACCTCAGAAGGGAAAAGGATAGAGCTGAACAAGCACAGTGCAAGATGGTCCAAGGAGCGGTTAGATGTCACGTCTGCATGCATGAAGTGTTGCGGCATCCAAGAAAGGTCGACATAACCGCCCCTAGCATACCTATCAAAGTCATCCGCGGGTACGCCAAAGGTCACCAACTTGTCCCTCAAGCAAACGAAGTCAAAAGCAAGGCAACTTTACCCTTCCCTTCGTAGCCACACAATGCTGCGATGTCCTCATAAGTGGGTGTTATCTCGTTGAATGAAAAGTTGAAGACATGGAGGGTATCATTCCAAAATCTCCCACATGCTTGCAAGAGGTAGGTATTGGAGTTCATGTGCAAAAGTGACCAAAGACACTTTATCCCATACCGTTCATCAAGCTTCCTACGACTAGAGCCAGGAAGTTTGGCAACCCACTTCTCCAAAGAGGTTATAAAGATTTTTTTCTCAAGGCTTGTGATCCTAGCCTCTTGATCCATGGCAAAGAGCAAGAAAATTGGCTAAAAGGAACTCAAAAACTGCTCAAAAGGTTGCTGGTACGTTTTTATGGCTGCAAAGGGTTCATTAAATACTGCACAACTCCCGATTCTTGCCAGGAAAAGGAAAACCGGAGGCGGCGCATGATTTGGCCACGCGGCCACATATGCCCTTGGCCCCGCGGCCGATATTGTTCTTGGCCGGGCGGCCAACTTCGTCCTAAGCCACGCGGCCAACTTTGCTCCGGATCTTGCCATGGCCAGGCGGCCAACATTGTTCTGGGCCTCGCCATGGCCATGCGGCCAACTTTGCTCCATGCAGAAATTCAGTTTGTTTCTTCCCACTCCGTAACGGATCCATGCAACTACGTACTTGCCCCCTTCCATGGCTCATGCATTGTATAAAATTAGGAACATTGTAAAATAATTAGTTTGCACAAGTAGGCTCCCACAATAAAATTGCATTTTAGAACATAATATACATACATGCATTTTATACATTTGTTCTGTACATACATATCCCTCTGCTCTCTACTAGCTAACAGTGTAGGAAATAAAGGTAGACCCCGCCTAATCTGAATCTTCCTCCGTGGTGTCTCCGTGCCGCGCTAAAGCCCGAGAGCTACCGGCACCCGAACTCCGTCCCCGGACCGCTCGACCACCAATATGAGAAGAGCCCGCACCATTCGGAGACCGTTCCCGACGCTGGGGTGACGCAACGTCGTCCCTCTGACAAGTACATGAATGGTACGCCTCCCTCAGTAAGCGCATCAACACGTTCTCCCGCCGAGCTGAACGGATGTAGGCCTCCCGAGTCACCTGAAAGTGAAGCCAAGGCAATGATTACAATGCAGAAAGAAATAGGTGTGTGCAAACATGACTAATACAAAGCACAAAGCCGTACCCCAGCGTCGGGCGGAGGAATGAATGTCTCCTCAACAAGATCGGCATCAGTCGGCTCCAAGCTAAGCTCCACCTCCCGACCGCCCCTCATCACTCTCACGCTACTCGAGCGAAGGGGCATGTCAACCAAAGGCCGACTCCGACCAACATACCGGGCCGAGCTCGATCCCTCTCCCGATAGCATCCGAGCCCGAACCTGAGGGCTGATCAGCCGTGTCCGCACGTAGCCAGCATAGTCGTCACTCCCTCTGTAATGCTCTGCCGGAGTGGGAGCCAAGAAAGTCGCCAACCTCGCGGGACGGAGCATATCCCGAGGAGGGTCATAAGGAGCCCACGGTAACGCACCAGCCCTGTGCTGACGAACCACCCTCTCCCCAAGATACATGGCCTCCCCGGTGAGACCCACAAGCAGAACCCTAGAAGCGGTCAACTCCACTACATAGGGACCCACCGAAGCCTCATTGGCCGGGCTCCATGGGTAAAATCTAACCTCGATGGGCTCAGACATCGCGAACACCCTCCTTAGATCAGCAGCATCCACTGTCTTCCTGTCCCGGTTTCTGCGGGAAGGAGCCCTGTTGCCCTTGCACCAGTACGACATGATGGGAACAACCTTGTTAACACTCATCACCAACTGAAAAGGGGCGACACCGAAGACCTCGTACACCCAAGACTGTGCATATAATAAGAGAGGTATTTCAGACCAAAAAATAGAACAGAAATCTCAACAAGTGAAAAGAAGGGTAGTCGAGAGCATACCTCAAAGGCGAACTGGAACCCGTCAAAGGCCGACGAGCTAGCCCTCGAGCAATGGTCCAAAGCCTGGTAAATCTCAGCCAAACCGGCTCCACCCCAAGAAATCCCACCGACTAAGTCCAAGTCCACAAGAGCCCCTAGCAGTGAGTACCGGCAGACAGTAGCCCCACTGGGAAACAAAATCTCTGAAAAGCTGTACCATAAGAACAGCCGGACCAAGCAATCCAAATCATATTCCCCCCTACTAAAGGCCTCAATAGCCACCTCCACCAAGCGATTCACCTTCCCGGCCTCCACTCCGTAACCCTTGACACCTCCTCCCAGGTCGGTGTCAACTCCCAGCAGAGCCTGTCTATAATCCCGCCGCTCCGCCAAGCTCTCATCAAAAAGCAAAGGGGTACCAGTAAACCTCAACCCCGTGATGGCCGCGAAATCCGTCGGCGTGATGGTAATCTCTCCCCAACTAAAGTGGAAGGTATGGGTGGTATCCCACCAGAACTCCCGGCACACCTCTATCACCGCCGCCACCTTCAGGGTAGCCCCGACCATGCGGACACTGTCAAAGAATGGGCCAAAGCCCATTGCCTCGATCCGAGCACGCAAACCGCCCGGTCCCTCCGGCAGAGACGCCCACAGTTTGCCCACAGTCACTGTGGACCCACGATCCTTGATCCTCTGCAGGTAAACACATCACATGTATGTTACCATTCTAGCAATTTACAGTTCCAGCAATTTAAATTCTAGCATTCCATTATTCTAGCATTTCATATTATGTGCATAAAACATACAAATGTGCGAGAAGGAGAGGAACGAAAATTCGAAATTTACCTCTCGCGTCTCCGGAAGCCCCATCGACCAATGACGCTCAGAGTCGATGTAAAAATCGTAATCTTGGTCGAACGTGGACCGCAGCAGATTATCGCGATAATTCCGAGTCGCGGCTCGTGGTCTCAAACCGCCCCGCGGAATCAAAGGCGCCGCTTCAAAGCCCGCTCCTGGGTCAGCCCCTACATTTCCTCCGCCCTGAGCATTACCGTGCCCCTCTCCTTGTGGCTCTTGTTGTGGAATCATATACCCACCTTGGCCTGGGAAATCTCTAAATAACGCCTCATTGATCCAATCTGCCATAGCTTCAAGAGATATGTGAAATGAAGGCTTCGAAATTATCAAAATCTGAGCTTTCTCTCTCTAAAAACTCAATTTTCTCACTCTAACTCGTCAATGGAGGAAGGAAGAAGAAGAAAGAAGAAAAGAAGAAGAAGAGGGAGGGTTTCTGGTGATGTGACCAAGAGTCAGCCCACCGGCTACCTTGGCCACGCGGCCACTTTCGCCCTTGCAACCCCAGCCGTCAGATCAGCAATCCGCGTGAAGGAGATCTGACCACTCAGCGGCATTGGCCACGCGGCCACTTTGGCAATTCAGTGTGTTTGGCCACGCGGCCAACCTTGCCCCTTCAGATAAAATTCCACTTTTGCCCTTAATCTTTTCCCTTTAATTCATTTTAAATGCCTTTAACACTACTTTGAATGATATTCGTTACCTTTGGGTACGGAAAGCCCCTTAAAATTTCCATTCTTCACCGAATATTTGCTTAGGATTCGCATGATCGTAGAGACTTCGGCGCCTCTATGACATACCATCCTAGATCAATCGTAATTGGCAGAAGCCTCGGCGTTTCTATTTGCGAAAGATGCAGCATCTATTATTAGGATTCGTATGATTGTAGAGACTTCGGCGCCTCTATG
The DNA here is from genome assembly GCA_026119855.1 of Campanula takesimana. NCBI lineage: Eukaryota > Viridiplantae > Streptophyta > Magnoliopsida > Asterales > Campanulaceae > Campanula > Campanula takesimana. The sequence goes on from JAOWBW010000552.1 coordinate 765,196, forward strand.
ACATACCATCCTAGATCAATCGTAATTGGCAGAAGCCTCGGCGTTTCTGTTTGCGAAAGATCCAGCATCTATTATTGAGATTCGTATGGTTGTAGAGACTTCGGCGCCTCTATGACATACGCATCCTAGATCGATCGTGGTTGGCATAAACCTCGGCGTTTCTGTTCGCGAGAGATCCGACATCTATTACTTTAGTGCGATCGGCAGGAACCCTGGCGATCCTGATTGCGTTTACCATTCCATCTTGGGATTATTTAGACAGCGTAGTCCTTATTTTTCCAAATAACTTCATTGCTTACGAATGATTCGTTCTTCGTACAGGATAGTGCCCGTAGGTTTATTATCCCTAGCAGGAGTCCGATATCTCGTTTTATCCCCAGTAGATCTCTGAACTACGACCGTCTTGATTCCTCGGAGGATACGTAGTAAACCTGAAAAGGTCCAGCCACCCGACCGACATGGTCATCTCTCATCCCCAGCAGGTGCATTTTCCCCAGCAAAAGACGCTGTTCCCCATCAGAGGACAGTCCTTCCCAATTTCCCCATCAGATTTGAACTACGTTTGGCTTGATTCCCCCGGGGATACGTAGGTCGCCTGTCAAGGTTCAGCCATTCCCTTACCTTGCATCTGTTTTGAAACTCATGTTTCAGACGGATCCTTCTTTTATCGTCGACCCCACATTGCCTTGCAAGAAGCGTCGCCGAGGGGCTACTGTTAGTACCCGACCTGAAAATGAGTTTATTAGGACTTTCCCAAAAATACAAGGACTTTATAGGAATTAGAAACCTTACAAAGACTTGTCCCGGATTCCAAAATATCTCATTTATGGCAAAATCTATCAAAATAGGCAACTTAGGGTTACCATAAAGCAACAGTGAAACCCTAGCTTGAAAATCAAGTCAGCCTGCAGACTTGGCCAGGCGGCCAACCTTGCCACGCCTCGACCTTGGCCACGCGGCCAACATTGTCGCCGTCTTCATTCTTGGCCAGGCGGCCAACCTTGCGCCGGATGATCTGGACCATCAGATCTTCCCCTCAGTTTACTATATAAACCAATCCCATGCTATTGGTTTAGGGATTCGATTTTGAGAGCTCTAAGTACGAATTTTGGAGTTCTTAAACAATATTTTGCTCTCTAATTAGCATTCAAACCTTCAAGAAGATCCAAGGTTTATTTCTTGCCAACATAGGTAAGTTTTCTAACTTTTTCTTCGTGTTCTTGCATTATTCTTCATGTAGATCTTTTATATTCATGTTCGTACATGTTTATGCATAGTTTCTTCATATTCTTTGCATGTTCATTCATATGTTCATATATGTTCTTCATATGTTCATCGTGTTCATAGATTAAAACCTTATTTATGCTATATTTAGGGTCGCGATCTTCATAACTACATGTTATTTCATAGCCGATGATGATCTAGGGTTCATCAACCCGAGGATGATCTAGGAACTACTTCTAAACCCTAATCTTTAGGTAATTTCCCCTTCATTATGCATGATCCCGATTCTTCTGACTATTCTAAATTCTCTGCGAACTACGCTGACCTGAGCTTCTCACATTGAGAGGAACGTAGGCAATCTTCGGATCCGGTCTAAATCACTAACACACTACTAACACATTCATCATGATAGAAAGACCGATCAATTCGGGCAATAGGAGTGATAACGTTCAATATTCTTCTCTTGTTGTAATTTGACCCCCGAACCCACTAAAAATGCTTTTTCAATGTTTTGGCTTTAATTAAAACGGCGTGGCGACTCTCATAATTTTAATGTCGTTAAGAATATTCCCTTTGTAAATAAAAATAATCACAAGATACTTCCCATGCGTCGCTTCATCGGAAAGGGGTATTCACAGGTTGACACGGGTTAGGTAAAAGGTTCCCACCGTATACGGTGAGTGGAATAGACGAGTGACTCGAAAAGAGTGCGGCAGTAGCACACAAATTCCTGCACATCGAATACTCCGGGTAATGGGGACCTGTGCAGTGCTGACACGGACTAGTGGTAGTGTGTGGCAAGAAACTAATTCTTTTTAAGGAGAAAAGAGAGAAGTTTTTGATGTTAGGATGATGCAATGCAATGCATGAGAGAGGGAGAGAGAGAGCCACGTACAAGGGAGCATAGCAGAGTTTTGTTTGACCCTAATACTAAAGCGAAGACAACAGGGGTACAAGGATACAAGGCACATACAAAGTACAAGTATCAATAGAGTACAAGTATTAACATTGCGGGGTGCACGGGTGCATGTGTAAACATGGAAAGTATGTGAGGTGCATGTGTAAACATGGCAAGTGTGCATGTGCAAACATGGCATGCGTGTGCATGTGTAAACATAGCAAGGTGTGTGCATGTGTAAACATGGCAAGTATGTGAGGTGCATGTGTAAACATGGCAAGTGTGCATGTGTAAACATGGCAAGCGTGTTCATGTGTAAACATGGCAAGCATCATGATGTGACGAAAGTTAGACCCACTAAGTTTGAAAAAGTTTCAAAGCAGGCAGAGTCGCCACTGTGAATACCCCTTGATGATTTTTTTATTTACAAAGGGAATATTCTTAACGATATTAAAATTATGAGAGTCGCCACGCCGTTTTAATTAAAGCCAAAACATTGAAAAAAGCATTTTAGTGGGTTCGGGGGTCAAATTACAACAAGAGAAGAATATTGAACGTTATCACTCCTATTGCCCGAATTGATCGGTCTTCCTATCATGATGAATGTGTTAGTAGTGTGTTAGTGATTTAGACCGGATCCGAAGATTGCCTACGTTCCTCTCAATGTGTCAGGTCAGCGTAGTTCGCAGAGAATTTAGAATAGGCAGAAGGATCGGGATCATGCATAATGAGGGGGGAATTACCTAAAGTTTAGGGTTTAAAAGTAGTTCCTAGATCATCCTCGGGTTGATGAACCCTCGATCATCATCGGCTATGAAATAACATGTAATTATGAAGATCGCAACCCTAAATATAGCATAAATAAGGTTTTAATCTATGAACACGAAGAACATGCGAAGAACATATTATGAACGTATGACTGTGCATGCAAATAATATGAAGAAGCTATGAATAAACATGTACGAACATGAATATAAAAGATCCACATTAAAAATGATGCAAGAACATGAAGAAAAGGTTAGAACACTTACCTATGTTGGCAAGAAATAAACCTTGGATCTTCTTGAGTGTCTGAATGCTAATTAGAGAGCAAAATATTGTTTAAGAACTCCAAAATTCGTACTTAGAGCTCTCAAAATCGGACCCTAAACCAATAGCATGGGATTGGTTTATATAGTAAGCTGATGGGAAGATCTGATGGTCAGGATCATCCAGCGCAAAGGTGGCCGCCTGGCCATGGTTGAAGCCGGTGACAAGAGTGGCCGCGTGCCAAGATCAACGCGCAACAAGGTTGGCCGCGTGGCCAATTCTGCAGGCTGACTTGATTCTTAAGCTAGGGTTTCTGCATGGTTTTAAGGAAACCATTTATTACCTATTTTGATAGATTTTGTCATAAATGAGATATTTTGGGAATCCGGGACAAGTCTTTGCAAGATTTCTAATTCCTATAAAGTCCTTGTATTTTTGGGAAAGTCCTAATAAACTCATTTTCAGGTCGGGTACTAACAACGAGATAGGCCTTAATATTGTCAAAGGCCCTTTGGAATTCCTCATTCCATTCGACCTCGACATTCTTTTTTAGCAATTTGAAGATAGTCTCACACGTGGGAGTAAGCTGGTTTATAAAGCGGCTAATGTATTGCAACCTTCCCATAAAGGCCTTTACCTCTGTTTGGGTGCGAGGTGGCTTCATTTCCACGATTTCCTTAACCTTTTGGGGATCAACTTCGATGCCTCGTTCAGTGACCATGTATCCCAAAACCTTGCCACGAGAAACCTTAAAAGTGCACTTGGCCGGATTGAGCCTCATGGAGTGCTTCCTAAGCCTGTCAAAGAATTTTCTCAAGTCTATCAAATGTTGCCCATCGGTGCCCTTGGAATGCACAATCATGTCATCGACATACTCCTCTATCTCCTTATGGATCATATCATGGAAAAGTGCGGTTGCGGCCCTTTGGTAGGTAGCCCCAGCATTTCGCAATCCAAAAGGCATTACGGTGTAGCAAAAGGTCTCCCAGGGGGTGGTGAAGGCGGTCTTCTCCTGGTCCTCCTTGGCCATCTTAATCTGGTTATACCCGGCAAAACCATCCACAAAATATTTGACCTCAAAACTAGAGGTTGTATCTACAAGCATGTCGATTTTTGGGAGGGGGAAATCGTCTTTGGGACTCGCCTTGTTAAGATTCCTAAAGTCGACACAGCATCGAACCTTTTCGTTGGCCTTTGTGACTGTTACTATGTTGGATAGCCACGAGGGGTACTCTATCACCCTTCTGAAGCCGACCCAGAGCAACTTCTCAATCTCCTCTTTAACTTGCAAAGACCATTCTGGTTTGATTCACCGAAGCTTTTGCTTGACAGGTTTTACCTTGGGATCCACTGGGCTGTGTTCAATGATCGAAGAATCCAAACCCGGCATATCCTTATAAGACCAAGCAAACACATCCATGTACTCCTTAAGTAGCTCATGTTGAGTTTCGGAGTAACATGCGCAGCGGAATTAAGCATTTAAAATTTAATGAAACCCAAAGCCCATAGATCCATTCATATGATTAAGTCAAATACAATATGATGAATACTAGAATACTAACCCTTGATGCCTTTGATTTTGCAACCTTTAAATTCGATGGAGGCTTGAAACCATGATCACGAACATAGTACAAATCACGAACTTTGAAGATGATAAGTTTCACCCTCTAGCGGTATCCACAACATGAACGAATATCAAGAACACTTGATCTTGGTTGCTAGACCAAAATTGTGAAACACGTTTTGACAATTAATATGAACTATGTGGAATTTTATTTGTGTATTATTTTGTTCTTCAATCTAGGATGTCTTAATAAAACCCTCTCAAACTCTTTGAGACTTGCAAGAAACATTGGATTTGATTCTGGCCGAATTTGGCTTTTTATATACAAGTTAGACCTATTCCAAATAGGAAACTTGTGTCTAAACCCGTCCGAAATTCTTTTCCAAATCAAATAAGGAAGCCAGTCCCGACATGGTGTGTGGCCGCCCAAAACAACCTGTGCGGCCGCACATCTATCTGGAAGGTTCTGGTAATTTTTGAGCCATGTTGTGCGGCCGCCCAAGACATCCTGTGCGGTCGCCTACTTGTCCAGATTCCCAAAGTTTCCAAAATTCCAATATAGTCCTTATTTAAGATTCGTTCTATTGTGTGTGACCCTCTAGGATTATACTAAGTTGGCAATGGGTTCAAACATGAAACCATAAGATATGATTAGGTTCTAGCAAACCATCATACCTACCCAAATAGTATAACTAGATACAAGTTCGCATTACTTTAGAACATCTCATAATCCCTTTGTCGACGATGTCATTGAGCACAAGTCATGGTCAATAAGTCAACTTGTATTGTTCAATACTTTCTCGATTCCGAATATGTTGATAATCCAAATGACATTGATCCAATCAATCCATTTGAGTTTGGCCAAACATTTCACCAACATCATTCCTTCGAGGGGCCCAAGCTTGACATCTCTCCGAAGAGGGACAAATCCATTTAGCTTATTATTGTTCCCTACGTGAATCCGATTATGCCAATCATACCCTTTATAACTACCGTGTTAAGGCAGCGTTTGAATATGTCAAACATAATCTTCTTCAAATGGGAGACTATAATAACTTCATGTCTAAGGATTCAAATGACATAACTAATATGAGATTTATATATGACATAGACCATGACATAAATCTCATACAGCGGGTCATGTCCAGTACCTTGTTCCAAACAAGTACCTATAAATCTAACATGATCATCCCATGATCATTTAGCCTTTATACTAGTGCTAAACAAGCTCTAGGGACGAAGATTATTATAAGCAAACATGAGCAACAATAATAATCTTATTATCTCTTTATCATCATGAATGAAATGATAACTTATACAACGTTTAACAAACGTGCCTATGGCACCAACACCAACAATCTCCCACTTGCCCTAGGCCCAATCTCTAGGTATCCAATACCCATGGACCTAACATGACCATCATGTTTAGCTTGTGGAAGTTCCTTTGTTAGCGTGTCCGCATTGTTATCATTACTTGGTACTTTGCATATGTTTACGTCTCCCTTATCAACGATTTCTCGAACGATAAGAAAACGCCTAAGTATGTGTTTGGATTTAGGATGTGATCTTGGTTCCTTTGCTTGATCAATAGCACCACTATTATTACTAATAAGGTCTATTTGATTAGCAATGCTAAGAACCATCTCAAGTTCACCAACGAACTTCTTAATCCAAACAGTTTCCATCGCAGCATCTAATGCAGCAATATACTTAGTTTTAGTCATAGAATTAGTGACTGTACTCTGCTTGGAACCATTCCAACTTACATTTCCACTATTTGACATATGCACAAAACCTGATTGCGATCTATTATCATCTTTGTTGGTTTGGAAGCATGCATCCGAGATCATCTTCCATACCTTCATAGATCATAAACGAATCTTTAGTTCTTCTAAAGTACTTTAAGAATCGCTCTCATATCCATCCAGTGAATCTTACTGGTGTCGGATTGATATCTACTCGTCATGCTCCATGCATTAGATATATCCGGCTTAGTACTTATCATGGCATCATGGATCCAATTGCCGAAGCAAATGGCATCTCATTCATTTTCTCATGCTCATCTTTTGTCTTTAGGACATTGAGTCTTGCTTATAGAAACTCCATGTAACACTGACAATTGTCCTCTCTTAGAATTTTCCTTGCAGAATCTTCTTATGACTTTGTCAATGTATGTACATTGGCTTTAAACCATTTAGCTTCCTTGATCTATCTCTATAGATCTTAATGCCAATGACTTATGCGGCTTCATCCATATTCTTTATTGCGAAACACTTTCTTAACCAAATCTTTACAGATTAAAGTGTAGGAATGTCGTTTCCAATGAGCAATATGTCATCCACATATTAGATAAGGAATATCACCATGCTCCCACTAACCTTCTTGTATATACAAGATTCATCTTCGTTCTTGATCAAGCCAAGCTCTATGACTTATCAAAACGGAGATCCCAACTCCAAAAAGCTTGCTTCAATCCATCCAATGAATCTTCGCAACTTTCATACCTTTTAAAATTTTCTTGACTATCAAAACCTTTAGGTTGTATCCAATACATACTTAAGTGAGTTCCCGTTGAGGAACGCTTGTTTTGACATCATTTTGTCAAATTTCATATTCCAAATATGAACATGTGACTATGAAAATTCTAATATGTTTCTTGCTACCCATGTAAGTTTTTCTCCAAGAAAAGTCATTCATCTCCTTTGGTTTTTACACCTTAGGTTAGAATGATCAAGTTCCAAACTTGATTATTATACATGAATTGCCTTTTAGATTTTTATGACTCAAAGCCATTAATCTAAATGTGGAGTTGATATTGCATCTTTGATAGGTGGTAAATACTTCATTCTAAATGATCTTTACCTCAATACTTTCTATTTCGAAATATCCAATATTTCTTCTAATAGATTGTATTTTATCATGTGTGCAAGTACTTGTATATCTTAAACGGATTTTCACAACCCCTTGTGAAAACTTGTTCAACTTCCATCATAGGTTAAATACTATTTTCTGGGTCTCGAACCATTCGAGATATGTTTTACTCCCACTGATTCTTTTAGAGATAAACCTTTTATCTAGAAAAGTATCATCATAAGCAACAAACCATTTGTTTCTCATGAGTAAAATTTTATCCTCAAGTTTCCTTAGGATATCCCATGAAAATATATTTATTAGTTTTAAATATGAGTGTGTCCCAGACAACCCCTTTCCAAAAGGTCTCACCCTCTTAAATCTTTATGAAAGACAAACCGATTTTCTTTCACCATTTAACCTCTTTTGATGGAACTCAAATTAGTGTAGTTATGGCGGTTTGTAATACATAACCCCAAAATTAATAATGGAAGATCAATTTGACTTTATCATCTAATGAACCATATCCAATAAGGTTCTTGTACTTCCACGTAGACACATCATTTAGAATGGTGTTCTTAGTGAAGTTAATTTGTGAAACCATTTCACAATTTTAATGATGACTGTCAAATTCTTGGTTAAATTATTCATCATCATGATCCAATCAGAATCTTTGAATAGTTTTACCAAGTATAACCAAAATTCTCTTTTAGCATTGCTTCTTAATGCACCATATACATCAAAATGTATTAGGTCGACTAAGATATTAGCCTTTTACCAATCATAGTAAGAGATGTCTTGGTCCAAGTAAATAAGTTTGTATAAATCATATGATTCCAAATCATATGACTTAAAACTCCGTTCCATGGAATTTTAGATATGCATTTCTCATTTATTTGATTAAAACAATAATGCATAAAGAATTTTAATTATTTATGTATAGCCTTTATTACTTTGTTCTTCGAGATTTAGGATATAAGATTTATTTATATGATAACACAATGAAGTAAATCATAATAAATAAAGCACCTTTCTTATTCCAAATAAGAAATAAATATCCTTCATTATCTTATAACAAAATAATATTTCCTACTTCATTAGTAAAGTCACTTTACAAGTGTTCTATGAATAATGTTGCAACTCTTGCATCATTATCATTCATAGATCAACCTTTACTATAAGTAGTCTTTCAATTTACTAATTATTGCACATTTTACAAATGTGGGATTCACATCCGGTATCCAATACCCAATAATTAAATTTAGAAAGATTGATTTATAACATAAATATTCCGAGTGGTAGTCCCACTACCATTCCTTTTATTGATCATCCAGAATTATGACTACAATTTTAGATGGTCAATCCAATTGCCACTTTACCAAATTACATCAATTAGAGTTATAATTTTAACCACACTTATTTTCTTTAGGTTTGACAACTCTTGTCTTACCTTTTGACTACAATTTTAGATGGTCAATCCAATTGCCACTTTACCAAATTGCATCAATTATTTCCTTTAGGTTTGACAACCCTTTGTCTTACCTCTCCTTTGGCACTTGGCCCCTTTCCATCATGAACCATGAGCATTGGAGAACCATTCTCCAATATCTTCATCTTCGCAGTTTTTCAGCATATCATGCAACTCGGAGAGATTCTTATTCATTCCAAGCATGTTATAGTTCATCACAAAGTGATTATAACTTTTGGACAATGAATCAAGAATGAGATCCATGGCGTGCTCCAATCCAATTGGACAACCAAGTTTCTCAAGATACTCTACGTAGCCTTTATCTTAAGCATGTGATGTTCCACTTATTTCCCTTTACTCCTTTTGCAAGAAGTGAATGCAATAATGGTTTTATACCTTTCTTGCCTAGATTGCTCTTTGAAACATGTGACTCAACTCCACGCCTATCTAATTGGCTTCCAAAGTTCCAAACTTTGTTGAAGTTTTGAGAAAATAATCGTGAGCTTGAGACAACTCACATTCCTAGAATCATACTCATTATTCTTGTGATTGTCTATTCCGGCATTGGGTTCTTTAGGAATAGGCCCATCAAGAATGTACAACACATCTTCTGTCCTTAGAGCAATTCTTAGGCTCAGGATCCAATCCATGAAGTTTGTACCATTCTCTTTGAAGCTCATCCTTCTAAAGGATTGATCGCAACGAAGTTAGTTGTCATTATCTACAACTCATGCAAAATTTCCAAAATTTTACAAGTACCAATCTCATTAAAGAGATAAATACTGTATTTTCCACAAATACTCCCACTAAATTATATAACCTTCTTATACATCCAATGTATAATATAATTTAAATGGGCTAAGATCCAACTTTAATTTAATTTCAAGTACGCTTTGGCGCACCGCTCAAAATTAAATTAATTAGGTAGACAACCTTGTCAATCATATCCCATATGACTCTTAGATCCTTTTCTGAGATTCTTTTAAATTGCGCTAAGATCTAACTTTAATTTAATCTTGAGTCCGGTTTGGCGGACCGCTCAAAATCAAATTAATTAGGTAGACAATTTCTTGTCAATCATATCCAATATGATTCTTAGTGATCCAATTTCAAAAGCATGTTTAATTTCATCTTTGCCTAGGCCAAAAAACTGTTTTGACGCCTAATTAAGTCCAACCATTTTAAACGCATATGAAACTCTTATTCACTCATCTTGCTCATACAAAGATAAAATCATTGCACCTCGCTTTAGAGAGCCCACATGAAAATACCCGTGTACTTACAAGTGTTTTAAACATGGCATGGCAAAAAAGACTTAAAACTTTCTTGAAGGTTCATCACCATATAGCATACAACACATTTATGAGCACACAAGATATACATGTTACGCATCAAGTTTAGCCACTAAATTAATAATCATTAATTTAAGCATAATATTTATTTGTCATTAGTTTCTCTATGATTATGAGGATGAGACTATTTGAACTTTGGTTATCATCTCCAAATCAAGACAACAAGAAGTGCGGCCGAACTAAGCTATTGGCAACCACAATTCCGCACTAATTCAAGAAACCAAGAAAGTAGTCCATGTGGCCGAAACTAAGCAATAGATGGTCTCGATGAACGTAGGCCAATTGCATTCACAATTCCACATGGATTTCCAATCATTGAATCAAGAACTTTGTTTCTCAATTTTAGCAATTATGAACTCTTCATAATTCTAACTTCGTTTTATCTTTGAAACTTTGATTGCAATCAAGTTTGGGAAACACAATCTCGATGAACGTAGATTAGCCATCCAAACCTTGAATCAATCTCAGAATCAAACGACTAAGACAAATAGGAATTCAAATCAACTAAATCCACCCCGCGACCCAAAATGAACCCCAGCCCAGACCAGAAGGTCCGGCCGGGTCCTTACTTTGGTCCGGTCGGACCTACCTCAAAATTCCAGCTTCTGACCATCACTGTGCGGCCGCCCAAGAAAGACTGTGCGGTCACCCAAACATGTGCGGCCGCCCACATTTTTCTGTGCGGTCGCACAGTAGCATCAGAATGATTTTAGAGTTCGAAAATCTGTCTCAAAATTGTTTTCCCCCGATTATTAAAACTTTGATCCAATCAAAATTAATAATCAAACAATTCAGAATCCAACATAATTTTTAGTGCGATTCAATAGAGCGATTAAGTTGTAAAACAATAAACCACATAGAATCATATAACACATAAACATCATATAATCCAATATTCATATCATGCTAGGCATACAAACAATTTATATGCACACAACATGATCTAAGTATTGAAATAATCAACATGAACGGGGCTCTGATACCACTGTTGAGTTTCGGAGTAACATGCGCAGCGGAATTAAGCATTTAAAATTTAATGAAACCCAAAGCCCATAGATCCATTCATATAATTAAGTCAAATACAATATGATGAATACTAGAATACTAACCCTTGATGCCTTTGATTTTGCAACCTTTGAATTCGATGGAGGCTTGAAGCCATGATCACGAACATAGTACGAATCACGAACTTTGAAGATGATAAGTTTCACCCTCTAGCGGTATCCACACCACGAACGAATATCAAGAACACTTGATCTTGGTTGCTAGACCAAAATTGTGAAACACGTTTTCACAATTAATATGAACTATGTGGAATTTTATTTGTGTATTATTTTGTTCATCAATCTAGGATGTCTTAATAAAACCCTCTCAAACTCTTTGAGACTTGCACGAAACATTGGATTTGATTCTGGCCGAATTTGGCTGTTTATATACAAGTTAGACCTATTCCAAATAGGAAACTTGTGTCTAAACCCGTCCGAAATTCTTTTCCAAATGAAATCAGGAAGCCAGTCCCGATATGGTGTGCGGCCGCCCAAAACAACCTGTGCGGCCGCACATCTATCTGGAAGGTTCTGGTACTTTTTGAGCCAAGTTGTGCGGCCGCCCAAGACATCCTGTGTGGTCGCCCACTTGTCCAGATTTCCAAAGTTTCCAAAATTCCAATATAGTCCTTATTTAAGATTCGTTCTATTGTGTGTGGCCCTCTAGGATTATACTAAGTTGGCAATAGGTTCAAACATGAAACCCTAAGATATGATTAGGTTCTATCAAACCATCATACCTACCCAAATAGTTTAACTAGATACAAGTTCGCATTCCTTTAGAACATGTCATAATCCCTTTGTCCACGATGTCATTGAACACAAGTCATGGTCAATAAGTCAACTTGTATTGTTCAATACTTTCTCAATTCCGAATATGTTGATAATCCAAATGACATTGATCCAATCAATCCATTTGAGTTTGGCCAAACATTTCACCAACATCATTCCTTCGAGGGGCCCAAGCTTGACATCTCTCCGAAGAGGGACAAATTCATTTAGCTTATTATTGTTCCCTACGTGAATCCGATTATGCCAATCATACCCTTTATAACTACCGTGTTAAGGCAGCATTTGAATATGTCAAACATAATCTTCATCAAGTGGAAGACTATAATAACTTCATGTCTAAGGATTCAAATGACATAACTAATATGAGATTTATATATGACACAAACCATGACATAAATCTCATACAGCGGGTCATGTCCAGTACCTTGTTCCAAACAAGTACCTATAAATCTAACATGATCATCCCATGATCATTTAGCCTTTATACTAGTCCTAAACAAGCTCTAGGGACGAAGATTATTATAAGCAAACAAGAGCAACAATAATAATCTTATTATCTCTTTATCATCATGAATGAAATGATAACTTATACAACGTTTAACAAACGTGCCTAGGGCACTAACACCAACAGCTCAACCAAAGCTTCTCTTTCGGCTCCTTTGAAGTAGCTACCAATCTGTGTCTCTTTCGTCTCATTTTCAGTCCCCAAATTCACCTTAGTTAAAACCTCTTCGGCAGCTTGGGCACGACTTTCCTCTCGGTCAACAACCTGCTTTGATGATTGTTTAATGTTTTGTTTGTTTAGTGTGTCATCATTATTAGGTGATTCATTATTAACCATTTTTAGATTATTAGTTAATTTATCATCTAATAAGTTGGCAATGAGGGGATACTCGGAAAGGTCTATCATTTCATTCATGCAAACGGGAATACAATGTTGGCTACAAGTTCATAATCCTCGGGCGTAAGGCCCTCGAAGGAGGAAGACTAAAATTCAAAGACAAGAGATTGAGGGGATTCGACTACATTGGTCCCTATGACACTTGACTCTAGGGGGCGGGGAACCAATCCAAGCTTCATGGTCATTTCCTCCTTGCTCGCCACCGGTCCAGAGAAGGTCACCCAATTCTTCAGAGGCATGTCCGTCGGGCTTACCAAGGTGCGAGGGTCAAAGATCCCAGGAGATCCATCTCCTATCACAGCAATCATTTCCTTTTCGAGGCCAATCAGATCAAGCACGACTAACTCCTCCCCAAACATTTCTCGCATTATCACACCATTCCATTCATCGTCCATGACTTCCTTGGTGGCGTGCTTGGGAGATACCTCCTCAAATTCGCATCTACCGTTTCGACCCCCAAACGGGACCCCTTCATTGGCTAGCCTCCATTAGAGACAGGGTTTCGAATTCCCTTACCATCTCGGGCACTCCCTTAAAGGTGTATTTGTGACTCATGGTGGTCTCGGTAGAACCGGTTATCTTGGGTGCATCCAGAAATGCCCTCCTTACGGGGTTAGCCACCATTCCTCATAATCTTTTGAGATCCTCTTGCAGCTTATCCAAATTGGTCACCATGGGCTCCTTCGGCTCTGGGGCCTCGGTTTGGACCCCTCCTCTCACAAAGTAGTGGCTCATATCGAAAGTGTAAGGGCGGAGGTTGGAAGCCTTAAACGGGATCCCTTGAGCCCTGGCTTGGCATCTTTTTCGAGCCATTTCCTTATCCATCCTAAGTTCCTCAGGGGGTGGGTTTGTATCCCAAGCCATGGAGCGTCTTTTTCTCTTTGATCTCAACAATCTTATGGGTCCCTTGGAGTTTCCTTCCAAGACCAAGCCCCGGGAGGTAGTGCATCAAACGCATCATTTTCATTACAGGGGGAATCCTGTCCTTGGTGAGTGTAAGATCTACACAATAGATGTGGGTTTTGGATGGTATCTCGGTGAAGCCAGTCAAAACTATGCCGCTCTCCTCATGTTTGATTTCTAACACGGGAATCCTATTGGTGTTGGTTCCCTCTGTAGTAACACTATCCCCATAAATGGTTGTCAAATTACCCTCTTGCACATATTTTACACTTTGGTGGAGGGTGGAGGCTACCCCGTTGACTTTATGGAGCCATGGGCATCCTAATAGGGCGGTGAATGATATGGTAATGTCAAGCACTTGGAAGTCGTTTGGCATCATTTGTTTTCCAAACCAAAGGTTCAAGGTGGCCACCCCTAGGACTGAGCGGGCCATGGAATCATAAGCCTTAACGGTGATTGTCGCGACCCCGGACCCCGCGGGCCTGAGACCGCGATCTGGACGTCGACTCTAAAACCAAAACTGTGAAATACCGAAGTTAAAAATTCCATTTGATACCAAAAGGTAATGATCCAAAGTTTTACAAAACCAAGTTCGATAAAAACCAATAACAACTATCATAAACGTCCACAAGTTTATGCCCAACAAAATACAAATATAAAATTCTTAACGATGTCATTGTTTGGTACAACTATCCCAAAATGGTTACACATTTACATAATGTAAACCAACCTATAACAACCTTCCCCAAAAGAATGTATCCACACTCGACGTCCTCTTTTCTCGTGATCAGCGAGACTAATCCTTAGCACCTGGGGGGGTTAAGGAAAAACAAAGATAAAAGAAAAGGGGGTGAGATAAATCTCAATAAGTTACTAATGCAACTACATGACATGCTATGATGCAATAAGCAATAAACAATAATAATTATCACATAGCACATAGCAATTATCATATATCAGATAGCAGCGGAAATAAACACATAACAAAGGATATAGCCAAGGTTTTCCAAACCGGAACATCCAAATAAAGGATCACTGCGCAGCTTCAATAATCAACAAATCATCTTCTTCATAATAGCATGAAAGCCGAAGAGAAAACCCCGGTACCGGAACCAATAACCATAAAATTGTCACAAAGGACAAGGACCATGACACAAAGTCATGCCCGTTAGCTAGATACATTCACAAAGGAACGCTAACTTGACTTTTCCAAGGCCAATCTGGAAAAGGGGTATAGAAGGGGGCAAAACAATGGTCAACGTTATAATGGACTTGGCTTTGCCATTATAATCCTTCCCATCGCCCGATGCAACAAGTATGCCAGCTGGGCTTCCAAATAAATGCTAAGTAATAATAATTTAGCATGAATAAACAACTTAAGGTTCCAAAGTAGGGAACCATTCCAATTAAATTACCACAAAGGTAAACCAATCCAAACCGCACATCAAAGATGCCCAACATTACCAAAACGGTACTTAATCAAATTCCAGAACATATTTATTCACAAAAGAATCAAATCCAATTAATAAGGTATTCCACGACGTTATCTTAAGTTAATTAGAAGAAATAAACTTAAACTATTTAGGCCCTAAGTCCTAAACCAAGCAAAAAAGGGAGAATTCTGAACCAGGGGGCGGGCGGGCGCCTGGTAGGGGGCGGGCGGGCGCCTGAATGACCAGAAGGTCTGGCCATCAGAAAAGGGCATGTAGGCGGGCGCCTGGTCCAACCCAGGCGGGCGCCTGGTCTACGGGTGGGAGGGATTTTAGCAGCTGGGTTCTCCATTTCCAAACCAAAAACAACCCAAACTTTTACCATACTAAAAATCCACTAGAATCAAGACTTCCCTCAAGCTTACTAAGGTACCCAAACAACATTTAACCAAAAAGGGGATCTTAACAACACCCTTTATCAACCCATTTCAAGAATCAAAACCAACATTCAAGATTTCACCATTTTTAACCAAAAACTCAAATAAATTCCAAACAAATTCAAAACTCAACCAAACTTCAAATATAACACATCAAACATTATCTAAACATGATATGAACATTTTAGCATCAAAATGGGGAAAAGTAACTTACTTGAAAATAATGAAAGTTGACGGAATTCGATTCTTTTTGGTTCTACGCGATCCTATCGACGATCTAAACAAGGTTCACATTTTAAGAAATGAGAGATTACAAGAGGAAGATGGAGAAAATGAAGAGAGAAGGAAAGAAAGGAAAAACTTACCCAATTGCTAGAGAGAGAGGGAGATGGCTGGGAGTGATGGAGTGAGTGAGGGAGAAGGTGAGGGAGGAGAGGGGAGTAGGGGGAAATAATTCAAAATGTTACACTTAGGCCCCCTCTCTCACACTACACACAAATACTACACTCCCTACTAACAATTAAGACCCAACAATACCACACTAACCCAAATGACTCAATTAAAATGCTAGGCATAAATATTATAACACATAAATTGCACACGTAATTATTTAAATAAATAATAATTTAAATAAATAAATAAGCAAATAATTAAATAATAATCAATTAATTACTAATAAAATAGAGCCTAGATTTCGGGTCGTGACAGTGATCATGGAAGGTTTTAGGTCGGTGGTCCTAAGACCAAGTAGATCCATCATCTTAGCGGGGAGGACATTCATGGCGGAGCCATTATCAACCAAAACCCGAGGGAGGCGGCGCTTGTCTAACTGCACCGTGATGTAGAGGGCTTCATTGTGGTTAGCCCTAAATTTCGGCAAATCTAAGTCCGTGAATGTGATGACATTCCCATATTGAACACTCCCGATCATTTGCACAGCCTCTTCGGGGGTGGCTGTGGTAGGTACCATAGTTCGGGCCAAGCATTCCTCCAACTTGAGCTTATGAGGGTAGGAGGAAGTGAGGAGGGACCACAAAGATATGTTAGCTTGTGGCCTCTTGAGTTGGGTTAAGACGGGATCCTCTTCTCTAGAATCTAGGGCTTTTGCCTCACTAGCCAGAGTGGGAGGCATTCGGTATTCTGGTGGCGGTGGTTTCTTAGGGTTTTCCGTGTGCACTTGCCCAGATCGAGTCAGTACACTTACTTCAAAAGGGTCATCACCTTCTTCCGCCCTTTTCCCGAGTGACGAGGGGTTTTGGGTACCATATGGCCATGCTTCCTTTCTTAACTTATTCACCATGACCATTCTTTTCGAGGTGTTTGCCGACTCGCGGATCTTTTCTCAAGAGATAGGGTGGTGGCTTTGGCTCCTCTCAAATCCTACGGTTTCACGGAGTTTTTCCAAAGTAAGCATGAAATAGTAGTAATCCAGGAATACGAACCCATCAATCAGCAGTAACGGTGGAGATAATGGTGGCAAAGCTAAGAAGTCATCTAAGGCCAGAAAGCCTTCTTCTTCCAATCTCGGGGAAGGAACACGGGGCGGCATATTTGAAGATACCTCATCGTCATCACTTTCACATAGGATTCGGAGCTCCTCACGGGGTATAGAGTGAATGGCACCTTTCATTCGGGCGAGATACCTTTCATAGTTGGTGATTCCCGGGGTCTTTGCAATTTCGGACCCATTCTTTCCGTTAGGGTGACCTACCTGCTTGAACTTCCTTTTGCCGATGGATGAACTACATGCTTCAATGATATGGAAGCAATCATTGTGCGCAGGATAAACCCCATTTGAGCCCTGGCTCTCGCTGCCTAATGTGCTCTTGATGGACTTTTCCATTTCCTCCATGCACTCTTCGAATGTTAGTTCATGCTCGGTAAGTGTTACTACGATCAACTCATCGGCATTTTGGTGGGGAACCCTTGCACTCATCACATTGGCAATCATAGAGTCAGATGGGCATTTCATGTTTCCTTCCTGCACACACGTCCATAGGGTTTCCTTCCATTCCTCCCTAATCTCAGTCATCGGGGCATTGAATTCCAAAAGGTTTATCGGTGTTGGCTCCCCGAACTGAATCATATTCACATCGGCTGGCCCAAATTCAATCATATTAATGCCATGGTTGTTAGGGAACGGGTTGTTGATTACATTTGGACGTCGGGGGCATTCAAGTTTCCCTTTGGCAATCAAGTCTATGATGATGCATTTTACAGTGGGGCAATCATCGGTGTCGTGCACATGGTAGCTGTGGAATGCACACCATTTACTCTCATCAAGGTACCTCTCAGGGTTTCTGGGTTGAAAGTTAACCAGGGGTTTGGCAAGGCCTTGTTTAACTAATGCATCAAACACCTTTCCCAAGGGCATCCCAAAGTCCTCGAATCTAACATACGGGCGCCTTTCCAGTTCCCGGCCTTTTGCGGAGTTTGTCTCGGATTCTCCCCTTGGATGTTGTTTACAACTCCCACGGCTTCCTTCCCTTTACCGACTGTTGGGGGCCGATATATGTAGGAGTTTCCACTGGCCTGAGTAGAGGATTTCTCATTGAGGGTCTTCTTGAATTTAGACCCGGCAGTAACCATTGCCCGGAGGTTAGGGTAAAAATGATGACTGATCAAGGGCCGCAGCTTAGGTTTCAGACATGATTAGAAAATGTCCAATTGTTCTTCTTCTATGGGAGGATTGGAAATCTCCCCAAGTTTATAATTCCACCTCTTATAGAACTCTCCTATTGGTTCATCTCCCTTTTGTAGGGTGCTTTGCAGATCAACCCGATTGGTTTCCCATTCTAGGTTTGACCGATACTTGGAGAGGAATGCTTCTTTGATTGCATCCCATGTTGCTCGAGATTCATCTTTCAAGTGGAAGAACCACTTGAGGGCGTTTCCTCTCAAGGATAGTTGGAAGTGATCGGCCATTTGCTGTATGGTACACCCTTTTTCTCTTATGGCTAAAGTATAAGCATTGAGATGAGTCTGGGGGCAGGAAGTTCCGTCAAATTTTTCTATCTCTGGCATTTTGAACTTGTGAGGCAGAGGAACAATCTTGTTGGGGTCGGTGATCTCCAAGGAGGATTTCCTTTCGTTCATCCTCTTAAATCTCTCTTCCATTTGTTTCAATTTCTCTACCAACCACCCCATCTGGGGTTCCACATGTGGTCTTGAGTTGATTGATCCCACGGTTTGGCTTGTTACTGGAATTGTGGCGGGAGGTGAAGTGGTGGATGGGACCATTGGAGGAGGATTTTGAGGTGGCAAATGGGTGTAGACATACCCTGGTGCCGGGTTACTTGTCGGGATATATGGCGGGATAGCCTCATAGATTTGGTCCATTGGGTGGTAAAGTGGGTAAGGCACTTCTCGAGATGTGGTTGGCAAAGCCGGAGGTGGCAGGCCAATGGTAGCTGGGGCCAAGGGTGCTCGGCTACTTGGGATTGTGTCATACAAGTTGAACCCTGGCGGGTATATGGGAAAACCGCCCGGCGGGACAAACGGACCATGAGTGGTAGGCACATTTTGGTTAGTGGTGGCTTGGAATATGGGACGTGAGGTCTCCACATTTGGGTAAGCTTGAGGGGGCGGAACTCGGTTATATCCTCGGGGCTGCACATTCTCAATTCCCTCTTCATCAGTGATCTCCACAAAACTTCTATCGTTTTCAAACACAACGGCTACCCCTCTCTGCCTCATGGCTTCCATAACCCTATTCTGCATATCCTCATGACGTTTCCTGACATTCTCTTCCCGGGCCCTGGCGTCCTCTAGAGCTTGTACCAGCTCTTCCCTACTAAGACCATTCGGATCCGCTGCGTTGTCAGCCCCACTACTACTTCCTGCTAGACTAGCCATTCGGAGAAGTCTGAGTGAAGCTGCTGATGAACTGTCAGACTCGGCACTAATCAGACGATTACCCGGAACTCTGACCCACTTCTTACGATCTATGGAGGAGAGGGAGGTTCATTTCAGACTCGGGTATCAACTCGGGTTGGTGTTTGGGAGAATGGGTTTAGGCTCATGCAACATGACGGTTCATTATTTAATAATTATGCTCATGTTTACTTAAAACACATTTATTCCTAACTGGTTGGAAAAGATTTCTCTTCTTTTTCGCAACTATTCTACATCCTGGATCAGTGGAGGCCATCACTACGCCTATAGACCCCTCGTTTTTCACCAGCCTTGCACACTCCCAAGGATGGACTGTCCCGAGCGAGGGTACTATAGGGCTAGCGGCTTCCACCGACCAAAAGAAACGAACCTAGGGTCTAGTGCATCGCAAGATTCCAAATGCGTGAGCCATTCCAATCATGATTAAGCCCCGGTCAAGATCGAGATTCGTCTTAGGGACTTAAGGGACTTCCGGCATAACCTCATCTTTGGTGAGGGCTCTCGAACCTTATCCTTGGGCTTAAGGATGATTAGCATGGACCATTCATTAGGGCTTGACAACACGGTTGTTGGGTATGCTTATTATTTAACCCTCCTATATATGTTAGAATTGATTTATACCATCACCTAAGTTTATTTTAATGACTTTAGGACCCTATGTAAGAAGTTTTGTAGCTTCAATTTTAGTTAAGTCCTCTTTAGAGACTAGGCTTAGTGTTTAGGGCTGAAGCATTGGATTTGAGGTCTCATGAGTAAATGTCTAAGTGTGATGCGCATGACCTTCATGCGCAGCACCATCTACGCATACCTATGCGCATGATTTTCATGCGCAGCGCAGATATACCTTAGTCAAATTTCTTATTTCCTAACCTCACCTTTGTATAGCTTGGAAAGCGTTAGGTAAAGCTACGCTTTTTGGTATGAGTCAAAGTGCTGATGTGGAGAATCGTCAACGTGCTCACTCAGCACACACGTGGATGGAGAGACGCGCCTTAGTTTGAAAATTCAAATTGAAGACAGCTGTCACCCTTCTAGAAGATATCTGAAAGCTGTCAACTTGATGTCTCCAACGGCTATAAAGGACAGTTGCGCACCAATCACATTGTGACAGCACATCGTCCTTGCTGAAGCTCCCCAACGGCTAGTTCTTGGAGCTCCACTATAAATAGCCAGCTCTTCCTCATTTTCCAAGCTGCTTGTGCTTTTGCTTTCAAAAAGAAAGATTTGAAGATTGCTTGCACATTTCCAGAATTCCCAAGATCAACCTTCATACATTCATACTCATCCAAGCCCAGATCCTAAACAGCCTTTGTATCACCAGAATTTCTTGTGCTCACCATCTCATAGATTCAAAGAGCCCAGATTTCTGATTCACACACACCTCTTGAAGTTCCGATCTCATCGATCATACTTCTAGAGAAACACCGGTTATTGTCTAGGATTTTGTTTGTTCATAGATTATAGATATTTGAGAAAGTTTTGTTCTACATCTTTGTATCTTGTAAACTCTCTCATTTAATAAGATCTTCATTAGAAATCCAAGACTAACCATCTTGGTAGAGGACGTAGATCTTTTTCCGATCGAACCTCTCCAAATAGCGTGCTTATTTATTGTGCTTTTCATTCTACATTTAAGCTTTACTTATATATTGTTTGTTTGATCTTTGTAGATTCTCTTGCTTTGATAGAATTGTGTTTGTATGCTTATTGCCTTAGTTCCATTTTGCGCCAATCTTTAAGCTAAACTTAGTGCGTGCGTATTTACACTTCTGCGCATTCTCCCTGCTCATAAGTGATTGCTTTAAGTTTCCGCTGTGCATTTCACTCTTGTTGCGCGCTATACTTAGCCAAAATAAGACATGCGCGCATTAGCCATTGTTTTGCAAAAGGGTTTGAAAAGAATTTTTAAAACGCTATTCACCCCCCCTCTAGCATTTTTCATACCCTTGTTGCCCTTCTGAGACCAACAAGTGGTATCAGAGCAAACACCTTTATAAAACACTTTTGTTTTTCAAGCTTAACAGCTTGGGTACCGATTCTAAATGGCAAACTCAAAACCTATGGCAACTGCAAACTACACTCACGTTCCGGTCTTTGATGAAGATCATTTTGACGTGTGGAAATTCAGCATATTGACCCATCTCAACTCAATCGACGAAAGGCTCTATGACACCATTGTTTATGGACCTTACATTCCGATTAAAGCGAATCCAAATCCACGCACCAACGCTGCTCAACCTACAGTTCTTAAACCGAAGGAAGAATGGACTGAGGAAGAAACAAGAAGAGTTGAAAATGACGGAAAAGCAAGAAACATTATCCTAAGCACTCTAAGCACGGCTATGAAACAACAAGTCATGCATTGTGCTACTGCTAATGAGCTATGGGATGCCATTGAAGAGCATATAGAAGGAGATACCGTTTGCAAGAAGAACAAGAGATACGAAGTACAAAAGAGATTCAACAATTTCTCTCAACTCACCAGAGAAACCTTAAGACAAACTTATGAACGCTTTTGTGAAATTATCAATCTATGTATTTCACTTGGCATGAAGTTTTCAAACAATGATTTGAATGTCAATTTTCTCCAAGCTTTTGGATCAAGATACCTACATAAATCTAGCGCTCTTGAAGACGCTGGAACTTTGGATGATTGGACTCTAAGGAACCTTTATGCTAATCTTAAAGTTTATAAGCTCAAACTCCAACGAATCAGTGAAACTGAAGGAAAGTCAAAATCCATAGCAATGGTGGCGCATAGAGAAGAAGCGCATGCGCCTGCGCCGGTTCAAGAAGAGAAAAGTTCCGATCCCAAAATTTCTACCTCTGAGCTATTAGACATGGATGATGACCTTGTTTGTTTTAATTGCAGGAAACCCGGACACTTTGCATCAAGCTTACCAATTCCCAAGTTCGAGTATATGCAAAAGAAGAGCATCCATACTCCTAAATTCACTCCCAAGTTCACTCGTCATAAGGGAATGGTTGCTGAAGAAGAAGCACCAGCAAATGAGCACAACACGTGGATTGAAACAGACTCCGATGAGAGCGATGAAGACTCCGATGATGGACTCGTTTGTCTTGTTGCAAAAGATGAAGATGATGTTGAAATTAATGACTATGACTCCGATGACTTTTCAAAGGATGTTCCCGATATGAAAAACTTGAATAAACCAATCAAGAAATCTGCTAGTCACTCTGAGGCGAAAAAGAAGAAAGGACCAACCATCAGTGAGCTAATTGAACAAGGATGTCTTACTCCGGCTCAAAGCGATGGTGGATTATTGTTTTCCCGATGTGATCTAAGTGCAAGGAACAAGCTAAGAAAGGTAACTTACATCAGACCACAAGTTGAACCAGCTGCACCAATTCCTAAAATCAACGATGATGAAATTGTTGCTGAACAAGAAAAGTTATTCAAAAAGGCTAAAAAGGTTCTTTGCTTCATGGTTAGATCTTCTAAAGCTAGAACGAATGAATGGATTCTTGACAGTGGGTGTTCAAGACACATGACTGGAGATGAATCCTTATTAGAAGATGTCCATGAAGAAAGAGGTCCCTCAGTAACATTTTGTGATAATAACAAAGGTCAAGTTGTTGCATATGGAAAGCTCAAGAAAGACAAAGTGTGCATAGAAAGAGTCTCTCTCGTCGAAGGACTCAAGCACAACTTATTATCCATATCTAAATTTTGTGACAAAGGATTAGAATGCCATTTCACTTCAACGTAATGTCTTATCAAAAATGGCAAAACTGGAGCTATCTTACTCACGGGATATCGTAAGACAAATATTTACATTATTGATTCCATAGTGTTGGTCCCAAATGGCAACAAGGGTATGAAAAATAGCTAGAGGGGGGGTGAATAGCTGTTTTAAAATTCTTTTCGTACCCTTGATAATCTCAATTGCAAATGGGCACTTTATCAAATAAGCGTTATGATATACGCCTATGTGATTGAGTGAAATGCACAGCGGAATTTAGTAATGTAAATAGGCGCAAAGTATGATAAAGGGGGCGCACACACACTCTAAGTATTTTGGCTCAAAGTGGGTGAAATAAGGAACTAAGGCAAATGATATAACCAATCACAACACAATTAAAATCAATCAATTTACAATGATAAACAAACAAATAGTTAGATATGATATGAACTTGAAAGGAAATAGCAAGAAAGTAAGTACGCGCTATTTGGAGAGGTTCGATCGGGAAAATGATCTACGTCCTCTACCAAGATGGTTAGTCTTGGATTTCTAATGGAGATCTTATATAATGAGTGAGTGTTACAAATTACAACTTTTGAGCTTATACACTAACTCAAGATCTAATATTCTATGAATGAACAAATCCAAAACAATAACCGGTGTATCTCTTAAAGAAAGATCTAAGTGATCAAACTTAAAGAGGTGCGTGTGTGATTTTAGTATCAAGGCTCTTTAGATCTTTGAGATTGAGAGCACGAGAAAACTAGTGTTATAGCTTGAAGATCTGGGCTAAGGATGAAATTATGAAGATGTTCTTGAGGAATCTGGGAAATTAAAAGGCAATCTTCAAATCTTCAACAAATGCTTGAGAGAGAAATTCTTGGAAATCTTAGCAATTCTTTAGCAACTCAGCAACTTCAAAATGTTGAAGTTATGGGGTATTTATAGTGAAATACCAAAAACTAGCCATTGGAAATTCATAATGATTCTGAGGAAAGGACAAATGTGCTGTCGCTCATTGAGTGGAGCACGTGTCCTTTTATAGCCGTTAGACACATAACACAATTGTGACCGTTATGGACAGGTGTCCTTAATTTGGGCGCACACGTGTTATTTAACTATCGTTTGAATCATTGGCGTAGTTTGAATTCTCTTCAAGTCTTTGAGTCTTTATTTAAATCACTGAGTGTTTTGAATTAACATATTTAGGCGTGTGAGCCAGAGAGGCGCAAGGTATATGCGCGCGCCAAGATAGGCGTATAGGCGCATAGCCTATATGGGGCATGGCGCAAATAAAGAAAGGCGCATGGCGCGTGGCGCAGGAGCGGCTCAAACTCACTGAGTGATTTTTCTTGAATCTTGATCTTCTTGCCCTATTTCTAAGCCTATTCTATTACAATGGACAACCTAAAAAATGAAGTATAAATACTTCTTACATGTGGGTCTAAAGTCCATGAAATAAAACTTAGGTGATGAATCAATCAAATCTAATCAATCCTATTACATTCAAACTGAGATATATGTGGGCATACCCAACAATCTCCCCCTATTTGATTGATGCCATTACCTACTATATCAAGGACAAACATTATACTTGATAAAAACCTGTCCAAATAAATGATATTGGTAAATCATGTCTCAAGTTAATGCACACACTAGTCCAAGATATAGATTTCTAATCTATTCCAATAAGGATAAAACATTACAAATGGAAAGATAGAAACAACAGTTTATAACACATTCAAAATGATATGAGTTTTAGTTTTGAAGTGTGTTTAAACAAAGTTTAAACTCAATGCATGAAATATGAAGCAGTTCAAATATGATGCATATGATTTTAAACAACATTCAATGTTCTACAAACAAGAAGTTTGTATCGCGACCCCGAACCCCGCGGGCCCGAGACCGCGATCTGGACGTCGACTTAAAACCAAAACGGTGAAATACCGAAGTTAAAAATTTCATTTGATAACAAAAGGTGATGATCCAAAGTTTTACAAATCTAAGATTGATAATAACCAAATACAACTATCATAAACTTCCACAAGTTTATACCCAACAGAAGATGAATGTACAATTCTTAATGACGTCATTGTTTGGTGCAACTATCCCAAAAAGGTTAAACATTTATATAATGTAAACCAACCTATAACAACTTTCCCCAAAAGAATGTATCCACACTCGACGTCCTCTTTCTCGTGATCAGCGAGACTAATCCTTAGCACCTGGGGGGGGGGTTAAGGAAAAACAAAGATAAAAGAAAGGGGGTGAGATAAATCTCAATAAGTTACTAATGCAACTACATGACATGCTATGATGCAATAATCCATAATAAATCGCATAACACATAGCAATTATCACATAACAGATAGCAGCGGAAATAAACACATAACAAAGGATATTAGCCAAGGTTTCCAAACCGGTACATCCAAATAAAGGATCGCTGCGTAGCTTCAATAATCAACAAATCACATCTTCATAATAGCATGAAAGCCGAAGAGAAACCCCCGGTACCGGAACAATAACCATAAGAGTGTCACAAAGGACAAGAGCCATGCCACAAAGTCATGCTCGGTAGCTAGATACATTCACAAAGGAAGCTAACTTGTCTTTTCCAAGGCCAATCTGGAAAAGGGGTAAAGAAAGGGCAAAACAATGGTCAACATTATAATGGACTTGGCTTTGCCATTATAATCTTTCCCATCGCCCGATGCAACAAATATGCCAGCTGGGCTTCCAAATAAATGCTAAGTAATAATATATTAGTACGATAAACAACAAAGGATTCCAAAGTAGGGAATCATACTAAATGATCATCACAAAGATAAGTCAAACCAACAATACCTCAATAAGATGTTCCAAAATCCCAATTAACACTTAATTGATTCAAACACAAACTTGATCACAAAGGACCCAATTCTATCACTAGAGTGTACTACAATGTTCACTAAGGTCAACTAGAAGGACACCCAAGACTTAGACCAAAATGCATTCTTCAATCACACGAAATAACAAATGAAAACTTTCAGAGGTTCTGTGCGGCCGCCCACAAGGGACTGTGCGGTCGCCCAAAAAGCCCTCAAACAAGAACAAAACCTTTCAGATAGATGTGTGGTCGCCCAGACATTTTTGGGCGGTCGCCCAACCTTCTGGACTGCCGGAATTCGGGAGGGAAGAAATGGGTTCTTCAATCTCTTACCCAATTCACACAAATACTCAAAATCAAACACAACCAACAAGTTTGCTAAGGTACCCAAACAACATTTAAGTTTAAGGGAACCTAACTAACACCATTTATCAACCCAAAACCAAGATTGAATCATGACATTCATCCAATCACCATTTTAGCCAAAAACTCAAATAAATTCCAAATCAATTCCAAACTCAACCAAACTTCAAAGATAACAATTAAAGCATTGTAGAAACATATTATGAGCATTTTAGCATAAAAATAGGGGGAAAAGCAACTTACTTGAAAATAATGAAATTTGACGGAATTCGAATATTTTTGATTCTACGCGATCCTATCGACGATCTAAACACATTTCAAGTTTTAAGAAATGAGAGATTATGAGAGGAAGAGGAGGAAAATGAAGAGAGAAGGAAGAGAGAAACTTACCCACAAATGCTAATGAGAGAGGGAGAGAGTTGCTGGGAGGTGATGAGGGTGAAGGGGAAGAGTGAGGGAGAAGAGAAGGAGTAGGGAGGGAGTAGGGGAAATGATTTAAAGAATTTACACTTAGGCCCCCTCCTCTACACTACCCACAAATACTTGCACTCCCTACAACAATTAAGACCCAACAAAACAATACAACACTAACCCAAATAAAATGCTAGGCACAATTATTATGAAACATAAAATGCACACATAATATTTAAATAAATAATAATTTAAATAAATAGATAGGCAAATAAAATAAATAATAATTATTTATTACTAATAAAATAGAGCCTAGATTTCGGGTCGTGACATTCACTCCCCCTTAAAGAAAATTCGACCCGAATTTTAACGAGACTTACCCGAATTAAAAAGCCACGGAAATTTCCTCTCGATCTCATCTCGGAGCTCCCATGTCGACTCCTCGATATTATGATTCCTCCAAAGAACTCTAACCAACGAAATGCTTTTGTTCCTCAACTCTTGAACTTTAGAATCTAAGATCCGAACCGGTCGTTCCTCATAAGTCATATCGGGCTCAATATCCTCCGGTATCCTCGGTAACACGTGAGATGGATCATGAACATACTTCCGAAGCATAAAAACGTGAAAAACATTATGCAACTGGTCCAAAGATGGCGGTAACGCAAGACGATACGCTAGAAGTCCAACCTTTCCCAAAATCTCAAACGGGCCAATAAACCTCGGAGCCAATTTACCCTTCTTCCCAAACCTTCGGATACCCACCTTCGGAGACACCTTCAAGAACACAAAATCACCGGTCTGAAAACTAAGATCTCGCCTTCGGTTATCTGCATAGCTCTTATGTCGACTCTGGGCTGTTTTCAATCTATCCCGGATAACTCTAACCTTTTCAACTGAATCCTGAAGCAAATCAATACCCACAATCTTCGCTTCACCAACCTCATCCCAACAAATAGGCGATCTACATTTCCTCCCATACAAAGCCTCATACGGTGCCATCTCGATACTAGCCTGATAACTGTTGTTGTAAGAGAACTCCACTAACGGTAAATGCGAATCCCAAGAATCGGAAAAGTCTATTGAACACGCTCGCAACATATCCTCCAAAATCTGAATAGTCCTCTCGGATTGACCATCGGTCTGAGGGTGAAAAGCTGTACTAAAACGCAAATCTGTACCCAAAGCTTCTTGAAATGCCTTCCAAAATCTAGAAGTAAACCTCGGGTCTCGATCTGACACAATGCTAACCGGAACTCCATGTAATCTAATGATCTCATCAATGTAAAGGGCCGCAAGCTTTTCCATCGAGTATCTGATGTCAATAGGCAAGAAATGGGCGCTCTTGGTCAATCCATCCACTATTACCCAAACACTGTCATACTTCCTACGGGTACGAGGTAGTCCCGTAACGAAATCCATAGTCACATGTTCCCATTTCCACTCGGGAATCTCTAACGGCTGAAGTAGTCCCGCGGGTCTCTGATGCTCGGCTTTAACCTACTGACAAGTTAGACACTTCGAAACGTACTCCGCTATTTCCCTTTTCATATTATTCCACCAAAAATGTTGTTTCAGATTCTGATACATCTTCGTACTACCCGGATGAATAGTATATCTCGACTTGTGACCTTCATCTAAAACTTGCCTCTTTATTCCACCAACATCAGGTACGCACAAACGACCACGGAAAGTCAACACTCCACTCGAGCTAACAGAAAAATCCTCGAAATTCTTTTCCTTCAATTTACCCATTATCTTCACCATCTCAGGATCTTGTTTCTGAGCTTCCTTTATCCTCTGAATTAGGGTCGGAGACACCCTAATATTCGCAAAAATAGCCCCATGTCTCGATTCACGAGGAGACCAATCTCGAACATCCTCAAGCATTTTCCATTCCCGAACCATCATCGAAGCCACATAAGATCTTCTACTAATCGCATCGGCTACCACATTCGCCTTTCCCGGGTGATAAGAAATCGTACAATCATAATCCTTTAATAATTCCATCCATCGGCGTTGCCTATTATTCAACTCTTTCTGGGAGAAAAGGTACTTCAAACTCTTGTGATCGGTAAAAATTTCAAACTTCGCCCCATAAAGGTAATGCTTCCACTTATGCAACGCAAATACTATCGCAGCCAACTCCATATCACGAGTGGGGTAATTCTGTTCACTAGGGGTCAACTTCCTCGAAGCATAAGCAATCACTTTCCCATTCTGCATCAACACACAACCCAAACCCTCTTTCGAAGCATCACTGTAAATCACTAGACCATCGCTCCCATTAGGCAAAGTCAAGATCGGTGCGGTAGTCAACCTCTTCTTCAATTCCTCGAAACTCTTGTCACATTTCTCGGTCCACACAAACGGGACATTCTTCCGGTCAACTGAGTCATCGGAGTAGCAATCCTCGAAAACCCCTCAATAAATCTTCGGTAATACCCGGCCAAACCCAGAAAACTACGAATCTCGGTCACTGACTCGGGTCTCTTCCAATCCACTATAGCTTCAATCTTTGAAGGATCCACAGAAATCCCGTCTTTAGAAATCACATGGCCCAGAAAAGAAACCTTCTTGAGCCAAAATTCGCATTTACTAAACTTCGCAAACAACTGCTCCCTCGCAAGAATGGATAAAACCGTCCTCAAGTGTTGTTCATGCTCCTCTCGAGATTTCGAATAAACAAGAATGTCGTCGATGAAGACTACCACGAACGAATCAAGATAAGGATGGAAAACCCGGTTCATCAAATCCATAACACGGCCGGCGCGTTGGTCAACCCAAACGGCATAACCAAGAACTCATAATGACCATACCGAGTGCGAAAGGCAGTCTTCGGAATATCCTCCGATCGAACCTTCAACTGATGGTACCCACTCCTCAAATCAAGTTTAGAGAAAACCACGGACCCTTGAAGCTGATCAAATAAATCGTCAATGTGAGGTAGAGGATACTTGTTCTTCACCGTAACCTGATTCAACTTCCGGTAATCGATACACAATCTCAAGGAACCATCTTTCTTCCGCACAAATAAAACCGGTGCTCCCCACGGGGAAACACTAGGGAGTATAAACCCTCGATCAAGCAACTCTTGCAATTGAACCTTTAATTCCTTCAACTTTACGGGAGCCAATCTATAAGGTGCTTTCGAAATTGGAGCCGTACCCGGTAAAAGGTCTATACAAAATTCAATCTCACGATCGGGAGGCTTAACATACTCGGTAGAGAAAACATCGGGAAATTCCCGAACTAGCCGAACACCATCGAAACTAGGGGATTCCTTCCTAGTATCAAGAACACTAGCCAAATACCCCTCACAACCACGATGCAAAAATTTTCTCACTTTCATATAAGAAATTAAGCGAACCTTTCTACTCAGAGGACTAGCCTCAAACACAAATTTAGGCACATCGGGAATAGAAAAAGTAACAGTTTTCTTACGGCAATCAACGGAAGCATGAAACTTGCTCAACCAATCCATACCCAAAATGACATCAAAGTCTTAGATAGGAAGAACTACCAAATCCGCACAAAGGACACGACCACAAATAACCACATCACAAGCACGAAAGACTCGATCAGAAATCAAGCATTCTCCTATAGGGGTCGACACCTCTAGCACGTACGGTAAAGACTCAAATGCAGTATTTAACAGAGAAGCAAATTGCACAGAAATGTATGAATGAGATGATCCTGGATCTACTAACGCTCGTGCGCTCATACTAGATATAGAAATAATACCTCCAATAACTGAAGGATCATCGGTCGCCTGTTGTTGATTCATGGCATAAACCTTTCCTTGAACTTTGGGCTTCCCAGCGGCATCCCTTTTCTGACCCTGATTAGTACCAAGCCCTGACCCGGATGACTGACCTCGGTACCTCGTGCAATCTCTCGCAAAGTGCCCCATTTCACCACAATTGGTACACTTGCCTTGCTTTTTCCAACACCTATCCTCCGAATGGCCTACCCTCTGACAAAAGGTACAAGGCTTCCTATTCTGAATCCCCGGATTAGTATCCGGATTCCTCGGTGTGGTTTGCCCCTTAAACTGAGATGATGCTCCCGGGTTACCTCGGTTGTCGGAACGGTATTGAGGTTGAGATTTAGCATGGCTTCCCGGTTTACCCGTACCCACAACCTCGGTTTTCCTTTTGTGCTCCCCAATATCTTGCTGTATCAAGTAGGCTCGATCTACCGCATCTTGGAAGGTCACAATCCGTTGGGCAATAAGTTGAGTACGGATGGAGGTCTTCAATCCCCGAATGAATCTCATAGCTTTTTGTTCCTAGGTCCTCACCAAATAGTCACAATACCGGGATAATTCTGTGAACTTAGCCGAGTATTGAGCTATAGACAACAAACCTTGCTCCAAGTTGAGCAGCTCGATCTCCTTTCGGTTTTGATCAACAACCGGAATGAAATGTTCCTTGAATTTGTGCACAAACAACTCCCACGCATAAACCGTGTGAGTGTCATCCCAACTAGCTTTGACACCCTTCCACCAATGCTCGGTGGCTCCCACAAGTTTGTAAGCCGCGAACCGGACCTTGTCCTCATCCGTGCAACCAAATACCTCATAAATCTTCTCCATCGACTCAATCCACAACTCAGCTTTCCGAACATCGGGTTCCCTATTGAATTCAACCGGTTTCAACTTCAAAAATTGTTCCAATCCGTAGCGGGGTGGTGCTTGTTCTACCCTCGAACCTTGATCATGTATGGCCTTCATGGCCGCCTCGAACATGCCTTGAAACATAGCACGTGCTTCTTCCCTTGTGTCATTCTGATTCTGTGCTCCACTAGAGCCTTCGCCTGTTCTCCTTCTAGCCATTTCAAACAATTACCTGCATAAGACATCAACCGTTAATCACTCCGCACACTACTACCCTCCTAGGTCACACAAGTCCACCTAGACTTATACTTAGAGCTAAACCATAGCTCTGATACCAACTATCGTGACCCCGAACCCCGCGGGCCCGAGACCGCGAGCTGGACGTCGACTTAAAACCAAAACAGTGAAATACCGAAGTTAAAAATTTCATTTGATAACAAAAGGTGATGATCCAAAGTTTTACAAATCTAAGATTGATAATAACCAAATACAACTATCATAAACTTCCACAAGTTTATACCCAACAGAAGATGAATGTACAATTCTTACTGACGTCATTGTTTGGTGCAACTATCCCAAAAAGTTTACACATTTATATAATGTAAAACAACCTATAACAACTTTCCCCAAAAGAATGTATCCACACTCGACGTCCTCTTTCTCGTGATCAGCGAGACTAATCCTTAGCACCTGGGGGGGTTAGGGAAAAACAAAGATAAAAGAAAGGGGGTGAGATAAATCTCAATAAGTTACTAATGCAACTACATGACATGCTATGATGCAATAATCCATAATAAATCACATAACACATAGCAATTATCACATAACAGATAGCAGCGGAAATAAACACATAACAAAGGATATTAGCCAAGGTTTCCAAACCGGTACATCCAAATAAAGGATCGCTGCGCAGCTTCAGTAATCAACAAATCACATCTTCATAATAGCATGAAAGCCGAAGAGAAACCCCTGGTACCGGAACAATAACCATAAGAGTGTCACAAAGGACAAGAGCCATGCCACAAAGTCATGCTCGGTAGCTAGATACATTCACAAAGGAAGCTAACTTGTCTTTTCCAAGGCCAATCTGGAAAAGGGGTAAAGAAAGGGCAAAACAATGGTCAACATTATAATGGACTTGGCTTTGCCATTATAATCTTTCCCATCGCCCGATGCAACAAATATGCCAGCTAGGCTTCCAAATAAATGCTAAGTAATAATATATTAGCACGATAAACAACAAAGGATTCCAAAGTAGGGAATCATACTAAATGATCATCAAAAGATAAGTCAAACCAACAATACCTCAATAAGATGTTCCAAAATCCCAATTAACATATAATTGATTCAAACACAAACTTGATCACAAAGGACCCAATTATATCACTAGAGTGTACTACAATGTTCACTAAGGTCAACTAGAAGGACACCCAAGACTTAGACCAAAACGCATTCTTCAATCACATGAAATAACAAATGAAAACTTTCAGAGGTTCTGTGCGGCCGCCCACAAGGGGCTGTGCGGTCGCCCAAAAAGCCCTCAAACAAGAACAAAACCTTTTAGATAGATGTGCGGTCGCCCAGACATTTTTGGGCGGTCGCCCAACCTTCTGGACTGCTGGAATTCGGGGGAAAAGCATTGTAGAAACATATTATGAGCATTTTAGCATAAAAATAGGGGGAAAAGCAACTTACTTGAAAATAATGAAAGTTGACGGAATTCGAATATTTTTTATTCTACGCGATCCTATCGACGATCTAAACACATTTCAAGTTTTAAGAAATGAGAGATTATGAGAGGAAGAGGAGGAAAATGAAGAGAGAAGGAAGAGAGAAACTTACCCACAAATGCTAATGAGAGAGGGAGAGAGTTGCTGGGAGGTGATGAGGGTGAAGGGGAAGAGTGAGGGAGAAGAGAAGGAGTAGGGAGGGAGTAGGGGAAATGATTTAAAGAATTTACACTTAGGCCCCCTCCTCTACACTACCCACAAATATTTGCACTCCCTACAACAATTAAGACCCAACAAAACAATACAACACTAACCCAAATAAAATGCTAGGCACAATTATTATGAAACATAAAATGCACACATAATATTTAAATAAATAATAATTTAAATAAATAGATAGGCAAATAAATAAATAATTATTATTTATTACTAATAAAATAGAGCCTAGATTTCGGGTCGTGACAGTTTGAGTGAACAAGTTTTGAAACAAAAGTGATGTTTTGTTCTCATTAATACTTGGGATGTAGGAGTTACAGATTACAAGTATTGAACAGAACAAAATCAAAAGAGGTGCTAAAACATGTAAGCACGAAAATCACTATCTTCAAAAGGGGGTTTTAAAAAAAAATTCTTAACAACAAAATCAAAGAAAACTAAGGATTTTGAGGCACGTCTTCATCCTTCAATCCTTCTTCAATTTTTGAGACGGAGCGCTGGATTTGCTTGGAAAGTTGATAGGCGCGGTGGACATTAGCATGAGTGTCAGTGAGAAGAGTATGAGTTTCAGTGACACCGTCTCTGATGTAACGCAAATGATCCACATTGATGTTTTGATACTCATCAATGGTGCGTTGAATAGTTTGCTGCTGCTGAGAAACATTTTCTTCTATTATTTGAAGATGAGCTTCAATAGCATTCTGAGCAGTGATAATATCAGAAGAAATGTGATCGGCGCGTCTGTCTAAGCTTGAGTGAGCAGCAGTGAAGTGTGTGAAAATCATTTCTTTCAACACATCCAACTTTGAAACTAACACATTCATGTTGGACTGGGATGCAGCAGACTGAGGTATGAAGGTAGGAGGCGCAGCAGATGAAGTGTGCGCCTGATCAGGTTGAGTTTGTACCTGAGTTTGTGTCTGCACCGGAGGAGTAGAAGAGAGTTTGGCCTTGACTGAATTCATCTCCCCCCTTAATGGCAGTAATCTCCTCAGACTGATCAGTGAGCATGGAAGTGAGGAGCTCAAATTGAGATTTAATATGAGTTTGGCCTTGCTCCAAATTGGTCTGCCCCTGCTGCAAAGATTTCAGAACAGAGAGTACCTCGCTTAATTCTGAGGGAACAGAAGGAGGAGGCGCAGGTGTACTAGGAGGCGCGTTATCAGATTGATGCGCTTGAGTAGATTGGGGCGCAGGAACAGGAGAAGGCGGAGGAGCATATTCATCTTCGATGCGCGGAGAAGGAATGCGCGGAGGAATAGACTCTTTCTCCCCCTGAACTGGTTCATCTAAGTCAAAAGTATCATCTCCAAAAAGGTCAATATGAAGTTGATTTCTTGACACTTTTTCCTTATGAATTTTGAGAATTAGAGGCGCACGGGATACAGGGACGCGAACTGAAGGCGCGCGTTGGGTGGACGCAGGATCATTTGAGATTTTCTCAACATCTGCGCTAGAACCAGCGCCTTTCTTGCGTTCTAGCTTCTCTAACTCAGCAGCTTGCTTGGCTCTAAAATCTTTATCACATTTCTTTTGAGCCTCAAGCCTGCTAGCTTCCTGCGCGACCCTTAGATCCCTATCCTCATCTGATTCAAATCTGGTGCGCTTGATAGGAGGTCTTGGAGGTTCTTCAACAATCCTCTTTCCTTTGCTCTTTTCTGCGCCTAGAGGAATATCTGCGCGCTTACTTGCGCCAACTGGTTCCTTGCTTGACTTTGTTGGTGCGCCTTTAACAACTGGCGCATCATCGGATTCAGTGTCTTCATCAACTAAGCCTTAAATGGATTTGATCTGAATTCCTGTTGTGCGCTTAACGGGCTTCTTTCTGCGCTTTTTGAGATCCAAGTTAACTTTTCCAAAAATTGGAACATCATCAGTTTTGTAGGCAGGGTTCTCATTCAAAAATTTGACTAACTCAGGATAAGTTAGAAAAAGTTTTGTGAGAAGACGGCAGTGAGAATGGAACTTGGTCTTTCCTTCATTATTGTTCTTGACATACTTGTCAATCTGTTCGCTCAAAGTTTTAAACAAAATGTGAGGCCAGTGGAGCTTTGTCTTGGCCATGATTGCAGCAGTGTATTCCCATTGTTCCACGGTGAATTTGTTGACATTACCAGTTTTGAACACAATAGAGGTGCCAACAAGGTGCGCAATATGTGTTAAGAGATCTCCTCCATCTCTAATTTCAACAAGTTTGATATTATTTTGAAGCGTGGGAATATTAAGAAGCGCAGCAGCCATCGTATTTTGATCTTCGATAGAGTAATCCATTGGACGCCCAATAATTCGATCTTCACCCGTAGAAGGAAAACTGAGTAGATTTCGAATCACAGAGGAGGATAGACTGACGTCTACATTTTGCACATGAGCCTCAATCCTGTAGCGAGTGCGTCCATTATCATTTATTTCCACTAGATGAGCGGTGGAAAAGAATTGTCAACTAGGAGAGGGGAAAAGTATTGCTGATCCATTGTGAATAATGGAAGCAGACCAGCAGCAGAGAGGGTCTCAATGATCTCTCTTCCAATATCTTCACCAGATAGCTCGAAGAGATCAAGAGTTTCTTCTAGTTTAAAGTTAGCTAGATCCTGAAAAACAAAACATAAAAGAATCAGTATTGTAAGAGGCGCATAGAATCAAGTAAATGAGAAAAGTAAAGAGTAGGCGCAAAACACAATATAGGCGCATGATAATAGTAGGCGCATTCTATTACTAGGCACCTATATATATGTAGGCGCATAAATTTTACAAGGCGCATAGAATGATTCTATGAAAAGTACTAAGAAAAATTTAGACATAAAAATTTGACTAAGTATGAATTTAGGCGCATAAGATTTTAGGCGCATAATGACTTTAGGCGCATGAAAGATTGAGGTGCATAACACTTGTAGGCGCATACAATTGTTAGGCGCATGAATCAATAAAGGCGCATAAGGTCTTTAAGGCGCATAAAAGACTAGGCGCATAAAATGATATTTAGGCGCATGTCTATGTAAAAATTGAACTTAGTATAAAAGCACACAAACAATAAAAATACATAAGCATGCAAGCAAACAAGATCAAACATGAAAAAATTTGAAAAAACAAGTTTTAAAAATTTTGAAACCCAAGTCATGCAAAAATAACGAAGAACACGAAGAACATGTCTTGAGTGCTCGAAGAACACCAAGAACACATAAAACGTGAAACTTCACCAAATCAAGCACACAATATATCAAAATGACCGCAATAAGACAAGGATAACAAATATGGAAATCAAAACAAGTAAAAATCAATAACAAAATCAGAAAATGAATTTGAAGGTTCGACATTTCGAAAACTACAACAATGGTGATTCTTCAGATTCGCACCAAATATCGAATTGATTGTTGAAAAAGTTAGATACAAAGATTCGAAATTGAAAAACTAACACAACCCAACCAACGATTTCAAAAACGGACAACCGAGACAAGATTAAACAGAGAACAATGTTCGGTTTTAAGGTTGAGAAATTACGAACAACAAAAAAACAACGAAAATGCAGAAAAATAAAGAGTTTAAGGTTGAGAAATTCATACCATGTCGTCTTGATTTGACTTTGATGATCGTTTTGGACCCATTAACAGTGTATATATAAAGAAATATGGAGAAGAAAAAGAAGAAATATGGAGATAGAGAGAGAGATACTGAGACGGGAGAGAGAGAGAGAAGAAAAAAAAGATAGAAAGTTGGTGAGAGAGAGTGTAGGGGAGAGTATATATATAGGTATGTAATGATTATAAAAGGGGTTTAGGGTTTCTAGGATGGGAGGTGAATAGATGGGCATTTATGAGGTATATGAAGGAGTTGAAAGGCATTAAATGCTGAATGACACAAAGGTACACTGATGTGACATTTTGGGTATAGAAAAACTGCTCCACTTTCCCTTTAAGTGTATGAGAAATTTTGACTAATTTTTGCACAAACATCCAAAAAAATCTGTTTTGGTGTAAGTTTGGGGTGCAAGAAATAAATCTCCAAAAAATAAAATTTTTGAAAAACGTAAAACGAGGGAAAAATTAATTGCACAAGTACCCTTGAACAATTAATGGAATGTCAAAAGACAGAAATTCCTATAATAAATGAATAGAATAAACATACCTGGTACTTGTGAAATTTTAATGCGCTCAATCATTGAAATAATAAATTTGAAGCATTGAATACCCGTTTGCAATAAATGTGCACGTGAACTTGCATTTTTGGTGCGTTAGATAGCTTAGGGGCGCGCATAGAATTATAGGCGCAGTACTCATCTAGGCGCGCAATGAGAGATAGGCATTGATGTTGGGCGCGCAAAGTAAGGGGCGCGCAGGGGTGTGAGGCGCGCTTTGATGTTGAGCGCGCAGAGAGTGTATGGCGCGCAAGGTAATGGGCGCACAGGGTTTGCTTGAAACTTGAAATGATTTATCATTTTAACCTAATATACTTATAACTTAAAACAAAACATTAGTATTGGCAAAACTATATTGAATTCTAGTTGAGTTCAAGCATACCCATTTCACCTCTCAAAAATATGAACCGTTTCGCGTCAAGTGATTTCATTAAAATATCGGCGATTTGATAGTCGGTTCCCACGTGTTCCAAATGTATATTTCCTTTCTCCACGTGGTCTTTAAGTAAGTGATATTTGATATCGATGTGTTTGGTCTTTGAGTGCATGACAGGATTTTCAGAAACCGCAATTGTTGAAGTGTTGTCGCAGTAGATGGGACAATTTTCTTCAATGATATCATAGTCCACCAATTACTGCTTCATCCATAGTATTTGACAGCAACAACTTCCCGCAGCGATATATTCAGCTTCGGTTGTTGAGACAGATACTGAAGCTTGTTTCTTACTCGCCCATGACACAAGTCGATATCCAAGGAAATGATAAGTGCCACTAGTGCTTTTCCTATCGATTGTGCAAGATGCATAGTCCGCATCTGAATAACCTACAAGTTTAAAATTCGAATATTTGGTGTACCAAAGTCTAAGGTTAACAGTGCCGGAGAGATATCTTATAATACGTTTCACAGCAATTAAGTGCGCTTCTCTAAGGTCAGATTGATAACGAGCGTAAACACAAACACTAAACATAATATCGGGCCTACTGGCAGTAAGATAAAGAAGCGAACCAATCATACCTCGATAGAGCATTTGATCAACACGTTTACCTTTTAAATATTTGTCGAGTTTGTTGCCGGTGGCCATTGGAGTATCACATGCTTTGGCGTTCTCAAGTCCAAATTTCTTGATTAAGTCCTTTGTATATTTGGCTTGATTGATGAATATGCCTTCATTCATTTGCTTGATTTTAAGCCCGAGGAAGAATGTGAGTTCTCCCATCATGCTCATTTCAAACTTGCTCTTCATTAGTTTCTCAAAGCGCTTGCACAACAATTCATTAGTAGAACCAAATATAATATCATCAACATAAATTTGAACAAGTAATTTATGACCATTATGTTTGGTAAATGAAAAGAGTTGTATCGATTTTACCGCGAGTGAAGCCTTTTTCAATGAGAAACTTTGATAGTGTATCATACCATGCTCTTGGTGCTTGTTTTAGTCCATACAAAGCTTTCTGGAGTTTGTACACATGATTTGGAAATTGTGAATCTTCAAACCCAGGTGGTTGAGCAACGTAGACTTGTTCTTGGAGTTCACCATTTAGAAACGCGCTCTTCACATCCATTTGATATAACTTGAAGTTCTTGTGAGCTGCGTAAGCTAGAAATAATCTGATAGCTTCAAGTCTTGCTACGGGCGCGAAAGTTTCATCGTAATCAATTCCTTCTTCTTGCCTATAGCCTTGTGCAACCAATCTTGCTTTTTTTCTTGTGATGGTTCCATTCTCATCCATCTTGTTTCTGAACACCCATTTCGTACCAATTACTCCTTGATCATTTGGTCTTGGAACAAGAGTCCAAACCTTACATCGTTCAAATTGATTGAGTTCTTCTTGCATTAGAATAACCCAATTAGGATCTTGGAGCGCTTCATCAGCCTTCTTCGGTTCAATTTGAGAGATAAATGCAGTCTAAGCATCAAAGTTTGTAGCTCTCCTTGTACGAACACCATCGTTTAGATCACCAATGATATTATTGATTGGGTGACCTCTAACTTCACGAATTTTCAGGAGGTAAGTTAGGTTGAGTCGTAGTAACTTGAAGGTCTTCAATTGGTACATCTTCACCAGATTCTAAATCATCAAAATTCGGGGGTTAAATTGGTGTAGAGTTGAAACTTGGGTTTACACCAGATGCATCTTTAGACATAGGCGCATGAGAGGAATCAAGAGGCGCAACATGTGAGTGAGGCGTAGTTGATGATCCATTTGGCGTACCATATGAGCAGATAGGCGCAACTGATGTGGATGGATTTCTTTAAGTTGATAGATTCTGATTTTGAGTAGGCGCAACATAAATAGGAGCACCTGTATCATTAAGCTCAACAGAATCATCAGCAACATTTGGAGCCAAGTGTGGCTCAAGGAGAGAATGTTCATCAAAAGTAACATGTACAGATTCAACTATCACTAATGTAGTTCTATTAAAAACGCGAACAGCTTTAGAATGTTTGGCATACCCAACAAAAATACCTTCGTCGGCTTTGGCATCGAATTTACCTCTATGTTCGTTTCTGTTGTAGAGGATGTAACATTTGCAACCAAAGATCTTGAAGAATGCAATGTTGGGAGTTCTACCACGCCAA
The DNA here is from genome assembly GCA_026119855.1 of Campanula takesimana. Taxonomy (NCBI): domain Eukaryota; kingdom Viridiplantae; phylum Streptophyta; class Magnoliopsida; order Asterales; family Campanulaceae; genus Campanula; species Campanula takesimana. Next base: position 805,606 of record JAOWBW010000552.1, read on the forward strand.
AGTTCATACGGAGTCTTGTTGTGAAGTTTATTGATGAGGGAACGATTTTGAGTAAAACATGTTGTGTTGATAGCTTCTTCCCAAAAGTACTTAGGCAATTTTGCTTCAGCTATCATCGTCTTTCCCGCTTCAATCAACGTTATATTCTTTCTTTCCACAACCCCATTTTGTTGAGGAACTCCAGCGGTTGAGAAGTTATGATCTATCCCATGATCGTCGTAATATTGAGCAACACCGTTGTTATTGAATTCTGTTCCATTGTCGGATCGAACACTAACGATGTCATCTTCGTTTTGGGTTTGGAGCAGTCTGAATAAGGTGGTCAAAATGTCGTAACAATCGTCTTTTGAGATCATCATTTCCACCCATGTATATCTTGAATAATCATCCCCCACAACTAGAGTATACTTGTTCTTTCGAATACTTGCAGCGGTGACTGGTCCAAATAGATCAATGTGAAGCAGTTGCAAACATCTAGAAGTTGAAGGATTTGTCTTGCTGGAGAAAGATTTCTTCGGTTGTTTGCCAAGTTGACATGCGGCGCACTTCTTGTCATGATGATCTGCACCCTTGGGAAGTCCTTTAACTAGGTTATTCCTGCTGAGTTTAGATAGATATTTGAAGTTCAAGTGACTTAAGCGCTTGTGCCACAGCCAACTATTTTCGCTCACACTTTTAGATACAAAACAAAGATTAGTACTAGAGTTCATACTATGGAAATCAATAATGTAAATATTTGTCTTACGATATCCCGTGAGTAATGTAGCTCCATTTTTGCCATTCTTGATAAGACATTGCGTTGAAGTAAAATGGAATTCTAATCCTTTGTCGCAGAATTGAGATATGGATAATAAATTGTGCTTGAGCCCTTTGACAAGAGAGACTCTTTCAATGCACACTTTATCTTTCTTGAGCTTTCCATATGCAACAACTTGACCTTTGTTATTATCACCAAATGTTACTGAGGGACCCTTTTCTTCATGGACATCTTCTAATAAGGATTCATCTCCAGTCATGTGTCTTGAACACCCACTATCGAGAATCCATTCATAATTTCTAGCTTTTGAAGATCCAGCCATGAAACAAAGAACCTGAAATATAGACATTTAAGCAGGTCCCCTTTATTCCTTTTTGGGTCCTAGGGTTAGCAACTTTTGACAACCCACTCTTGCTTGACCTTAGGGTTTTTACGTCCTTTGGCATTGGGAGTGAATCGCAAAAGGCATTCCACGGCCTTGTGTCCAGAACAATCACAAATGGAACAATGATGAAAGCCACCAATCACATGAGTTTTCATAAACTCTTTACTTTTCTTTGGGATTGCATTCTTCTTTGGGTCAGATGGACTAGCCTTAACAAAATCCTTCTTTTTAAATTTTGGAGCGCTTGATCTAGGAGGGCGCATAGGGCTAGGAGACGCACGGCGATGAGGCGCGTGGCTCCTAGGCGCATAATGAGCACTTGGAGAAGGAGCGCGCTTTGTTTCAAGAGGGATTTTGCTAGAGGATGATTCATCTGTAGCTATATCTTTCCCTTTAGCTTTCCCAAATTGTTTCGTTGGGTAGACATAATGGAATGTTTGTCTCTTGACTTTTTCTTGCCCCTTACCCATTGAATTAGAATGTTTTTCCTTGGGAATTTCAAAAGTTTGTTGGTTTGTAAATTCACTATCTCTTTCAGCACAGACATCGCATTTAAAGTTGTCACTAGTTGATAAGAATCCCAAGCCACTTTTATCACCACTGACTTTTTGGGACTCAAAAATATTATCCATAGTGACATGAGAATTGGACCACTCATTTGTAATCTTTTTAAGATCAGTAATTTGAGCAATCAATTCATCGTTTTGAACTTTAAGAATTGAGTTCTGTTCTGTTAGAAAAGTGTTTTTAACAGTAAGATGAGTCATGCTCTTTATCTGCTCCTTAAGGAGGGTGAGTTCAGATTTTAGAACCTTTTTCTCGGTCTTGAGCTGGGAAATTTCATCACATGACAGTGCTAAAGCTTCCTTCATTTTGCCAAATTTACTAATTACCTTTTCAGCTTCCAAGAATAACTTTTCTTGCTTGGCAATGTCCTCATCGTGAGTGATTGTGGGAATTGGTGCAACTTGAGGTCTGACATATTCACTTTTTCTGAGTTTGTTTCTAGCACTCAGATCACATCTTGAAAATAACAATCCACCATCGCTTTGAGCCGGAGTGAGAAATCCTTGTTCAACGAGCTCGCTGATGGTTGGTCCTTTCTTCCTTTTCACTTCTTGAAAACCTGCAGATTTCTTGATAGGTTTATTCAAGACATTCATATCAAGAACATCTTTGGAGATGTCATCATCAGAATCATAAGTATCAACTTCATCATCATTTGCCACCAAACAAATGAGTCCATCATCAGAATCTTCATCGCTCTCATCTGAGTCTGTTTCAATCCAAGTGTTTTGCTCATTTGCTGGTGCTTCTTCTTCCGCAACCATTCCCTTGTGACGAGTGAATTTGGGAGTGAACTTGGGAGTATGGATGCTCTTCTTCTGCATATATTCAAATTTTGGAGTTGGGCATCTTGAAGCAAAGTGTCCTGGTTTCCTGCAATTAAAACAAACAAGGTCTTCTTTTCTTTTTGAATCACTGCTCCTTGTGAATTTTGGAGGCGCTCTACTGGTAGATCCTTGTAATTTGCTTGTTGAGCTGGGCTTGGTGAATTTTCTGAACTTCTGGAATCTCTTCACAAATAAAGCGAGGTCTTCATCGTCCGTGTCTAATAGCTCAGAAGTAGAAATTTTGAGATCGGAACTTTTCTCATCACGAGTAGGCGCAGGCGCAGAAACATGCGCCTCTTCTCTTTGCACCACCATTGCTATGGATTTTGATTTTCCTTCAGTTTCACTAATTCGCTGAAGTTTGAGCTCATTAACTTTGAGATTTGCATAAAGGTTCCTTAAAGTCCATACATCTAAAGTTCCAGCGTCTTTGAGAGCGCTAGATTTATGGAGATATCTTGAGCCAAAAGCTTGGAGGAAATTTACATTCAAATATTTGTTGGAAAACTTCATGCCAAGTGAAGCATAGATTGATAATTTCACAGTAGTGTTCATAAGTTTGTCTTAAGGTTTCACCGGGGAGTTGAGAGAAATTATTGAATCTCTTTTGTACTTCATATTTCTTGTTTTCCTTGCAAACGGTGTCTCCTTCTATATGCTCTTCAATAGCATCCCATAGCTCATTAGCAGTAGCACAATGCATGACTTGTTGTTTCATAGGCGTGCTTAGAGTGCTTAGAAGAATGTTTATTGCTTTGCCATCATTTGCAACTCTTCTTATTTCTTCCTCGGTCCATTCTTCTCTTGGTTTTAGAACGGTTGGTTGAGCAGCATTGGTGCGTGGATTTGGATTTTCTTTAACCGGAATGTAAGGTCTATAAACCTGTTGGTAGTGGTGCCCTAGGCACGTTTAATAAACGTTGTAATTGTTATCATTTATTTCATATCAATAAAGAAATGTTTTGATTATTATTGTTGTTCATGTTTACTTATAATAATCTCTGTCCCTAGTACTTGTTAAGCACTAGTATAAAGGCTAAATGATCATGGGATGATCATGTTAGATTTATGGGTACTTGTTTGGAGCAAGGTACTGGACATGACCCGCTGTATGAGATTTAAGTCATGGTCTATCTCGAACATATATCTCATATTAGTTATGTCATTTGAATCCTTAGACATGAAGTTATTATAGTCTTCCACTTGATGAACATTATGTTTGACATATTCAAACGCTGCCTTTAACCGGGTAGTTATAAAGGGTATGATTGGCATAATCGATTCACGTAGGGAAGAATAATAATCTAAATGGATTTGTCCCTCTTCGGAGAGATTTCAAGCTTGGGCCTCTCGTCGGAATGATGTTGATGAAATGTTCGACCGGACTCAAATGAATTGATTGGATCAATGTCATTTGGATTATCAACATATTCGGAATCGAGAAAGTATTGAACAAAACAAGTTGACTGTTTGACCATGACTTGTGTTCAATGACATCGTGGACAAAGGGATTATGACATATTCTAAAGGAATGCGAACTTGTATCTACTTATACTATTTGGGTAGGTATGATGGTTTGCTAGAACCTAATCATATCTTATGGTTTCATGTTTGAACCCATTGCCAACTTAGTATAATCTTAGAGGGTCACACACAAGAGAACGAATCTTAAAAAGGACTATATTGGAATTTTGGAAATTCTGGGAATCTGGGGAAGTGGGCGACCGCACAGTATGGACTGGGCGGCCGCACACTTAGCTCAGTTTTGTACCAGTTTGCTTCAGATAGTTGTGCGACCGCACAACCTTCTTTGGGCGGCCGCACGGTACTGTCGGGAGGCAGATTCCTAATTTGATTAGGAAACGAATTTTGGACGGATTTTGACACAAGTTTCCTATTTGGAATAGGTCCTACTTGTGTATAAAAGACCAAATTCGGCCAGCACTCTCACCCAATGATTTTGTGAGTCTCCAAAAAGTTTGAGAGAGTTTATTTTGTTCCAAGAAATATTTTGATTGAAGAACAAAATAACACACAATTAAAATTCAAAATAGTCATATTCAATTGTGAAAGTGTGTTTCACAATTTTGGTCTAGCAACCAAGATCAAGAAGCTCCTTGATATTCGTTCGTGGTGTGGATACCGCTAGAGGGTGAAGCTCATCATCTTCAAAGTTCGTGTTCTTGCTTTCTTCGTGATCAAGCTTCAAATCTCCACCAAGATCATAGCTTTGAATTCAAAGTCATCAAGGGTTAGTTTCTCCTCTATTCATATTGTTGTATTTGATTTAATCATATGAACGGATCTATTGGCTTTGGGTTTCATAAATTTTAAATGCTATATTCCGCTGCGCATGTTACATCGAAACACAACAGTGGTATCAGAGCCCCGTTCATGTTGATTATTTCAATACCTAGATCATGTTATGTGTATATAAATTGTTTATGTGCCTTGCATGATATGAATATTGGATTATATGATGTTTATGTGTTGTGTGATTTTATGTGGTTTATTGTTTTGCAACTTTAATCGCACGATTCAATCGCAATAAATAAATTATGGTGGATTCAGAATTGTTGATTATTAATTTTTGATTGGATCAAAGTTTTAATAATCGGGGAAAATCAATTTTGAGACAATTTTCGAACTTTGAAAATTCTGCACATTCTGATCATCGTGGGGCGACCGCACAGAAGATTCTGGGCGGACGCACACCTTTGGGCGACCGCACAGGTCTTTTTGGGCGGCCGCACAAAGGGATCAGAAAGTCTAATTTTGGTTAAAAACAGAATCTGGAATTTTTCAAAAAATTCAACAAAACCAGTAACAGAACCAGTCCAGACCTGCTAATCTGGAATGGGTTTTGGGTAGTTGGTTTGTGTGTGGATTTTGGGGTTTGATTTTCCTATTTGTTTTAGTCTTGTGATTCTAAGATTGGTTCAAGGTTTGGATGGCTAATCTGCGTTCATCGAGATTGTGTTTCTTAAACTTGATCGCAATCAAAGTTTCAAAGATAAAACGAAGTTAGAATTATGAAGAGTTCATAATTGCTAAAATTGAGAAACACAGTTCTTGATTCAAAGATTGGAGATCCATGTGGAATTGTGGATGCAATTGGCCTACGTTTATCGAGACCATCTATTGCTTAGTTTCGGTCACATGGACTACTTTCTTGGTTTCTTGAATTAGTGCGGGATTGTGGTTGCCTAATGGCTTAGTTCGACCGCACTTCTTGTTGTCTTGATTTGGAAATAATAACCAAAGTTGAAATAGTCTCATCCTCATAATTATAGAGAAACTAATGACACATAAATATCATGTTTAAATTAATGGAGATTAATTTAGTGGCTAGACTTGATGTGTAACATGTTTATATAATGTGCTCATAAATGTGTTATATGCTATATGTGATGAACCTTCAAAGAAAGTTTTAAGTTCTTTTTGCCATACCATGATTAAAAAACTTGTTTATACATGGGTGATTTTGATGTGGGTTCACCTCCGCGAGGTGCATTAATTTTATTCATGTATGAGCAAGATGAGGTTCATTAATTCAATGTGGGCTTGCCTCCGCAAGGTGCATTAAATTGAATGGTTCCTATACGTTTAAAATGGTTGGACTTAATAAGGCGTCAAAACAGTTTTGGGCCTAGGCAAAAGATGAGATTAAACATGCTTTTTGAAATTGGATTTCTCAAAGAATCTCATGAAAGAATCTAAGAATCATATGGGATATGATTGACATGATTTTCTACCTAATTAATTTAGTTTTGAGCGGTTTGCTTCCGTGGACTCAAAAGTTAAATTAAAGTTGGATCTTAGCCCAAATTAAATTATATTATACATTGGATGTATAAGAAGGTTATATAATTTAGTGGGAGTATTTTTGTTTGAAAAATACATTGTTTATTTCTTTAATGAAAACGGGTACTTATTAAATTTTAGAAATTTTGCATATTTGTAGATAATGACTACTAACACTCAATCAATTTCGTTGCGATCGATCCTTGAGAAGGATAAGCTCCAAGAGAATGGTACGAACTTCATGGATTGGATCCGTAGCCTAAGAATTGTTCTAAGGCAAGAAGATAAGTTGTACATTCTCGATGGGCCACTTCCTGCTGAACCAGAACCTACTGCCCCTAGGGAAGAAAGAGATAGTTACAAGAAACATCGTAATGATTCTAGAGATGTAAGCTGTCTCATGCTTGCTACTATGTGCTCAAAACTCCAACAAAGTTTGGAACATTTGGAAGCCTATGAGATAGGCGTGGAGTTAAGAGCCATTTTTCAAGAACAAGCTAGGCAAGAGAGGTACAAGACCATTGTTGCATTCACTACTTGCAAAATGAATGAAGGGCAACAAGTGAGTCCTCACATGCTGAAAATGAATGGTTATGTAGAGCACCTTGAGAAACTTGGCTATCCAATCCCATTGGAGCTAGCCACGGATCTCATTCTTAATTCATTGCCTAAAAGTTATAATCAGTTTGTGATGAATTATAACATGCATGGAATGGATAAGAATCTCTCCGAGTTGCATGGGATGCTTAAAACTGCGGAGATGAAGATTGCGGAGAAAGGTTCTCCTGTGCTCTTAGTTCATGATGGGAAGAAGGCTGGTGCCAAAGGAAAGGGTAAGAAAGTTGTCAAACCCAAGATAAGCAAGGCAAGTGTTGCTAAGGCTTCTGAGGCAAAACCCGATTCACAAAAGGATGCAATCTGTTTCCATTGTCAAGAAATTGGTCAAATGGAAACGTAATTGCAAGGCTTTCTTGGAAGAGCAAAAGAAGAAGAAGATCAGCAAGGCTGCGTCGACTTCAGGTATCTATATGTTAGATATTCTCCTTTCTACCACTGATTCGTGGGTATTGGATACTGGATGTGGTTCTCACATTTGTTTAAATGTGCAGGGTCTAAAGAATAGGAGACTACTTAAAGAGGGTGAAGTAGACCTACTCGTGGGGAATAGAGAAAGAGTTGCTGCATTAGCCGTAGGGACTTATGAAGTCACTTTACCTTCCGGATTAATTCTTGTTTTGAACAATTGTTATTATGTTCCGGATTTAAGTAGAAATATTATTTCAATTTCTTGTTTGGATAATGAAGGTTTTAAGTTTCTTATTGCGAATAAGAAATTTTCTATTTATTTAAATGATGTGCTTTATGGTATTGCTAATTCATTTAATGGACTTTATATCTTGGATGTCAAGAATGAAAATAATGACAATGTCTATCATGTAAATAAGAAATCTAAACCTAATGATGTAAATCATACTTATTTGTGGCATTGCCGTCTTGGTCATATTAATGAGAAGCGTATCTCAAAACTCCATGGGGACGGTCTCTTGGGTTCATGTGACCTTGAGTCATATGATACTTGTGAGTCGTGTCTTCTTGGAAAAATGACTAAGACACCTTTTACCAAGTTGGGTGAAAGGGCAAGCGACTTATTGGGGTTGATACATCCGATGTATGCGGACCATTAAGTAGCAATGCTAGGGGAGGATTTCAATACTTCATAACCTTCACTGATGATTATAGTAGATTTGGGTATGTTTACGTAATGAAACATAAAAGTGAAGCATTTGAGATATTCAGAATATTTCAAAATGAAGTAGAAAAACAACTTGACAAAAGTATTAAGGCACTTCGATCAGATCGAGGTGGAGAATACTTGAGTCAAGAATTTGATGATCATCTAAAGAATTGTGGAATAGTTTCACAATTGACTCCACCCGGAACGCCACAATGGAATGGTGTATTCGAGAGGAGAAATCGGACTTTGTTAGACATGGTTCGATCAATGATGAGTCAAGTTGATCTTCCAATATCCTTTTGGGGTTACGCTCTAGAAACCGCTGCTTTCACACTAAATCGTGTTCTAACTAAATCGGTTCAAAAGACTCCATATGAGATGTGGAGTGGAAAGAAAACCTGTTTATCTTTCATGAAGATTTGGGGTTGCGAAGCCTTTGTCAAAAGACTTGTCTCTGACAAACTTGCACACAAATCTGACAAATATATTTTCGTAGGATATCCAAAGGAAACTAGAGGATATTACTTTTACAACCGTGAGGACAACAAAGTGTTTGTTGCCCGAACTGGTGTCTTTCTAGAGAAAGAGTTTCTCTCCAAAGAAATCAGTGGGAGTAAAATAAATCTTGAAGAAATTCGAGACCCAAAAAATAACATTGAACCAATAGTGGAACAAAAACAAGAACCACAAGGAGTTGTGGAACCTGTTCAAAATACACAAGCAACTCGCAGATCTAGTAGGTTACAATCCGAGCCCGAGAGATATGGATTTCTCGTAACGGATAGTAATGAGGTGGAAATCATTGAGAATGATGAACCGACAACCTACCAAGAGGCGATGTCTTTCCTGATTCGACAAGTGGCTTGGAGCCATGGAATCTGAATTACAATCCATGCAAGACAATCAAGTTTGGAATTTGATTGATGCACCCGAAGGTGTAAAAACCATAGGATGCAAATGGGTCTTCAAGAAGAAGACTGACATGGATGGGAATGTGCATACTTAAAGCTAGACTTGTAGCGAAGGGTTATAGGCAAGTTCATGTATTGACTATGATGAGACCTTTTCACCTGTAGCAATCATCAAGTCTATAGAATTTGCTTGCCATTGCCGCATATCATGACTATGAAATATGGCAAATGGATGTCCAAACCGCTTTCCTAAATGGAAAACTCCAAGAGGATGTGTATATGACACAACCAGAAGTTTTGAACAAGATTCTAAGGTATGCAAATTACAGAGGTCCATCTATGGATTAAAGCAAGCTTCAAGGAGTTGGAAACGACATTCCTACACTTCAGTCTGTGAAGACTTGGTTAGGAAAGTGTTTTGCAATGAAGATATGGGTGAAGCCGCATATATACTTGGCATTAAGATCTATAGAGATAGATCAAGGAGACTACTTGGTTTAAGCCAAAGTACATACATTGACAAGGTCATTAGAAGATCCGTATGGAAAATTCTAAGAGAGGCACCTTGCCCGTGTTACATGGAGTTTCTCTAAGCAAGACTCAATGTCCTAAGACAAACGATGAGCGAGAGAAAATGAATGATGTTCCATATGCTTCGGCAATTGGGTCCATCATGTATGCCATGTTTTGTACTAGGCCGGATGTATCTTATGCTTTGAGCATGACGAGTAGATACCAATCGACCCTGGCGAAAATCACTGGGTAGCTGTAAAAGCGATTCTTAAGTACTTGAGAAGAACTAAAGACTCATTTTTGGTCTATGGAGGAATGGAAGATGATCTCGTGTAAATGCTTACATGCAAGCTTCCAAACCGACAAAGATGATAGCCGATCGCAATCGGTTTTGTGTTTATGTTAAATGCTGGAGCTGTAAGCTGAAGAGTTCCAAGCAAAGTACAACCGCTGATTCTACAACAGAAGCTGAGTATATTGCTGCATCAGATGCTGCAAAGGAAGCTGTTTGGATTAGAAGTTCATTACTGAACTTGAAGTGGTTCCTAGCATTGTTAATCCAATAGACCTTTATTGCGATAATAATGGTGCTATTGCTCAAGAAAAGGAACCAAGAGCACATCAGAAATCTAAACACATACTTAGGCGTTTCATATCATTCGAGAAATCGTTGATAGGGGAGACGTAAATATATGCAGAGTACCTATAGATGACAATGTTGCGGACCCGCTAACAAAGGGACTTCCACAAGATAAACATGAAGGTCATGTTAGGTCCATGGGTATTAGATACATGGGAGATTGGGACTTGGCCAAGTGGGAGATTGTTGGTAGTGGTGCCCTAGGCACGTTTAATAAACGTTGTAATTGTCATCATTTATTTCATATCAATAAAGAAATGTTTTGATTATTATTGTTGTTCATGTTTACTTATAATAATCTCCGTCCCTAGTACTTGTTAAGCACTAGTATAAAGGCTAAATGATCATGGGATGATCATGTTAGATTTATGGGTACTTGTTTGGAGCAAAGTACTGGACATGACCCGCTGTATGAGATTTATGTCATGGTCTATCTCGAACATATATCTCATATGAGTTATGTCATTTGAATCCTTAGACATGAAGTTATTATAGTCTTCCACTTGATAAACATTATGTTTGACATATTCAAACGCTGCCTTTAACCGGGTAGTTATAAAGGGTATGATTGGCATAATCGGATTCACGTAGGGAAGAATAATAAGCTAAATGGATTTGTCCCTCTTCGGAGAGATGTCAAGCTTGGGCCTCTCGTAGGAATGATGTTGATGAAATGTTCGGTCGGACTCAAATGAATTGATTGGATCAATGTCATTTGGATTATCAACATATTCGGAATCGAGAAAGTATTGAACAAAACAAGTTGACTGTTTGACCATGACTTGTGTTCAATGACATCGTGGACAAAGGGATTATGACATGTTCTAAAAGGAATGCGAACTTGTATTTAGTTATACTATTTGGGTAGGTATGACGGTTTGCTAGAACCTAATCATATCTTATGGTTTCATGTTTTGAACCCATTGCCAACTTAGTATAATCCTAGAGGGTCACACACAAGAGAACGAATCTTTAAAAGGACTATATTGGAAATTCTGGAAATTCTGGGGAAATGGGCGACCGCGCAACATGGACTGGGCGGCCGCACACTTAGATCAGTTTTGTACCAGTTTGTTTCAAATAGTTGTGCGACCACACAACCTTCTTTGGGCGGCCGCACGGTACTGTCGGGAGGCAGATTCCTAATTTGATTAGGAAACGAATTTTGGACGGATTTTGACACAGGTTTCCTATTTGGAATAGGTCCTACTTGTGTATAAAAGACCAAATTCGACCAGCACTCTCACCCAATGATTTTGTGAGTCTCCAAAAAGTTTGAGAGAGTTTATTTTGTTCCAAGATATCTTTTGATTGAAAAACAAAAATAACACACAATTAAAATTCAAAATAGTCATATTAAATTGTGAAAGTGTGTTTCACAATTTTGGTCTAGCAACCAAGATCAAGAAGCTCCTTGATATTCGTTCGTGGTGTGGATACCGCTAGAGGGTGAAGCTCATCAACTTCAAAGTTCGTGTTCTTACTTTCTTCGTGATCAAGCTTCAAATCTCCACCAAGATCATAGCTAGAATTCAAAGTCATCAAGGGTTAGTTTCTCCTCTATTCATATTGTTGTATTTGATTTAATCATATGAACGGATCTATGGGCTTTGGGTTTCATAAATTTTAAATGCTATATTCCGCTTCGCATGTTACATCGAAACCCAACAAAACCACTGTGTCATGAAGCCTTTCATCGATTGAGGTGAGATGAGTCAAAATGCTGAATTTCCACACGTCAAAATGATCTTCATCAAGGACCGAAACGTGAGTGTAGTTTGCAGTTGACATAGGTTTTGAGTTTACCATTTAGGATCGGCACCCAAGCTGTTAGGCTTGAAAACAAAAGTGTGTTTATAAGGTGTTTGCTCTGATACCACTGTTGGTTCCAAAGGGCAAACAAGGGTATGAAAAATAGCTAGAGGGGGGTTAATAGCTGTTTTAAAATTATTTTCGTACCCTGATAAACTCAATTGCAAATGCGCCACTTTATCAAATACGCGTTATGATATGCGCCTATGTGAGTGTGTGAAATGGCACAGCGGAATTTAGTAATGTAAATAGCGCAAAGTATGATAAAGAGGGCGCACACACCACTCTAAGTATTTTGGCTCAAAGTTGGGTGAAATAAGGAACTAAGGCAATGATATAACCAATCACAACACAATTCAAATCAATCAATCTATAATGATAAACAAACAAATAGTTAGATATGATATGAACTTGAAAGGAAATAGCAAGAAAGTAAGTACGCGCTATTTGGAGAGATTCGATCGGGAAAATGATCTACGTCCTCTACCAAGATGGTTAGTCTTGGATTTCTAATGGAGAATCTTATATAATGAGTGAGTGTTACAAATTACAACTTTTGAGCTTATACACTAACTCAAGATCTAATATTCTATGAATGAACAAATCCAAAACAATAACCGGTGTATCTCTTAAAGAGAGATCTAAGTGATCAAACTTAAAGAGGTGCGTGTGTGATTTTAGTATCAAGGCTCTTTAGATCTTTGAGATTGAGAGCACGAGAAAACTAGTGTTATAGATTGAAGATCTGGGCTAAGGATGAAGGTATGAAGATGTTCTTGAGGAATCTGGGAAATTCAAAGGCAATCTTCAACAAATGCTTGAGAGAGAAATTCTTGGAAATCTTAGCAATTCTGTAGCAACTCAGCAACTTCAAAATGTTGAAATTATGGGGTATTTATAGTGAAATCCCAAAAACTAGCCGTTGGAAATTCATGATGATTCTGAGCAAAGGACAAAAGTGCTGTCGCGACCCCGGACCCCGCGGGCCCGAGACCGCGATCTGGACGTCGACTTAAACAATAAACTCTAAAATAATGGAGATAAAAATTTCCCTTTTATACCCAAAAGATGATAACACAAGGTTTTGTAAATCAACTTGAACAACAAAGTAAAACTAGTATAAACTCCATAAGCTTATACACCAAGGTTACAAAATACACAAATCCTAGTGACGTCAATGTTTGGTACAAATATCCCCAAAAGGTTACACATTGATATAATGTAAACCAACCTATAACAACTTTCCCCAAAAGATTGTATCCACACTCGACGTCCTCTTTCTCGTGATCAGCGAGACTAATCCTTAGCACCTGGGAGGGGGGGTTAAGGAAAAACAAAGATAAAGGAATGGGGGTGAGATAAATCTCAATAAGTTACTAATGCAACTACATGACATACTATGATGCAATAAACAATAATAAATAAGAGATAGCACATAGCAGTTATCACATAACAGATAGCAGCGGAAATAAACACATAACAAAGGATATAGCCAAGGTTTTCCAAACCGGTACATCCAAATAAAGGATCGCTGCGCAGCTTCAATAATCAACAAATCATCATCTTCATAATAGCATGAAAGCCGAAGAGAAACCACCGGTACCGGAACCAATAACCAAATGAAGTGTCACAAGGGACGGGAGACATGCACAAAGTCATGCTCCAAGTAAAGCTAAAATGCACACAAAGGAGCTAGCTCTTCTCACATCCAAGGCCAATCTGGAGGAGGTAATAATGGGGCAAAACAATGGTCAACATCACAATGGACTTGGCCGTGCCATCAATAATGTTTCGCATCGCCCAAACACACACAAAATACCAGCTGGACTTTCACGTAAAGGCTAAGTAATAAAATACTAGCACGATAAAACAACCATTGATTCCAAAGTAGGGAATCATACCAAGAAGTCACCAAGAAAGTGAAAATGTACCCACAACGCACAATTAAAGTGTTCCAATAATCTCAATTAACACTTAATTAATTTCAAACACAAACTTGATCACAAAGGACCCAATTCTATAACTAGAGTGTACTACAATGATCACTAAGGTCAACTAGAAGGACACCCAAGACTTAGACCAAACGCATTCTTCAATCACACAAATTAACAAATGTAAACTTTCAGAGATCTGTGCGGCCGCCCACCAGGGACTGTGCGGTTGCCCAAACAAGCCCTCAAACAAGAATAAAAGCTTTCAGATAGATATTGCGGTCGTCCAGACATTTTTTGGGCGGTCGCCCAATCTTCTGAATTGCTGGAAATCGGGAAGAACAAACTGGGTTCTTCCATTTTCATACCAAAACAACATTTCACCCAAAATCCAACCCTCTAACTAGCATACTAATGTACCAAAACAACTTATAAGTCCAAAAACACTCATATAACAACATTTAACAACCAATATCAAGATCAAATCCCAACATTCAAACAATCACCATTAACCCAAAAACCCAAATAAATCCAAATAAATTGCAACCTCATCCAAACTTCAAATATACAAACAAAAGCATTATATAACGGTGATATGAACATTTTAACATCAAAATGGGGGAAAAGTAACTTACTTGAAAATTCTCAAAGATGACGGAATTCAATTCTTTTTGGTTCTACGCGATCCTATCGACGATCTAAAACACATTTCACGTTTTAAGAAATGAAGATTATGAGAGGAAGATGAAGAAAATGAAGAGAGAAGGAAAGAAACAAAACTTACCACAAATGGAGGAGAGAGAGAGATTTCTGGGAATGGGAGGGAGTAGGATAAGGGAGAAGGAGGTGTAGGGAGAGGGTAGCAGTATGATTTAAAAAAAACTTACACATAGACCCCCTCCTCAATACTACCCAACTCAATACTCCCCATTAACAACTAAGACCCAATATTTCTACACTAGCACAAATGACCCAAATAAAATGCTAGGCATAAATATTATAACACATAAAATGCACACATAAATATTTAAATAAATAATAATTTAAATAAATAATTAGCAAATAATTAAATAATAATTATTTATTACTAATAAAATAGAGCCTAGATTTCGGGTCGTGACATGTGCTGTCGCTCATTGAGTGGAGCACGTGTCCTTTTATAGCCCTTAGACACATAACACAATTGTGACCGTTGTGGACAGGTGTCCTTAATTTGGACGCACACGTGTTATTTAACTATCGTTTGAATCATTGGCGTAGTTGAATTCTCTTCAAGTCTTTGTGTCTTTATTTAAATCATTGAGTGTTTTTAAATTAACACATTTAGGCGCGTGAGCCAGAGAGACTCAAGGTATATGCGTGCGCCAAGATAGGCGTATAGGCGCATAGCCTATATGGGGCATGGCGCAAATAAAGAAAGGCGCATGGCGCGTGGCGCAGGAGGCGCATAGGCGCGGCTCAAACTCACTGAGTGATTTTTCTTGAATCTTGATCTTCTTGCCCTATTTCTAAGCCTATTCTATTATAATGGACAACCTAAAAAATGAAGTATAAATACTTCTTACATGTGGGTCTAAAGTCCATGAAATAAAACTTAGGTGATGGATCAATCAAATCTAATCAATCATATTACATTGAAACTGAGATATATGTGGGCATACCCAACACATAGTATGAACTCTAGTACTAATCTTTGTTTTGTAGCAAAAAATGTGAGCGAAAATAGTTGGCTATGGCACAAGCGCATGAGTCACTTGAACTTCAAATGTCTATCAAAAACTCAGCAGGGACAATCTTGTCAAAGGACTTCCCAAGGTTGCTGATCATCATGACAACAAATGCGATGCATGTCAACTTGGCAAACAATCAAAGCAATCTTTCTCCAGCAAGACAAATCCCTCAACTTCTAAATGTTTGCAACTGCTGCACATTGATCTCTTTGGACCAGTTACCACTGCAAGCATAAGAAGAAACAAGTATACCTTAGTTGTGGTGGATGATTTCTCAAGATACACATGGGTGGAGATGATGATTACTAAAGAAGACTGTTATGATATTCTCACCTCATTATTTAGACTGCTCCAAACCCAAAAAGAAGATGACATCGTTAGTGTTCGATCCGACAATGGAACAGAATTCAAGAACAACGGTGTTTCTCGATATTGCGACGATCATGGGATAGATCACAACTTCTCAACCACTGGAGTTGCTCAACAAAATGGATTTGTGGAAAGAAAGAATAGAACGTTGATAGAAGCAGGGAAGACGATGATAGCAGAACCTAAATTGCCTAAGTATTTCTGGGAGGAAGCTATCAACACAGTATGCTTTACTCAAAATCGTTCCCTCATCAACAAGCGCCATAACAAGACCCCTTATGAACTCTGGCGTGGTAGAAATCCCAACATTGCTTTCTTCAAGATCTTTAGCTGCAAATGCTATATCCTCTACAACGGAAATGAACATAGAGGTAAATTTGATGCCAAAGCCGACGAAGGTATTTTTGTTGGGTATGCTAAACATTCTAAAGCTTTTCACGTTTTTAATAGATCTACATTAGTGATAGTTGAATCTGTACATGTTACATTTGATGAACATTCTATCATTGAGCCACATTTGGCTCCAAATGTTGCTGATGATTCTATTGAGTTTAATGAAACAGGTGCTCCTATTTATGTTGCGCCTACTCAAAATCAGAATCTATCAACTCAAGGAAATTCATCAACATTAGTTGCCCAAAGCTATGTCAATAGTGTACCAAGAGAACCTTCAGTTGCACCTTACCATGCGCCTGTTGTGTCCTCTCATGCGCCCCAATCTACTGATGCATCTGGTGTCAATCCCACTTTCAATTCTCAACCAGTTCAACCCCCAAATTTTGATGATTTTGACGCTGGTGAAGATGTACCAATTAAAGATCTTCAATTTACTACAACTCAACCTAACTTGCCTCCTGAAATTAGTGAAGTTAGAGATCACCCAATTGTTGGTAGTGGTGCCCTAGGCACGTTTAATAAACGTTGTAATTGTTATCATTTATTTCATATCAATAAAGAGATATTTTGATTATTATTTTTGTTCATGTTTACTTATAATAATCTCCGTCCCTAGTAATTGTTAAGCACTAGTATAAAGGCTAAATGATCATGAGATGATCATGTTAGAATTATGGGTACTTGTTTGAAACAAGGTATTGGACATAGCCCGCTATATGAGATTTATGTCATGGTCTATGTCGTACATAAATCTCATATTAGTTATGTCATTCAAATCCTTAGACATGAAGTTATTATAGTCTTCCACTTGATGAACATTATGTTTGACATATTCAAACGCTACCTTTAACCGGGTAGTTATAAAGTGTATGATTGGCATAATCGGATTCATGTAGGGAAGA
The DNA here is from genome assembly GCA_026119855.1 of Campanula takesimana. NCBI lineage: Eukaryota > Viridiplantae > Streptophyta > Magnoliopsida > Asterales > Campanulaceae > Campanula > Campanula takesimana. The sequence continues at coordinate 822,885 of JAOWBW010000552.1, forward strand.
ATAATAAGCTAAATAGATTTGTCCCTCTTCGGAGAGATCTCAAGCTTAGGCCTCTCGTAGGAATGATGTTGATGAAAATGTTCGGCCGGACTCAAATGAATTGATTAGATTAATGTCATTTGGATTATCAACATATTCGGAATCGAGAAAGTATTGAAAAAAACAAGTTAACCGTTTGACCATGACTTGTGTTCAATGAGATCGTGGACAAAGGGATTGTGACATATTCTAAAGGAATGCGAACTTGTATCTAGTTATACTATTTGTGTAGGTATGACGGTTTGCTAGAACCTAATCATATCTTATGGTTTCATGTTTGAACCCATTGCCAACTTAGTGTAATCCTAGAGGGTCACACACAATAGAACGAATATTAAATAAGGACTATATTGGAATATTGAGTCGAAGGACTTTGGAGGAATTGGGAAATTTGGGGAAGGTGTGCGACCGCACAAAAGGGCTTGGGCGGCCGCACAACTTGGCTTAAAAATTACCAGAAACCTTCCAGATAGATGTGCGGCCGCACAGGTGGTTTTGGGCGGCCACACACCATGTCGGGACTGGTTTCCTAATTTGATTTGGAAAAGAATTTTGGACGGGTTTAGACACAAGTTCCCTATTTGGAATAGGTTTAACTTGTATATAAACATCAAAATTCGGGCCAGAACAGATCATAGCTTTTGTACAAGTCTCCAAAGAGTTTGAGAGAGTTTATTTTGTTCTAAGACATCCTAGATTGAAGAACAAAATAATACACAAACTAAAATTCCATATAGTTCATATTATTTGTGAAAATGTGTTTCACATTATTGGTCTAGCAACCAAGATCATTTGTTCTTGATATTCGTTCAAGGTGTGGATACCGCTAGAGCGTGAAGCTTATCATCTTCAAAGTTCGTGTTCTTACTTGTCCGTGATTAAAGCTTCAATTTCTCCACCAAGATCAAAGACCAAATTCAAAGTCATCAAGGGTTAGTTTTTCTAGTATTCATATTGCAAGTATTTGATTCAATCATATGAACGGATCTATGGGCTTTGGGTTTCATAAAATTTATATGCTATTTTCCGCTGCGCATGTTACTTGGAAACTCAATAGTGGTATCAGAGCCCCATTCATGTTGGATTCTGAATTGTTTGATTATTAATTTTTGATTGGATCAAAGTTTTAATAATCGGGGAAAACAATTTTGAGACAAATTTTCGAACTTTAAAAATTCGGTCTGATGCTACTGTGCGACCGCACAGAAAATATTGGGCGGGCACATGTTTGGGCGACCGCACAGATTTTCTTGGGCGGCCGCACAGTTGGTTAGAATCAGAATCAGATTCTGAAATTTTGATGGGATCCAACCGAATCACTGACAATACCGGCCAGACCTGCTGATCTGGAGCGGGTTTTGGGCAGTTGGTTTTGGTGTGGATCTTGGGGTTTGATTTTCCTATTTGTTTTGATCTTGTGATTCTAAGATTGGTTCAAGGTTTGGATGGCTAATCTACGTTCATCGAGATTGTGTTTCCCAAACTTGATCGCAATCAAAGTTTCAAATATAAAACGAAGTTAGAATTATGAAGAGTTCATAATTGCTAAAATTGAGAAACAAAGTTCTTGATTCAAAGATTGGAGATCCATGTGGAATTGTTGATGGAATTGGCCTACGTTCATCGAGACCATCTATTGCTTAGTTTCGGCCACATGGACTACTTTCTTGGTTTCTTGAATTAGTGCGGAATTGTGGATGCCTTATGGCTTAGTTTCGGCCGCACTTCTTGTTGTCTTGATTTGGAAGAAGATAACCAAAGTTCAAAGAGTCTCATCCTCATAATTATAGAGAAACTAAAGACACATAAATATCATGCGTAAATTAATGGAGATTAATTTAGTGGCTAAACTTGATGCGTAACATGTTTATATTATGTGCTCATAAATGTGTTATATGCTATATGTGATGAACCTTCAAATAAAGTTTTAAGTCCTTTTGCCATGCCATGATTAAAACACTTGTTTATACTTGGTTAATTTTGTGTGGACTCGCCAAAGCGAGGTTGTGAGAGGCCGCGCCCGTACCCGTGTGGGGATCCGTGCGAAACGCGGCTGGAACCCGCTCGGTTTCTCATAATGGTTACCCTACTTTGGTTTTGAAAACAAGAGTCGCCACCTCATTTTATTTAGAAAAATAGAGATAAAACCTTTTTGATTGAAAAGTGGGTTCGGGGGCTATGTTACGAGAGGAGAAGGTGTTAGGCACTCCGCTCGCCCTTTCGGTCTCTAGCATGCTTCCGCCTACGCTTGATTTTAGTTTGCCTTTTGAAAATGTGTTTTATGCCCAAACATTGGAAAAATGTGTGCTTTATGTACAAGGAGTCTTCCTAGTCTAGGTCGATTCATTTGATCACAACCGGGAACCGGTTTGGGTGGATTCCCGATTGGTTTTCGAAAAGGATTTGAATCAAATAGACAAGTAAGATAATTAAAGGGGAAAGGGGAAAATTGTACAAATAATACATATATACAAAAAATGGGATTAATCCCATGAAAAGAATATCCGAGTGCAAGATTGATCCTCCAGGTTCACGGGGCTGCTGTGGGTCGCCATGGGTGTACCTGTGAATGACCTATCCAAAAACAGATCCAAAGCTTGGGATTCACTCCCAAGATGTTAGAGCACATGTATGAATTTTTGTTGGATTTATGAGTTGATATTTCATGCTCAAATCATGTCAAGAACATTTATGTAAATTCAGCTCAGCACAGGAAAAGATATCATAGCAGGTTTTGATGAGCAATTTACACTATCATATCTTAATAATCTGGAAAATAATAAAACAAAAAAGTTGAAGATCATATAAAGATAATGTGTACCAAGTTTCAAAGTCAGAAAGAAAGTTTTGGTTCTTCAAAAATGATCTGATATTGGCATGTCAGAATCTGGGAAATATGAATCTGGAAGCAGGCACTTGATTTAGAAAATGGAAAGAAGCCTTTACAGAGGTCATAAAATTATTTCAAAAGCGTGAAAATCTTAATTAGTCTTTTAAGAACAAATTTCATGTTTTTACTTTGACTTGAAAATCTAGTTTTGGTAGGGTTTTAGACTAGAAAACTCAGATTAGCCAAAACTGCAGCAAGCAAAGCAACATATTTGAGCTACGAAAATGACTACCAAAAAATAACCTATACATGGATTTAGACCACAAAACTTGGCAATAATCATATTCAGTATATAATGAACAACTTTCATGTTTCGAGACACATCTAGAAACGAATTTATGATTGAGTAAAAAGCTCATCAAAAGGCTTGGTTGAAACAGAACATGCTGGACAGATTATACATGGCCTGAAGATTGATATCAAAACATGGCATGAATTCAGATAAAACCCATAGAACTTGGGGAACTTATTTATTTATGTATTATTAACATTATCATGTGTCTATTTATGAACAAACATAAACAAAAATGAGAATAAACAAGAAAGATGGAGATGAGGGCAGAATATACACATGCTGAGCAAATGGACTATATCTTGCTGGTATTTGAGATCTAAAGCATGAGATTAACACCAAAATGAACTCAAGACATATATACACATGCTAGGACTGAAGTATGAACATTTAGAATATATAGAACATGTTTATTTACAAAGTAAAAACATAGAATACATAGGTAATAAGGGGAATCTAGTCACTAGTTGACTAGATTTCCGAACAACTCATTTAGACGTACATTTTATCAAATCTATGATATATAAAAAGGAAACTTACCTAGATTAATAGAGAGTGGTGTGCTTCCTTTGTCTCCAAGGGAAGACTTTTTTTTGTTTGATTGAAGTTGTTGTTGTGGTTGTGGTTGTTGTTGTTGTTGTTGCTTGTTGTTGTTGTTGCTTGAGATTTGAAGGGGTTGTTTGAGGTGTTTGGGTGGTGGAGGTGTTTGGGTGGTGGTTTAGTAGTGGAGATGTGGTGGAGGAGTGGTGGTAGTGGTGGTGGAATGGTGGTAGTAAGAGCAAGAGTGAAAGTGTATGGAGGGAGTGTGTAGTGTAATGTGTGTGTTGAATGAATCCCCTTGTTGAATGCCCCCCCCTTTCTCGGATCAACAAAGGGAGTATATGGAGGAGGGAGGTAAGTTTTTTTTAACCAAAATGCCCCTAGAGTAGGGGTAGTATGGGGGGTGGTGGTTGCTTGCCCGAAATTCATGCAAGAGGGGTGGAAAAAATGGCCAAAAGTGATGGTATTGTCTTGACTTTGTGTAATTTCCACTTTTTGAATGCCACTTGTCCATTTTTGGTTGATTTTTGGCCCATGTGACCCCCCCTAATGCAGCCACATGTCCAGGAAATGTGGGAGTAAACATGCATGATTTTCCAGCTCCGTCTTCCCGCTCCGCAACAGCTTGCAACTGCTCCGTCGTGCGCGTTCCGGTGTCCCGGTTGTCCGCGGGCCCAACACAAAAGTTGCTCTTCTCAATTTTCTGGTCAAGATGGCATATCTAGATTATGTTAAAGAGTAAGTAATAAAATAATATAATTTTAAATGCAAGGGATGACCGGTAATAGGCGTTCTAGGGGTGCGGAGCCCGCCGTAAGGTCCCGACGCTCGATTTTCGAAGAATACGCCTGTTTACTCGGTTTTGAGCCCTGATCATGAATCCGGACATGGTTTTTTCCATCCGATGCAGCGATAAGGCGTACGGTAGTCCCGAACGGCCAAATCTGGGATTTTAGGTCAATTATCGCGCTTAGACCGAATCAAATGGTTGGTTTTAGGGGTGCGAGATCGGGGTGTCTACAGAGCCCCTCGTCGAATTCACTTGTGATGTAAAGGGGATTCATAGATCCAATATAGACAACCGATCTCGTCTAAGGTTCGACGGCTGAGCCCAAAGTAGGGCTTCCTACGTATCCCTTGCGGGAATCAAGCCTCCGTAGTTTTACTCAAGCAAGCAACAAACACAATCATATGGTCGAACTCGGGGACCCGAGATTCCTACGTATCTCTTGTGAGAATCAGACCAATCGTAGTTCGGATGGATGGGGATGGATGATAGACTTATGGGTTGGTGAGATCACATACATCTCTGAGTCTGATTGGAATGGAGGAACGGCTTATGGGTTGGTGAGATCACATACATCTCTGAGCCGGAGGTTGAAGTAACACATATTCGATAGAACGTCCGACTGAAACTCTTGTTATCAAGCTGCCTACGTATCCCTTTCAGGAATCAAGTCGGGGCGTAGTTCTGAGTGAGGTCCAACCCGAGCGCTCGAGTGGACCAGAGAGTAACCAAACATTCGAGGGGGGTCAAATTCGGCGGTGACCGAACAGACCGGGGTAACCAAACATAATTCGAGGAGGTCGAATTCGGGGGTGATCGAACAGACCGGGGTAACCAAGCATTTTGAGAAGAAGGGGTGGTCGTGCCTGAGGTGACAGGCTGCCTACGTATCCCGCATGGGAATCAAACCAGTCACGTAGTTCAACGGGGAGATTCAACTCGAGCCTTCGAGAGAACCAAGAGGTAACCAAACATAATTCGAGGGGGTCGAATCCGGGGGTGACCGAACAGACCTGGGCAAACAAATCATTGAAATGGAGGGTGATGACTTCTAGGGGGTTGGTCGGGCTATCAGACAATGATATTGATGGGACTCTAGGGGGTTCGTCAGCCTATTGGTCAAAGATATTGAAGGGACTTCTAGGGGGTTCGTCGGCCTATCAGTCGAAGAGATGTCATTAGAGAGGTCTAATTCGGGGTGCCAAACAGACCAAAGTAACTGAATGTTTTGAAAAGGTCAATTTCGGGTGTAACCGAATAGACCGGAGGTAACCAAATGCTTTGAAAAGGTCAAATTCGGGTGCCCGAATAGACCGGAAGTAACCAAATGTTTTGAAAAGGTCAAATTCGGGTGCCCGAATAGACCGGAGGTAACCAAATTTTTTGAAAAGATCAAATTCGGGTGTAACTGAATAGACCAGAAGTAACCAAATTGTCGAGGGTCAGATTCGGATAAATCCGAAAAAGACCGGAGGGGAACCAAATAGTCGAGGGTCAGATTCGGATAAATCCGAAAAAGACCGAAGGGGAACCAAATTTTAAGACTCAGGATACTCTACCAATTAAGAGAAGTATCGTGAAAAGAGATTCGAGGATGCTGCAGGTCGAGATTTTACTCCGATTCTTTAGATTTTGAGATTGCTTCGTGATGAGATCTGAGCCTCGCCTTACAGTGGAACACCATTAGGCGGGAACGGAATTGATAAGCTTTGGGGCGCACCTGTTCAATCAAGAAACATTTGCAAACCACATAATCATTTGTGCTAGTGTCAGTTATGTTTGATTGTGACCTAAGTGCACAAGTTTCTTTCATTTTCGTAAAATCACGTTTTTCACTAAAGAATATGATTTGAGTTCGACGTGATCGTGGATGCAATTGTGATGCTAGCATGATAAGTATATGGATGTGAAAATGACATGATGGGAGTGGGGGTGCAACATCATATATGACATGATATGATAATGGCATAATAAGAACAAGATGCTCTAAAATTCAACACACATTCATAGTTGATAAATCAGGGATACGCTGCAAGCTGCTGCCATGTTCAGATCCTTTGGCTTTATAGTTGTTGTGTGATGAGATTTTTGATTCTTGAATTGAGGAGAGCAATCCAATTATCATGATTTCATGTCAGGACTCGTTTGGATTTGGCGGGAGGCCATCTCGAGTTTCTACGGATTGCTTCGATGTGTGCGTGGACAAAGCCTCTCTGTTCAGCATTTTGATGCGGTTGTGGTCAAGCTCCCTTTCCATCATTTCGATGTGTTTGTGGTCGGACTCACCGAAGCAAGCTGCCTACGTATCCCTTTCGGGAATCAGACCTTACGTAGTTCGAGTTTGTGAAAAACTCGAAAAACACATTTTGATTGAAGTTTGGAACATCAAAAAACTGAATTCCCTAAGCAGAAACATCTTGATGGATTCATTGGTGGGCGGAATAAAACGAGCAGACTTCCCGTGTGGATGAGATGCAGCGGGTGTTGGAAACATTCCTGCAGAAAATTTCACAAGTATGCAATATACAAGTGATATCGTGACATTCATGTGCAGAGGGTGTGTTATACACGCAACCAAATCATCATGATTAAAAGATCGAGAGATAAAGAACATATCACGTTGAGAACTGCTCACTTTCCATCATTTCGATGTGTTTGTGGTCGGACTCGCCGAAGCAAGCTGCCTACGTATCCCTTTCGGGAATCAGACCTTACGTAGTTCGAGTTTGTGAAAAACTCGAAAAACACAATTTGTTGACAGACGATTTATTGGAGATGACCCTTCTTGCGATGGGGTACCTGCATGGGATTAGATTTGGACACCTGCAAAAGATTTTCACAAGTATGCAATATCATAGCGCTCATTTTTCACTTCAAAAACTTCTCATTGTCATTGATAATTGAAGGACTTCAAACGAGGATTTCCTTTGCAAATTATTTTGAAATTTAAATCTTGCCATCTTTCTTTCAGAATTGAAAACACTCTCTTTTTTTCATTTTTTTTTTGACACGTGTGCATTGCTTGCATTTCAGCCTTTGCTTTTTATAAAATGAACAAAATGTTTATGTGCAAAGAGGGAAAATCGGGAAAGGAATGAACTGTGCATTTTTCTTTTGAAAACATTGCGAGGAACGAGAGTCATGGTGAGATATATGGTGAAGCGAGGTTGGAGGCCTAGCGCGAGTACTCGAAAGGTCAATTCTCTATACCCATTTGATCAAGTTTACTCGACGGTGTCTCTCCTGGTGGATTACTTTGCCTTGCCCCCCAGATGTCGGTTGCGGAAGCCCAGTGCCTTTTCAGAATCAGCCCTCAGATCTTCAATCATGAAAGCCGCCACTTTGTCAAGGATCAGCCCCACATTTGACGACTCATTTTCTGAGGACCTCGCTGTTTGTAAAAGCGGTCATAAGTTCTGAAGCCCCTACAGCTATCCCAAGGTGATTCTTTTACTGTTCATCGGTTCGAGGCAGCTCCATGCCTTGATACTCATACTGCTTTGGGACCTAACTGTCGTTGAGAGTTGTTGCAGATTTGATGTTTCGCTGCTGGGAGTAACTCACACATTGTGATAGTCACATTTCCATTCGACGCTTTGATGGGGAAATCAACTGCCTTCGAGAATTAACCAATTATACACAGCCCCAGTATTGCCGGTGATTGAGCTTTGTGACATGTGGCCCAAACTGCTAATCTGAAAAACTTCCCTCCGATGATTCTCTTGAAAGGGACCTAACCATCTGTGACAGTTGTCTCACAAATTCTGATGATTTTTTTGATGTTAAAACTTCCAAGGACCAATTATCTGTGAGAGTTGTCCTACCCCTGAGACGTTTTGCATTAACGGGGAACCCATCTATCATTTCTGAATCCTGACGCGCAGCCCCAGTTCACATTCATTCATTTGAGCATACTTCCCGATTTTGGATTTTGAGAGTCAGAGGATCACATTCCCTCGCCTCCCTTGCTGTGACAAATTATAGGAATTGACTGGGGAAGGCACAAGGCCAGTGTTTTGGGAAAGCAAAGAAAGATCCCGTGGGATCTTTGACATTGTGTTTGCGCAGAAAAAATTGACGGAAGGACGAGAGTAGGGGGAAGCCCCTAGACTCGAGGAAATTGCTCACATTCGAAATCAATGACTCAAGATTAGAATTCGCATTAATGGTCAAGTGCTTCAAAATCAAAAAGTTAATTTCTATTTTTTAGAAAAGATTTATTTGGACTCAAATTAGACCGTGACAAATCGAGATGAGAACACCACCAAACAATTGTAATTAGCACCGCCTGTTGACCTCGTGGGAGGGAGGTCCTTGTCGTCGTTGTCGCACTTTTTGAGATTGATTAGAGGCTGTATGACCTTTGGCCGCTGGGCTCCCTCAGTGTAAGGGTTTGGCAGAGCATGTTGGTATCCAACAAAAGACACCAGTTGACGTCGTTGATGGTGCTTGCCCAAAGTCAAGAGATCGAGATCTTCTTCAATGTGGATTAGCCTCATATGCGCGGTGCTCTCCATGTCGTCTTCGTTGTCTCCTTTTCTTGATATTGATCACACCATTGGTGACTGCACGATTTTTTGGTTCTTGGGCTCCCTCAGTGTAAGGAATTGGTAGAGCACGTTGGTTTCCAACAAAAGCCACCCGTTGTCGTCGTTGATGGTGCTTTGCCCAAAGTTGATGGAGCGAGATCTCCTTAGTGCAGATTGGCCTCGCATGCGCGGGGCTCCTTGAAATTGATGACGTCACATGAGATTGTCGGACCCTCGGTCCATGCCTTGTCTTTGTGCAACAAGTGATGAAGTCTTCATAATGAAATGCCAATTGCCATCGTTGACGGCACACACATGAATTTGTAGTGTCGCGATATCATTTCTAAAACAATTGAATTAAAGCAAATGGAATATGTACCAAAATAAATGAATAATGCTTCTTCTTCTTTTTTTTTTTTTTTTTTTTTGACCTCCCCTTTTTTGCTCTCTTTCGATTTTTTTTTTTTTACCTCCCCTTTTTTGCTCTCTTTCGATTTTTTTTTTTTTTTTTTTTTTTTTTTTGCACTCAAGAAGAAACATCATAGCGTGCGGAATACAACAATTTTTACAAAAACATAAACATACAATATGCGAGAATTTACAATGCATCGTACATTAAAGGAAAATCGCCGACACTTGCTCTTGCATCAGTGTGATAATCTTCGGCCTTTACCATTTGATTGGCCTCTTTGATTATGCCCTTGATTGCACCCTGAAATCTTCGTTCGTCGGATGACTTTGTCGATCGCCTTCGTGAACTTCGTTGATTGCCTTCGTTTGTGAATCCCATAGAGCACCGTCAACCCTAGTTCTCACCTCAATTAATCGCAATCTAAAATTAGTCCTGTTTATTATCGTTTGCTTTTAATTAAGTGAGAATAATCATTCGTGGGACCAAATTTACAAAATACGTGATTATGAAGGGACTTGATTATAACGCGAGCTCATTGACTGAAAACGTACTTACAAGACAATCAAGCAAATAAATATATTACATAAAAGATGACACGCAAGCATGGAGTTGGAAAGCAGAAGAAGTGTGAGAGAATTTTAGGACGGGCCCGAAAGCAAAAGGGATTAGAGTTGGGCAGTGTGCCCTATTCACAGCAAAAGAGACATAACCCCTCGGGTCAGCCAACTTCTATTATTCACAAGAGGAACATTTTCTCGCGCCGGTACACTGCGGTCATCATCTAACAAAAGAGAACGCCTTCCTTGGGGATCAGTGAGCCCCTATGATAACTTTCACAACACGTTACTGAGACTGGTTTAGGGGTTTCTTGATCACCCCTAGGTCGAAGAGATCCTGTATAGCATGACAGAGTGAGAAACATTCATCTGTGGTATGCCCCGTAAACTTGTGATAGTTGCAAGACTTAGAATGGTCCCAATCTTCAGGCAATACATGTGGTGGCTGATAATCCTCGAGGGGGCTTAACATTCCACATTCAACCAAGTGATGGAACATTTCAGATTGGGGGATATCATACTTGTCGAAGTTCCTAACTTCATTTTGATGTTTGGGGGTATAACCTTCCACCCTTGGTACAGAATGTTCAACGTTGTTCATGACAGGAACCTCTATAGCATCGATCTTGATTGTGGATGAATCGTCGACTAGCGGATCTTTCCCCTTTCTTGGGTCACGGCGTGGAAAGTTCTTGGGATTCATTTCTTCAGGTGAAAGGTCTTCCCTGTGGGAGACTTTCAATTTCCGAGCAAGTTCTAAAGCCATAATCTCATCCCAGGTACTAGGGAGCTCTGGACAGTCATCTTCAACTGTGACATTAGGGTGAGTGGACATACGTGTTGGGGTCTGAAAAACAGGAGCACTCGGATAGAGATTTCCAGGTGGAGTTGCCTCAATTGGTCCATACAGCTTTGCTGCCCAAATTTGATTTTGGTTTGATTGATTTGTCATGAAAGCATCCATGCAGTCAAACACCCCCTGTTGGAACATGTGCAAGTTTCGCAGCAGAACTTTTGTATGGGCTTCTAGGCGCCTATCGAACCATTCTTCAAACTCTGGGCTTGGTCTAAACTTGGACAAGCCCCTGGTTCCATTTCCTGATTTCTGTCCGCTGTTGGCCATGCTTGATGAGAGAATCCGGAGTAGACCTTGATCAAAGTAATGTCTGGAATTGACCTTGAATGTCGCGCTAGAAAAAGAAGCGAGATTCTCCCTCTACAAAAATGGATTGGAAAAAGAATATTTTAAATTTTTGAAATGGGCTTTCTTTTATGTACAAGAATAGAAGCACAAAGAGAAGAAAAGTATAAGACTTTGAAATAACATTGTTTTCGAAAAAGGTTGAAGCGCAAGCAAAGCACAAAACCTAGGAAGCCGGACAAGCACCTCGCTTTGTTATGACACGTTCAATGATTAAATCCTGGAATAGTGGATACCGTCTCCAAAGTATAGGACCAACGTTTTTCACCTGTATTAATGGCCGTCCGAAATCCCTAGCGAAGGGCCTATACTCTTTCTGGGATCCACCATTCGGGTTACGGTCTATGTGAAGGTCTTGATAATTTCGGGTCAACCCAATCGTTCCAAAATATCCACACTTTAGGTTGTTTATAACCTTTTAGGAATGCATAGGGTTGAAGAGAAATTATTAGACAAAAACCGGCTTAAAGTCGAGGACGTGTCATTTTGAAAATTCGACATCGAGGCTTTTGATGGATGGCTTGCATGTGGCTTACACCCGCAGCGACGACTAGTAGCCGCGCTTTGGGGCGGGAATGTCAACCGGGAGCCCTATCGGAGGATCGGTGACCCCCCTTCACTCACCGGGCTGCACCCCCTAAGGTTTGTACGGTTGCTAAGTCGCAAGTTCGAAAACGTGCACATGTGTGTGAGGTCTCTATTTTTTTGAAAAATGATTTTTTGAGAAAAGAAAGAAAAGCACGTATTTTTTTTGTTTTTGTTTTCTTTTTATTTACACAAACAAAAGAGAAGGTAAAAACCTGCAAAACAAAGTTAGGACATGTATATACAAGGCAAAAGCAAATAATGGCGGAAAACAAGCATTTGAGTCTAGCCCACTTTTGAAAAACATCCCCAGCAGAGTCGCCACTGTGAGAGCCCGCGCCCGTACCCGCGTGGGGATCCGTGCGAAACGCGGCTGGAACCCGCTCAGTTTCTCATAATGGTTACCCTACTTTGGTTTTGAAAAGAAGAGTCGCCACCTCATTTTATTTAGGAAAATAGAGATAAAACCTTTTTGATTGAAAAGTGGGTTCGGGGGCTATGTTACGAGAGGATAAGGTGTTAGGCACTCCGCTCGCCCTTTCGGTCTCTAGCATGCTTCCGCCTATGCTTGATTTTAGTTTGGCTTTTGAAAATGTGTTTTATGCCCAAACATTGGAAAAATGTGTGCTTTATGTACAAGGAGTCTTCCTAGTCTAGGTCGATTCATTTGATCACAACCGGGAACCGGTTTGGGTGGATTCCCGATTGGTTTTCGAAAAGGATTTGAATCAAATAGACAAGTAAGATAATTAAAGGGGAAAGGGGAAAATTGTACAAATAATACATATATACAAAAAATGGGATTAATCCCATGAAAAGAATATCCGAGTGCAAGATTGATCCTCCAGGTTCACGGGGCTGCTGTGGGTCGCCATGGGTGTACCTGTGAATGACCTATCCAAAAACAGATCCAAAGCTTGGGATTCACTCCCAAGATGTTAGAGCACATGTATAAATTTTTGTTGGATTTATGGGTTGATATTTCATGCACAAATCATGTCAAGAAAATTTATGTAAATTCAGCTCAGCACAGGAAAAGATATCATAGCAGGTTTTGATGAGCAATTTACACTATCATATCTTAATAATCTGGAAAAGAATAAAACACAAAAGTTTAAGATCATATATTAAAGATAATTTGTACCAAGTTTCAAAGTCAGAAAGAAAGTTTTGGTTCTTCAAAAGTGATCTGACATTGGCATGTCAGAATCTGGGAAATATGAATCTGGAACCAGGCACTTGATTTAGAAAATGGAAAGAAGCCTTTCCAAAGGTCATAAAATTGTTTCAAAAGCGTTAAAATCTTAAGTAGTTTTTTAAGAACAAATTTTATGTTTTGACTTTGACTTGAAAATCTAGTTTTGGTAGGGTTTTAGACTAGAAAACTCAGATTAGCCAAAACTGCAGCAAGCAAAGCAACATATTTGAGCTACGAAAATGACTACCAAATAATAACCTATACATGGATTTAGACCACAAAACTTGGAAATAATCATATTAAGTATATAATGAACAACTTTCATGTTTCGAGACACATCTAGAAACGAATTTATGATTGAGTAAAAAGCTCATCAAAAGGCTTGGTTGAAACAGAACATGCTGGACAGATTATACATGGCCTAAAGATTGATATCAAAACATGGCATGAATTCAGAGAAAACCCATAGAACTTGGGGAACTTATTTATTTATGTATTATTAACATTATCATGTGTCTATTTATGAACAAACATAAACAAAAATGAGAATAAACAAGAAAGATGGAGATGAGGGCAGATTATACACATGCTGAGCAAATGGACTATATCTTGCTGGGATTTGAGATCTAAAGCATGAGATTAACACAAAAATGAACTCAAGACATATATACACATGCTAGGACTGAAGTATGAACATTTAGAATATATAGAACATGTTTATTTACAAAGTAAAAACATAGATTACATAGGTAATAAGGGGAATCTAGTCACTAGTTGACTAGATTTCCGAACAACTCATTTAGACTTACATTTTACCAAATCTATGATATATTAAAAGGAAACTTACCTAGATTAAGAGAGAGTGGTGTGCTTCCTTTGTCTCCAAGGGAAGACTTTTTTTTTGTTTGATTGAAGTTGTTGTTGTGGTTGTGGTTGTTGTTGTTGTTGTTGCTTGAGATTTGAAGGGGTTGTTTGAGGTGTTTGGGTGGTGGAGGTGTTTGGGTGGTGGTTTAGTAGTGGAGATGTGGTGGAGGAGTGGTGGTAGTGGTGGTGGAATGGTGGTAGTAAGAGCAAGAGTGAAAGTGTATGGAGGGAGTGTGTAGTGTAATGTGTGTGTTGAATGAATCCCCTTGTTGAATGCCCCCCCTTTCTTGGATCAACAAAGGGAGTATATGGAGGAGGGAGGTAATTTTTTTTGACCAAAATGCCCCTAGAGTAGGGGTAGTATGGGGGGTGGTGGTTGCTTGCCCGAAATTCATGCAAGAGGGGTGGAAAAAATGGCCAAAAGTGATGGTATTCTCTTGACTTTGTGTAATTTCCACTTTTTGAATGCCACTTGTCCATTTTTGGTTAATTTTTGGCCCATGTTACCCCCCTAATGCAGCCACATGTCCAGGAAATGTGGGAGTAAACATGCATGATTTTCCGGCTCCGTCTTCCCGCTCCGTAACAGCTTGCAACTGCTCCGTTGTGCGCGTTCCGGTGTCCCGGTTGTCCGCGGGCCCAACACAAAAGTTGCTCTTCTCAATTTTCTGGTCAAGATGGCATATCTAGATTATGTTAAAGAGTAAGGAATAAAATAATATAATTTTAAATGCAAGGGATGACCGGTAATAGGCGTTCTAGGGGTGCGGAGCCCGCCGTAAGGTCCCGACGCTCGATTTTCGAAGAATACGCCTGTTTACTCGGTTTTGAGCCCTGATCATGAATCCGGACATGGTTTTTCCATCCGATGCACCGATAAGGCGTATGGTAGTCCCGAACGGCCAAATCTGGGATTTTAGGTCAATTATCGTGCTTAGACCGAATCAAATGGTTGGTTTTAGGGTGCGAGATCGGGGTGTCTACAGAGGTGCATTGATATTATTCATGTATGAGCAAGATGAGTGAATAAGAGTTTCCTATGCATTTAAATTGGTTGGACTTAATTAAGCGTCAAAACAGTTTTGGGCTTAAGGCAATGATGAGATTTAACATGCTTTTCGAAATTGGATTTCTTAAAGAATATCATGAAAAGAACTGAGAGTCATATGAGATATGATTGACAAGAGTTGTCTACCTAATTAATTTGATTTTGAGCGGTGTGCCAAAGCGTACTTAAAATTAAATTAAAGCGGGATCTTAACCCATTTAAATTATACCATACATTGGATGTATAAAGAAGGTTGTATAATTTAGTGGGAGTATTTTTGAAAAATACATTATTCATTTCTTTAATGAAAATTGGTATTTATTAAATTTTGGAAATTTTGCATAATTGTAGATAATGACTAAAAACACTCAATCAGTTTCGTTGCGATCAATCCTTGAAAAGGATAAGCTCCAAGAGAATGGTACTAACTTTATGAATTGCATCCGTAGTCTAAGAATTGTTCTAAGGAAAGAAGATAAGTTGTACATTCTCGATGGGCCTCTTCCTGCTGAACCAGAACCTACTTCCCTTGGGGCAGAAAGAGACAGTTACAAGAAACATCGTAATGATTCTAGAGATGTAAGCTGTCTCATGCTTGCTACCATGTGCTCAAAACTCCAACAAAGTTTGGAACATTTGGAAGCCTATGAGATAGGCGTGGAGTTAAGAGCCATGTTTCAAGAGCAAGCCAGGCAAGAGAGGTACAAGACCATTGTTGCATTCACTTCTTGCAAGATGAATGAAGGTCAACAAGTGGGTCCTCACATGCTTAAAATAAAAGGTTATGTAGAGCATCTTGAGAAACTTGGCTATCCAATTCCATTGGAGCTAGCCACGGATCTCATTCTTAATTCATTGCCTAAAAGTTATAATCAGTTTGTGATGAATTATAACATGCATGGAATGGATAAGAATCTCTCCGAGTTGCATGGGATGCTTAAAACTGCGGAGATGAAGATTGTGGAGAAAGGTTCTCCCGTGCTCTTAGTTCATGAAGGGAAGAAGGCTAATGCCAAAGGAAAGGGTAAGAAAGTTGTCAAACCCAAGATAAGCAAGGCAAAGGTTGTCATGGTTTCAAAGGCAAAACCCGATTCACAAAAGGATGCAATCTGTTTCCATTGTCAAGAAATTGGTCATTGGAAACGTAATTGCAAGGCTTTCTTGGAAGAGCAAAAGAAGAAGAAGGGCAGCAAGGCTGCGTTGACTTCAGATATCTATATGTTAGATATTCTCCTTTCCACCACTAAATCTTGGGTATTGGATACCGGATGTGGTTCTCACATTTGTTTAAATGTGCAGGGACTAAAGAATAGGAGACTACTTAAAGAGGGTGAAGTAGACCTACGCGTGGGGAATGGAGCAAGAGTTGCTGCATTAGCCGTAGGGACTTATGAAGTCACTTTACCTTCTGGATTAATTCTTGTCTTGAACAATTGTTATGATGTTCCGGATTTAAGTAGAAATATTATTTCAATTTCTTGTTTGGATAATGAAGGTTTTAAGTTTCTTATTGAGAATAAGAAATTTTCTATTTATTTAAATGATGTGCTTTATGGTATTGCTAATTCATTTAATGGCCTTTATATCTTGGATGTCAAGAATGAAAATAATGAAAATGTCTATCATATTAATAAGAAATCTAAACCTAATGATGTAAATCATTCTTATTTGTGGCATTGCCGACTTGGTCATATTAATGAGAAGCGTATCTCAAAACTCCATGGGGACGGCCTTTTTGGTTCATGTGACCTCGAGTCATATGATACTTGCGAGTCGTGTCTTCTTGGAAAAATTACTAAGACACCTTTTACCAAGCTAGGTGAAAGGGATAGCGACTTATTGGGGTTGATACATTTCGATGTATGCGGACCATTAAGTAGGAATGCTAGGGGAGGATTTCAATACTTCATAACCTTCACTGATGATTATAGTAGATTTGGGTATGTTTACCTTATGAAACATAAAAGTGAAGCATTTGAGATATTTAGAATATTTCAAAATGAAGTAGAAAAACAACTTGGCAAAAGTATTAAGGCACTTCGATCAGATCGAGGTGGAGAATACTTGAGTCATGAATTTGATGATCATCTAAAGAATTGTGGAATAGTTTCACAATTGACTCCACCCGGAACACCACAATGGAATGGTGTGCCCGAGAGGAGAAATCGGACTTTGTTAGACATGGTTTGATCGATGATGAGTCAAGTTTATCTTCCAATATCCTTTTGGGGTTACGCTCTAGAAACCGCTGCTTTCACACTAAATCGTGTTCCAACTAAATCGGGTCAAAAGACTCCATATGAGATGTAGAGCGGAAAGAAGCCTTGTCTGTCTTTCATGAAGATTTGGGGTTGTGAAGCTTTTGTCAAAAGACTTGTCTCACACAAACTTGCACACAAATCTGATAAATGTATTTTCATGGGATATCCTAAGGAAACTAAAGGATATTACTTTTACAACCAAACGGACAACAAAGTGTTTGTTGCCCGAACTGGTATCTTTCTAGAGAAAGAGTTTCTCTCCAAAGAAATCAGTGGGAGTAAAATAAATCTTGAAGAAATTCGAGACCCAGAAAATAACATTGAACCAATAGTGGAACAAGAACAAGAACCACAAGGAGTTGTGGAACCTGTTCAAAATACACAAGCAACTCGCAGATCTAGTAGGTTACGATCTGAGCCCGAGAAATATGGATTTCCCGTAACGGATAGTAATGAGGTGGAAATCATTGAGAATGATGAACCGACAACCTACCAAGAGTCGATGTCTTCTCCTGATTCGGATAAGTGGCTTGGAGCCATGGAATCCGAATTGCAATCCATGCAAGACAATCAGGTTTGGAATTTTATTAATGCTCCCGAAGGTGTAAAAACCATAGGATGCAAATGGGTCTTCAAGAAGAAGACTGACATGGATGGGAAGATGCATACTTACAAAGCTAGACTTGTAGCGAAAGGTTATAGGCAAGTTCATGGTATTGACTATGATGAAACCTTTTCACCCGTAGCAATGATCAAGTCTATAAGAATTTTGCTTGACAATTACCGCATATCATGACTATGAAATATGGCAAATGGATATCAAAACCGCTTTCCTAAATGGAAAACTACAAGAGGATGTGTATTTGACACAACCGGAAGGTTTTGAACAGAATTCTAAGGTATGCAAATTGCAGAGATCTATCTATGGATTGAAGCAATCTTCAAGGAGTTGGAATCTCCGTTTTAATGAATCGGTCAAAGAGTTTAGTTTCATCAAGAACGAAGATGAGCCTTGTGTATACAAGAAGATTAGTGGGAGCATAGTGCTATTCCTGATTTTATATGTGGATGACATATATACTTGGCATCAAGACTTGGTTGGGAAAGTGTTTCGCAATGAAAGATATGGGTGAAGCCGCATATATACTTGGCATCAAGATCTATAGAGATAGATCAAGGAAGCTACTTGGTTTAAGCCAAAGTACATATATTGACAAGGTCATTAGAAGATTCCGTATGGAAAATTCTAAAAGAGGAACCTTACCAGTGTTACATGGTGTTAGTTTCTCTAAGAAAGACTCAATGTCCTAAGACAAAAGATGAGCGTGAGAAAATGAATGATGTTCCATATGCTTTGGCAATTGGGTCCATCATGTATGCCATGATTTGTACTAGGCCGGATGTATCTTATGCTATAAGCATGACAAGTAGATACCAATTCGACCCCAGTGAAAATCACTGGATGGCTGTAAAAGCGATTCTTAAGTACTTGAGAAGAACTAAAGATTCGTTTTTGGTCTATGGAGGAATGGAAGATGATCTCGTGGTAAATGCTTACACGGATGCAAGCTTCCAAACCGACAAAGATGATAGTCGATCGCAATCGGGTTTTGTGTTTATGTTAAATGGTGGAGCTGTAAGCTGGAAGAGTTCCAAGCAAAGTACAACCGCTGATTCTACAACGGAAGCTGAGTATATTGCTGCATCAGATGCCGCAAAGGAAGCTGTTTGGATTAAGAAGTTCATCACTGAACTTGAAGTGGTTCCTAGCATTGCTAATCCAATAGACCTTTATTGCGATAATAATGGTGCTATTGCTCAAGCAAAGGAACCAAGAGCGAATCAGAAATCCAAACACATACTTAGACGTTTTCATATCATTCGAGAAATCGTTGATAGGGGAGACGTAAATATATGCAGAGTACCTACTGATGACAATGTTGCGGACCCGCTAACAAAGGGACTTCCACAAGCTAAACATGAAGGTCATGTTAGGTCCATGGGTATTAGATACATGGGAAATTGGGCCTAGGGCAAGTGGGAGATTGTTGGTAGTGGTGACCTAGGCACGTTTAATAAACGTTGTAATTGTTATCATTTATTTCATATCAATAAAGAGATATTTTGATTATTATTGTTGTTCATGTTTACTTATAAATATCTCCATCCCTAGTACTTGTTAAGCACTAGTATAAAGGCTAAATGATCATGAGATGATCATGTTAGATTTATGGGTACTTGTTTGAAACAAGGTACTGGACATGACCCGCTGTATGAGATTTATGTCATGGTCTATGTCGTACATATATCTCATATTAGTTATGTCATTCGAATCCTTAGACAGAAGTTATTATAGTCTTCCACTTGATGAACATTATGTTTGACATATTCAAACGCTACCTTTAGCTGGGTAGTTATAAAGTGTATGATTGGCATAATCGGATTCACGTAGGGAAGAATAATAAGCTAAATGGATTTGTCCCTCTTCGGAGAGATCTCAAGCTTAGGCCTCTCGTAGGAATGATGTTGATGAAAATGTTCAGCCGGACTCAAATGAATTGATTAGATTAATGTCATTTAGATTATCAACATATTCGGAATCGAGAAAGTATTGAACAAAAACAAGTTGACCGTTTGACCATGACTTGTGTTCAATGAGATCGTGGACAAAGGAATTGTGACATATTCTAAAGGAATGCGAACTTGTATCTAGTTATACTATTTGGGTAGGTATGACGGTTTGCTAGAACCTAATCATATCTTATGGTTTCATGTTTGAACCCATTGCCAACTTAGTGTAATCCTAGAGGGTCACACACAATAGAACGAATCTTAAATAAGGACTATATTGGAATATTGAGTCGAAGGACTTTGGAGGAATTGGGAAATTTGGGGAAGGTGTGCGACCGCACAAAATGGCTTGGGCGGCCACACAGCTTGGCTCAAAAATTACCAGAAACCTTCCAGATAGATGTGCGGCCGCACAGGTGGTTTTGGGCGGCCGCACACCATGTCGGGACTGGTTTCCAAATTTGATTTGGAAAAGAATTTTGGACGGGTTTAGACACAAGTTTCATATTTGGAATAGGTCTAACTTGTATATAAACAGAAAAATTCGGGCCAGAACAGATCATAGCTTTTGTACAAGTCTCCAAAGAGTTTGAGAGAGTTTATTTTGTTCTAAGACATCCTAGATTGAAGAACAAAATAATACAGAAACTAAAATTCCATATAGTTCATATTAATTGTGAAAACGTGTTTCACAATATTGGTCTAGCAACCAAGATCAAGTGTTCTTGATATTCGTTCAAGGTGTGGATACCGCTAGAGGGTGAAGCTTATCATCTTCAAAGTTCGTGTTCTTACTTGTCCGTGATTAAAGCTTCAATTTCTCCACCAAGATCAAAGACCAAATTCAAAGTCATCAAGGGTTAGTTTTTCTAGTATTCATATTGCAAGTATTTGATTCAATAATATGAACGGATCTATGGGCTTTGGGTTTCATAAAATTTTAAATGCTATTTTCCGCTGCGCATGTTACTTGGAAACCAAACACCAATCACTAACATCATTGGTGATCTTCATGTTGGAGTTTGTACAAGGAGTGCTACAAACTTTGATGCTTACACTGCATTTATCTCTCAAGTTGAACCTAAGAAGGCTGATGAAGCGCTCTAAGATCCAAGTTGGGTTGTTGCAATGCAAGAATAACTCAATCAATTTGAACGATGTAAAGTCTGGACTCTTGTTCCAAGACCAAATGATCAAGGAGTGATGGTACGAAATGGGTGTTCAGAAACAAGATGGATGAGAATCGAACCATCACTAGAAACAAATCAAGGCTGGTTGCGCAAGGCTATAGGCAAGAAGAAGGAATTGATTACGATGAAACATTCGCGCCCGTAGCAAGACTTGAAGCTATCAGAATTTTCCTAGCTTATGCTGCTTACAAGGACTTCAAGCTATATCAAATGGATGTTAAGAGCGCGTTTCTAAATGGTGAACTCCAAGAACAAGTCTATGTAGCTTAACCACCTGGGTTTGAAGATTCTCAATTCCCAAATCATGTATACAAACTCCAGAAAGCTTTGTATGGGCTAAAGCAAGCACCAAGAGAATGGTATGATACTCTATCCAAGTTTCTCATTGAGAAAGACTTCACACGCGGTAAAATCGATACTACTCTTTTCATTGCCAAACATAATGATCATAAACTACTTGTTCAAATTTATGTCGATGATATTATTTTTGGTTCTACTAATGAATTGTTGTGCAAGCACTTTGAGAAACTAATGAAGAGCAAGTTTGAGATGAGCATGATGGGAGAACTCACTTTCTTCCTCGGGCTTCAAATCAAACAAATGGATTAAGGCATATTTATCAACCAAGCAAAGTATACAAGGGATCTAATCAAGAAATTTTGGACTAGACAATGCTCAACCATATGATACTCCAATGGCTACCGGCAACAAACTTGACAAAGACTTGAAAGGTAAGAAAGTTGATCAAACTTTATATCGAGGTATGATTGGCTCTCTCCTTTATCTTACTGCAAGTAGGCCAGATATTATGTTTAGTGTTTGTGTCTGTGCGCATTATCAATCTGATCCTAGAGAAGCGCACTTAATTGCTGTAAAACGTATTATACGATATCTCTCCGGCACTGTTAACCTTGGACTTTGGTACACCAAAGATTCGAATTTTAAACTTGTAGGTTATTCAGACGCGGATTATGCAGCTTGCACAATTGACAGGAAAAGCACAAGCGGCACTTGTCATTTCCTTGGATATCGACTTGTGTCATGGGCTAGTAAGAAACAAGCTGCAGTCTCTGTCTCAACTACAGAAGTAGAATATATTGCTGCCGGAAGTTGTTGCTGCCAAATTCTATGGATGAAGCAGCAATTGGTGGACTATGACATCAAAGAGGAAAATTATCCCATCTACTGCGACAATACATCAACCATTGCGGTTTCAGAAAATCCTGTCATGCATTCAAAGACCAAATATATTGACATCAAGTATCACTTCCTCAAAGACCACGTGGAGAAAGGAAACATTCATTTGGAACACGTGGGAACCGACTATCAAATCGCGGATATTCTTACAAAAGCACTTGATGCTAAAAGGTTCATATTCTTGAGAGGTGAAATGGGTATGCTTGAACTCAGCTAAATCTTGTCCATATGATTTGTCAATACTAATAATTCTATGCTTTCTTGAAATATTCGAAGTTAGATGCCTAATACGCACGCCTATCTCATGCGCACATGATGATGCGCACAAGGCAAATCATTTATGAGATTTCTAAGAATCTCTGCGCATTATAAGTAATGCGCATATACTTCATGTGCATGCCACGTAGACCTCAGGTAAGTTTTCTCTTCAATAGTTACACCTAGGTCCTTGACTTACTGAGTCAGCACATAATTTACAAGGGTACTTGTGTAATTATGTATTTTCCCTCGTCATTTCTTTTTAAATTTTCCTGGGAAATTACTTTTCTACTCCTGCGCATGTCCCACCTCATTTAATGCAAAAGCATTGAGTGACGCGCCATTAATGCTTAGTGTGTGCTACTTATGACGAAAGTGGAAGAGTCTCTTCGTGACCATTAATGCCTGACACACGCGCGCGGATAGGACTTCTCACGTGCGCTCCTCATTGGTCCACGTCAACTGCGCGTGTGTCTCTCCTGCGCGTGCGCTTCACTCGCCTGACACACCAACTCTCTTATCAGCGCGCCACGACGTCACGTCCCCTTTTCAGCTATAACCCTCTGAACCGCCGCCTTCTTCCTCACTTCACTCTCTCAAAATTTCTTCCTCACTCAACCGCCTCACCCTTTTCTCTCTACTCTCTGAAATTTTTCTCTCTCTGCACTCATCACTTTTCTTCTCTATTTTCGCACAATCTTTCTATATATACTCATGGCTCCCAAATCATCATCTTCCAAGAAACAAGAGGATCCCCAAATGGTATGAATCTAAACTCAAGCTTTTTAGTTTTCCACCATTATCATGCTCGGAGGTCTGAATTTCCCCTTTCTGATTTCTCTATGATCCGTTGCTCGTTTTTCAAATTATTTTATGCTATGTGCTCGTTTTACTTGTATCTATTCATTTATGTAATTTTCCTTACGATCAATGATCATTTGATATGATTTCTGTGTTTTTTTCGAGTTTTTGGGCTTTTCAAATTCTATTTTGTTTTTCTCAGATCTTGGATGCACGTTCTTGTTATTGTTGTTATGGTTTACTTGTTTGTGTGTTAGTTTTCATTACGAATGTTTTGATATGCTTTTTATGCATTTTGGAGCACTTTGACATTTATATGTTTTTTGTGTTCTTCGTGTATTCAATACATGTTCTTAATGTTCTTGATGTATAGTCCTATGATGTGCCTTGGGTTGTTTTTTGGTTTTGTTTCTGCTTTTCGCGCCAATATTAGGCGTGTAGTTTAAATTTTGTGTTTTTGGACATTTTTACCCTTTATTTAATTCATATTTTGTTCTAAGTATGGAGTCTAGTTCATGCGCTGCGCATATCGCTCATGCGCATGCGCTTCTCTCCATGCGCATGTCCAGACCTAATTTTCAATTTTGTTTTTGAGCAGAACTTAAACTATTTCATTCCCGATTGGGAAATTGATGATGAAGATCTTAAGCATGATGCGCTTGGACGCTACATGATGGAGATCATGGACAAGTCTGGCATCCTGCCCCTATTCACTAAGGGCCAGGCTTTCATCCTTCTATCCTACATAGACGAATTCTTCAGCAATGCAGAAGAAGTTGATCGCGTATACGAAGACATCACAGTCCCCTGCCTCAAAAGCTCTATCCGTGAGATTTTTTTGACCATCAACTATGCGCATATCAGGCAGACAATGGGTCTTCCTGCGTGCAACAAGAAGAGGCTACCTCAGGATGCGCAGGATAAAGTAGCTGAGAAGCTGATTAAGATTCCTACTCTGGTTGGCCAATACAACAACCATGATAGGAAAGAGTTTGGAGAATTAATGTTCCACCTCTGCACTTTGATTGGGGACACAATCAACTGCAAGAATGGAAACAAGTCTACTTTTATCAGCAAGCAGTGGATGTGCTGCACTGCCATCTACAAGAAGAAGTGTTTGAGTTGGGCTGAAATCATTTTTGAGGAATTAGTACGTTGGGTGCGCGTATATAAGAAGAAGGCTGCTGATCCCAAGAGACCTCTAAAGTACAAAACGCATTGCAGAATTCTAACTGCAATCTTCATGCGTTTCCCTTCTGTGCGCAAATTGGTGGATGCAGACCCCTCTATGAAAGTTGATGTGACTTCCACGCGCACTTATTCTCGCGTCTTCCTTATGAATTTTCGCCGTGAAGTCAACAATTATGATTACTGCATATACTGGGCTGCGGATCCCACTGAGGTGTTTGAAGATATTCACCCTGACGATCAAGAGTCCCCTCCTGTCTCTAGTAGCGATGTATATGAGGCTTCTGCGATTGAATCAGAATCTGAGGAAGAATCATTCTTTGAGCCAGTCCCAAGCAAAGTGGGTGACAAAGAAAAAGGCAAGGGTTTGGCTACTGATGAGCCTAAGCGCAAGAAGAAGAAGGCCAGCAAATCAACTGTTGCGCCTGGTATATCGATCAAAGAGCCTTCTGCGCCTGCTACAAAGCTCAAGGCTACTTCTGATCCAGAGCCTCCAAGAAATCCAAGAAAGCTAAAGCTCATGCGCCTGAAAGAAGAAGGATGAGAAAAGGAAAGCAAAGGCTGTTGCGCCTGAGGAGAAGAAGGAAAAGAAAAGGAAGGAAAAGGTCTCTAGAACCCTACTGGATGAGTCTGATGAAGACGTCCACGTAGAAGATGATGCTGCGCCCCCTCAACCTGCACATAAGTCAATTCGTGCACCTCCTCCTCCTGCGCCCAAGAAGATGAATTTGAAGGTGCTTTCAATGACCCTCTCTTAAGCCCTTCTAAATCCACTGGAACTTCAAAGGCTGCACCATCTCAGGGGAGAAAGCCAAGGAGATGCGCACGGATACTTCTTCTGAGGATAACATTCCTCTATCTGCTATGAAGAGCACTCCCAAGGAACAGTCTACGCCAAAGCGCCGTGTGAAGAAGATTGCTTCCAAGCGTCCCGTGACGGACTTATCTGATGATGGATCTGATTCTACGCCCATCGACTTAAATGCGCGTGAAATTTCCAGGAAAGCAAGGCTGGAATTCATTGCGCAACGGAATGCTGCGCAGCAAGCCTCAACCATTTTCATTGATGGTAAAGGCTTTGCTTATGATGTGCCCGATCCTACTGTGGACCCTGATGCGCCTATTGTTGAAGATGGTGAAGACTCAAGTACTGAAGATTATGACGTCCATCATTCTCCCATTCCTGCGCATCACTCTCCAGTTCATGCGCAAGAGACTCCTGCTACTGCTACAATTCCAGTTCAACCTACTGGGGCTTCTCACACTTCTCCAATCTTTCATGAAGTGCCTCCAGTTACTGCTCCCTCAGATCCTTCCAGTTTAGCAACTGACATGCGCCAAATCTTGGCCATGCTTCAAACTATCCAGTCAAATCAATTTGCTGCGCAAACCCAGCATTTCCAGGTGGTCACTGCACAAGCCAAAATTCAAAAACAGCTGGATGCGCAGTCTGCAAGGATAGATGCGCAAGCCAATTTACTTTAAGATATTGATTATGCCATTAAGGGGGAGAGTTCAACAAAGGCAACTGGTTCTGCTGCTGCTGATGCGCCGGCAATCAGTTCTGGAGCTGCGCATATGCCTCAACTTTATGAAGCGCTCCGCCATGACATAGTGCATGACTTTGGTATTATTACCACTGCGATCTCAAAGATTCCCTCTATGCATGGTTTGTCTGAAGCTCTGAAAACTTTGGAAAATACTCTCTCAGAGGCAATCCAAATTGAAACAGCCAAAGTTATAAACACTATTGATAACTTTGCGCCCGGTGAATCCAGCTCCTCAACCGCCTCTTTTGATGCGCTTAAATCTCATGTCACTCACTGCTTAGTTCAATTCAGTGATGCATTCAATGGCGCAATGAACCAAGCTATGCTGGATATGCAAGCAAGCCAAAATATGGTTCAAGTTGAGTTGACCAAAACTCTTACGGATGCGCAGAAGGTGTCACGCCCCGAAATCCGACATTGCACGGACCTCGAGAAGTGACGAACGAAAACCAAATATCAATCGAAACTCCAAAATGAGAACTAAATTTTTCCTCATCTCATAGACAAACCAAAATTTTAAAATACAAAAACTCAAGTCGAGTACATCAGAGCAACTATCCTCTTACCGAAAACACAAACCTTGAACAATCTCAAATATTTACAAATTCTAAAACTGTAATTCCTTTACATTGGTTATCTATCAATAGAAAAGTACAAATATCTAAACGATAAAGCATTTCACTCTAGCTTCACAACTCTACAGCGAAAGGATCACGATCTCAGCTATACTCCACCTGGAAGGGAAATGGGGAGCGGAAAGGGTGAGCACAAATTGCCCAGTAAGAGACTTGCCAACACAAAGGTGTGGCACTGTATAGAAACCCAACCAAGAACGAATAGCAATAACAAACCCAACCACCCAGTATATAAGGGAGGAGACAAAAGAGTACAACCGAATCAAACATCAAATCAAAGTTCCGAAGTCAAATTCCATTAAACACTTGAGTTGGCCAAATGCCCAAAGTCAAAGTTGACTCTTCATCATAGTATCCGGATTAAGTGAAACTATGACGAAGAATCAACTTTGACTTTGGGCATTTGGCCAACTCAAGTGTTTAATGGAATTTGACTTCGGAACTTTGATTTGATGTTTGATTCGGTTGTACTCTTTCGGCTCCTCCCTTATATACTGGGTGGTTGGATTTGTTATTGCTATTCGTTCTTGGTTGGATTTCTATACAGTGCCACACCTTTGTGTTGGAAAGTCTCTTACTGGGCAATTTGTGCTCACCCTTTCCGCTCCCCATTTCCCTTCCAGGTGGAGTATAGCTGAGATCGTGATCCTTTCACTGTAGAGTTGTGAAGCTAGAGTGAAATGCTATGTCTTTTAGATATTTGTATTTGGCTATTGGTAGATAACCAATGTAAAGGAATTACAGTTTTACAATTTGTAAATATTTGAGATTGTTCAAGGTTTGTGTTTTTGGTCAGAGGATAGTTGCTTTAATGTACTCTATTTGAGATTTTGTAATTTAAAATTTTGGTTTGTCTATGAGATGAGGAAAAATTTCCAGGTCTCATTTTCGATTGATTTCGGTTTCGTTCGTCGCTCCTCGAGGTCTGGTACAATGTCGGACTTCGAGGCGTGACAGAAGGAGATTCTGGATTCTGTTGCTTCTGCTCAGCAATCTCTGGCTAACCAATTTGGTTCCCTTGAGAATACTTTCAACAGAGTCTCTGAAGATCTTCAGAAAGATAATGATTTGATGCGCTTCGGCATGAAGACCTATGTTAATTGATAAATGGCTATTTTATAGTCATTTAAGGTCTAAATATATGTCTTTTTAGAGTCAATTTAGTATTAATGAGTCTCATATTGCATTATTTCACTTTACTTTTACGGATATAATGTGCGTGGTGTAGTATGGGTTTTTTGGACAGAAAACAGGTACTATTTGGAGCTATTTTGAGCTAAAGGGAGTAAAGGAAGGAAAGACGGGAGCAAAACATTTAAAAAGGAGAAATCAGATGCAGAAGTCAAAGATCCGACCGGACCCATCTATAAGACCCGGCCGGACCTCACCAATACAAGAACAAATTTCCAGAAGACAAAGATCCGACCGGGGCAAGGAGAAAATCCGGTCGGACCAACTGGATCCGGCCGGACCATTATGAAGACCCGCCCGGATCTTGACGCCTGTTCTGAAAGAGTGTTTCCAACAGACACTCCTCTTGGTGGATGTATCCGGGAACAGACACTCAAATCAGTCCTAGGGCCTATATAAGAAGGCTACAACAGCCTTAGAAAAGATCCAGATATTTTTAGAGATTGATTGTAAAGTTATTATAGTGAAATTCTAAGTATACATTATCATTTCCAGAATTTTGAGTGAATTTGAGAGAGGATTCCTAAGCAATAAAGAAGTATTCTTCCATCATTAAGTTCTCCAATCTGAATAAGTATTCTCTTCTCTATCTTAATCCTTTATTCTTATTCTTGATGTTTTATTTAATGGCTAGTGAGTAATCCCCCTCTTTCTTGGGGTTGGATACTCATTGTGTTCATATGTTCATCATAATTTTATGTTCTCTAAATTCATTTCTCTTCATCTTTAACAATTTTACTATATCAATCTAAAACGCCTATAACCACGATGACGTCCTTGGTTATATGAACTCCAGTTAATCGAGAGAAGGACCTAGCGGTGAATCTCGATTAGCGGACCCATATAGTCAAAACTAAGTTCATTACTCACGAGAGTAGTGTAATGGCTTAGGGATGCTCCTTGAGTGGAAAGTGTGCCGATTTTCATAAGAAAACCTAATGGATTCTTACTAATTATGGTCAGCTAGAGATAAGCCGGAATGCCCGTTTGTGACAGGGCGGGGGAAAAACATAAACGGATTTCTCAAAGAGTTAGGACATAATTAGTATGAGAATACAAACACTACTTGCTTGATCGTGAGAAGTAGTGTAGGCTAAGCATACCATCCTTGTATAAAAATGAACCCTTAATCTAAAAGAGAGCATAAATGAATGATGAATATATGAATACTTGAGTCCCAATCCCGGGAATTCCTTTAAAATAAGAGTTTTTCCTACATAAATAGCTTTTACTATCATTTCTATTTTAAGTGACAAACAAATTTTCCTACCCCCAATCATTTTATTTTCTTTACTTTTATCCAAAGCAAAAAAATATTTTTAGAATTAAGTTGTCTCCGTGGGATCGACCCGTATTTGCACATACTATACTATTAATAACCCGTGCACTTGCGGTTTAAACGTAACAAGTTTTTGGCGCCGTTGCCGGGGATCCGGTTAAATTTTAAAAAAAAAAAGTTTTTGCTTTTCAATATTCTGTTTTTATTCTTTTTATTTTTATTTATTTCATCATTTTTTTTTCAAAGTATTTTTCTTTGAATTCTTCTTTAAAGTGTTTTTTCCAAAGTTTATGAAAAGAGTCCGGAGAGGTGACAATTACGTTGAATACAATCCGGAACCTGAGAGATACCTTAGAGAAAGACTTAGAAGTTTGAGAGAAACTTTAGAGAAAGAAATGGTGAGAGAAAACAACGAAGACGGGCAAAATTCGGGCGATGCCCCACCACCTAAGACCTTACGGGAGTTTGTTAACCCAAGCACCCCGGGTTCTAGGACGCCCATAGTAGTACCAAATGCCGACGCAATCACATTTGAGATAAAGCCACAACTTCTCCATATGGTTATGAACAACCAATTTGGTGGCTCGGCACTTGAAGATCCGCACCTCCATGTCCAAACTTTCTTGGAGTATTGTGATACTACAAGGATTGTTGGAGTCACACCCGAGGCAATACGGATGCGCCTATTCCCATTCTCATTAAGGGATAAGGCGAAACAATGGTTGAACTCGGTCCCACACAACTCTTTAACAACATGGGACCAAGTTCAAGAGGCTTTCCTTGGACGTTTCTTCCCTCCTTCAAAAACCGCTCAAATCCGGACCAAGATCACTAATTTTAGTCAAAATGGAGATGAGTCGCTTTATGATGCTTGGGAGCGTTTCAAAGAACTCCTAAGGATGTGCCCACACCACGGGCTTGAAAAGTGGTTGATAGTGCACACCTTCTACAACGGTCTCACATTCAAGACAAGAGAGACCATAGATGCTGCTGCGGGAGGAGCACTCATGAATAAAGGAGTGGACGAGGCATATGACTTGATCGAGAGCATTGCCCTGAACCACTACCAATGGTCCAATGAAAGGGACCAACCGCAAGTATCAGCAGGTAAGTTTAATGTTGACGTAGTCACTCTTCTATCTTCTAAATTCGATACTCTTTTCAAAAAGATAGATAGCTTGAATACAAATTCCGTGGCTAACATTAATGTTTTATGTGAACTATGTGGGTCAAACTCACATAGTAGCGAAAGTTGTGATTTACTTGACACTACTTCTAGTGAACAAGTTAATTTTATTTCTAATGGACAACGAGGGGGTATGTATTCGAACACATACAATCCCGAGTGGAAAAATCACCCCAACTTGTCCTATAGAAATAACAATGTTTTAAACCCACAACCTTCCTCACAACCACCGGGATTTGTACCCAAGAACTTCAACAATAATGCTTTCCCTCCCCCTAAATCTAAATTAGATCTTCTTATGGATTATATGATTGAAAATAATAAGAACCAAGAGAAAATCAATAATGAATTTAGGGAAAATTTTAAAATTTTGAATGCTAGGTTTGATAACTTAGCTGCTCATAACAAAATGTTAGAGAGCCAGCAAGCTCAACAGGCCAACCTGCCGCAAAGACCACAAGGGAGTCTTCCCGGTCAACCTCAAAGGCCTAGCGAGCATGCAAATGTAATAGTTTCAATAAATAAAGAAGAGGAAAATGAAAGTCCAACCCCACCAAAAGTTGAGACTGAAAATGAGACTAGTTACAATAGATATTTTGAACCACCGATACCGTACCCAAAAAGATTAATAAACAAAGGGGTTGATGAACAACATGCCGAATTTTTGGAAACATTAAAATCAATGAATATTAGAGTTCCTTATTCTGATGACCAGAAAGAAATACCTTCTTATGCAAAGCCTTTGAAGGAAATGATTTTTAAAAAGAAGTCTTTAGAAGAATTTGAAAATTTCACTTTGGCGGAAGATGTTAGTGCCATTTTACAAAAGAAACTTCCGCCTAAACTCAAAGATCCCGGCACTTTTTCCATCCCCTGTAGTATCGGTAGGATCAATATGGATAATGCTATGCTTGATTTAGGGGCTAGCGTTAGTATAATGCCTTTTTCGGTTAGTCAGGGATTAGGTGTGGGGGAACTCCAACCCACCACCATATCTCTGCAGTTGGCAGACCGATCCATTCAATACCCGATAGGTATTATGGAAAACTTGCCGTGTCGAATAGGGAGCCTAATCATCCCTGTCGACTTTGTGATCCTCGAGATTGAGGAGGATCAAGATATTCCAGTCATCTTGGGAAGGCCTTTCCTTGCAACTGCGGGAGCCATAATTGATGTGAAAAAGGGTACTCTTACTTTAAATGTTGGAGATCAAAAAGAGGAATTTTGGAGGAGTACCCCAACCATTGAAGACTCTTGTCAAAAAATTGATATTTTAAAAGAAAATCATAAGGAAATTAATGTCATAAAATCTATGGATTCCAAAAGGGATCATATAGATGAATTCAAAGCTTATGAAAATTATTTGAAAGAAATAAAGGAAGCAAGGGAAAGTACCAAGAATTTAGACTGGAAGAGGGTGCTACATGATGAAAATGATGGAGATGACATCATAGAAAAACCAAAGAAAGTAGCACCACAGAAAATAACGGGATTACGAGCTTGCAAAGATTTTCATAAATTAATCCCGTCAAAGAATGGATGGCGCATATGTACTGATCATAGGGCCCTAAACAATCCACCGGAGAAGAAGTGGCGTATTGTCAAAGACAATAGGCCATCTCGATACCGTACAATGGCCATTCCAATTAACAAAAAGGCGTCGAGCTAAAGACGTTAAACAAGCATCATCGGGTGGTAACCGATGGATTATTTTGTTTTTTTTTTTATTATTATTATTATTGTTATTATGTTCTGTTTTTCTAACATTTTGTAGGTAAAAAAAAAAAAAAAAAAAAAAAAAAAAAAAAGAGGAAGAATTTTCGAAGATCCGATCGGGTCAACAATATAATCCAACCGGATCATCTAGATCCGACCGGGCCAAGCTGAAGCACCCGACCGGATCCAGCAACTCTGGAGATTCCAGAGAAAATTATCCGTCCGGGTCTGAAAAATAATCCGACCGGACCATAATAAATCCGACCGGATCCCCAGAGCGACCCGCCCGGATCAGTCGCATAGAAGGACATACCGATTCAACAAAAGGTCGGGTCTTTTCCAATTTTTCTTATCTTCTTCTTCATCTCAGCTTCTTCTTTCTCAAAACCTCTCCAAGAGCCGCGACCACCCACTTCAAAACCATAGAATCCGACCAAATTCACCATTTTCTTCATCTATAAATCCTTCCCCAACTCTCAAATCACCCCACAAACATTCATTCCACCATCAATTTATCCCAAATATCAAAAATCCAAAACCCTAAGTTCTTGACCCAAAAATTTCAAATCCGGGTTAAGTTGCAATTGAAGTTCAAGATACATACTTTTGAGGATTCGGGAGCTACTTTTGATCAGAAAGGGAGAATTCAAGTCCAATTTTTGAATTTTCTTCAATCGGGTAACAAAATTTTTCACTTTCTCTCACTAAAAGTTCATTTGAAGTTCATCATTAGTTACCTTTTTGGTTATTTGTGATAATTTCTGCTGGGTTTAGTTTCTGATTATTAAAGGGATTGAATTGTGAGTGATTAAAATGGAAGGAAGAAAGGGTGGAAATAAGGGCAAGGGAATTATGGAAGGGTCTAGCACACAACCCTCTAAGAAAAGTAAAACATCTTCCTCACATGTTAATGTCAAAATAGATACTATGGGGATAGTTTTTGCGAGAACTTCAGAAAGAACAAAATTTGGATGGTTGTCGGGTAGAGATATCAAACCCACTCAGTTTCCAAGCTATGATGCAATGTTGACTCTGGGAATTTATGACAACATTATGGGATTGCACCAACAACAGAATTCGGGTCATTTTACCGGGTTAGGGGCCTATACGTTTAGGAAATTAACCTTAGAATTCTTGAGTACGGTAAAGAAAGTTTCGAGGAGGGTAGTTGATGGAGAAGCAGGTCTAGAGGGTGAGAGCATAGAGTTGCAATTCCGTTTCATGAACACTCCCTTCACCCTAGATTTAGAAGAGATAAATGAAATTCTAGGGTGGCCTAACCAAAATTCTGTCACCAATGAGTATCCCCTACACTT
Organism: Campanula takesimana; assembly: GCA_026119855.1. Classification (NCBI taxonomy): domain Eukaryota; kingdom Viridiplantae; phylum Streptophyta; class Magnoliopsida; order Asterales; family Campanulaceae; genus Campanula; species Campanula takesimana. The sequence goes on from JAOWBW010000552.1 coordinate 856,166, forward strand.
CAACCCGGATGTCTTTTGGGAGCAATTAACTGGGGAACCCCGTTTTATCACCAAAAGAGCTAAAGCCTCACAGATAATCCACCCGGTCCTCCGTTATATCCATCGGATGTATTCTTGTGCTATCTTTGCAAAAGAGGAAAAAGGGGCTATGAACAAATCCGAGTTGTTTTTACTTTGGGCTTTCGTGACGGGGTATACTAGAGTGAATATCGGGAGATGGGTGATAGAAAGGATTGAGGAGCAAATCTCCCAAGAAACGGGAGATATTCATGTGGGTGGAATCATAACTCTCTTTGCGGCATACCATCATTTTCAGGCCACGGAGGAGAATATGAAAGATTGGATTAAGGTAGATGGGTCATCCTCCTTGAACTTAGCAGCTTTGAGGGGTTGTAGTATGATTTCGGGTAACTTGGGTGGCCATTATGCTTTCTATGTGGGAAGGAATAGAATCCCCTACATCAACTTGCCCAACCCAAACCTCCCCATTGTCATCCTCAACCAACCACAAACTTGGACCTTCCCGCTAAACCTGGGACAAAATGAGGAAGTGGAGGAAGAAGAAGAGGAGCAAGCCCAAAACCACCCTTTCAACCAAATGCCTCCTGATTTCTATCAGCAATTCAACAACTTGGTGATCAACCAAAATCAACTCCTTCAACAGAACAATCAAATTCTGAACCAACTTGGACAATTCTCCCAAAACTTTAACCAATTCCAAGCCAACATGGATGGACGGGTTGGTAACATAGAGGGTCGAGTCGGTCACTTAGAGGGAAGGGTTAATCAGATCTTTGATTACGGAGTTGATCATTGGGGCTTTCCACCTCCACCACCACCATTTCAGTGATAAGTTATTTGTTCCCCCGTCCCCATTTTTACTTTCTTGTCCAATTTTTACTTTCATGAAAACATTGGGGACAATGTTTAGTTCAAGTGTGGGGGGAGGATTTTAATAAAATTATTATAATAAAATTATTATATCCGTTTTTCTTTTTCTTTGCATTTAGTTAGCTTGTTGCTTGCATTTAGTTAAGTATTCTAAAAAAAAAAAAAAAAAAAAAAAAAAAAATTTTGCCAATGCTCCCATTGATGAGAATGTTATCTATACTTACAATTTGCCTAAGTAAAATTATTTCCTCTTAAACTTTACTTTTTGAGAGATTTGTCACAAAGAACTTAGGATCATATTGGATTGTAAATGAAAAATTTTCAAAATTTATATAGACTTTTAAATATTCTTGAATAGAAGCATTACATTATTAATGAAATTGTGGATATTAAGTTTGAATACATTACACTTGTGAAAAGTTATAAAACATCCTTGTATATACATTTCAAAAACTTTTACTTCTACTCTTTTCCAAAGATTTACTACATTGTTATGATCTTTAAGAATCACGAAGCTTTCCATTTCCACTTTTAAGACTTAATAACATAAATCAATCTTCTTGTATATCATCCACTCGAATATCCAAATGAATTTATCATTATAGAGTGTGATGATTTACAAAGAACTCAATTGCCACTTCTAAAACTTAATGAAATTAAATTTTCCACTACCTTCATCCGCCTTATTTTTTGTGATTCAAGGAGCATAACAAAATCTGAATATCTTTGAAAAAGAATAAAATCATGAGTTTAAGAAATGTATTCCCAAGCATAAAAAACCCTATTCACAAAGCACTCAAAGAGTGAACTTAAATTCTATTTCATACTTGAAATCCACAAGTTCATTTAGTTATTCCTATATGCTCTTGTTCAATAGTATTTATTCATGTTATATTAACATCCAAAATTCTTTATTTACTTTCCAATATCCTCTTATGTTCTTTCTCACAAGTTTCTTGGGACGGAAAATTTAAAAGGAAATGATTTTGTAAAGGCAATACAATATAACAAATATTCTGAGGGAGCATTGAAACCTTCTTTGATTTTTCAAAAATTTTATGTCATTTGTCACTCTCTCTTCTTCAAAATTGTAAGCTTGCTCGAGGACAAGCAAGGTTTTAGTGTGGGGGAGTTGATAAATGGCTATTTTATAGTCATTTAAGGTCTAAATATATGTCTTTTTAGAGTCAATTTAGTATTAATGAGTCTCATATTGCATTATTTCACTTTACTTTTACGGATATAATGTGCGTGGTGTAGTATGGGTTTTTTGGACAGAAAACAGGTACTATTTGGAGCTATTTTGAGCTAAAGGGAGTAAAGGAAGGAAAGACGGGAGCAAAACATTTAAAAAGGAGAAATCAGATGCAGAAGTCAAAGATCCGACCGGACCCATCTATAAGACCCGGCCGGACCTCACCAATACAAGAACAAATTTCCAGAAGACAAAGATCCGACCGGGGCAAGGAGAAAATCCGGTCGGACCAACTGGATCCGGCCGGACCATTATGAAGACCCGCCCGGATCTTGACGCCTGTTCTGAAAGAGTGTTTCCCAACAGACACTCCTCTTGGTGGATGTATCCGGGAACAGACACTCAAATCAGTCCTAGGGCCTATATAAGAAGGCTACAACAGCCTTAGAAAAGATCCAGATATTTTTAGAGATTGATTGTAAAGTTATTATAGTGAAATTCTAAGTATACATTATCATTTCCAGAATTTTGAGTGAATTTGAGAGAGGATTCCTAAGCAATAAAGAAGTATTCTTCCATCATTAAGTTCTCCAATCTGAATAAGTATTCTCTTCTCTATCTTAATCCTTTATTCTTATTCTTGATGTTTTATTTAATGGCTAGTGAGTAATCCCCCTCTTTCTTGGGGTTGGATACTCATTGTGTTCATATGTTCATCATAATTTTATGTTCTCTAAATTCATTTCTCTTCATCTTTAACAATTTTACTATATCAATCTAAAACGCCTATAACCACGATGACGTCCTTGGTTATATGAACTCCAGTTAATCGAGAGAAGGACCTAGCGGTGAATCTCGATTAGCGGACCCATATAGTCAAAACTAAGTTCATTACTCACGAGAGTAGTGTAATGGCTTAGGGATGCTCCTTGAGTGGAAAGTGTGCCGATTTTCATAAGAAAACCTAATGGATTCTTACTAATTATGGTCAGCTAGAGATAAGCCGGAATGCCCGTTTGTGACAGGGCGGGGGAAAAACATAAACGGATTTCTCAAAGAGTTAGGACATAATTAGTATGAGAATACAAACACTACTTGCTTGATCGTGAGAAGTAGTGTAGGCTAAGCATACCATCCTTGTATAAAAATGAACCCTTAATCTAAAAGAGAGCATAAATGAATGATGAATATATGAATACTTGAGTCCCAATCCCGGGAATTCCTTTAAAATAAGAGTTTTTCCTACATAAATAGCTTTTACTATCATTTCTATTTTAAGTGACAAACAAATTTTCCTACCCCCAATCATTTTATTTTCTTTACTTTTATCCAAAGCAAAAAAATATTTTTAGAATTAAGTTGTCTCCGTGCGATCGACCCGTATTGGCGCCGCTGCCGGGGACAACGGTTAAATTTTAAAAAAAAAAAAGAGTTTTTGCTTTTCAATTTTCTGTTTTTATTCTTTTTATTTTTATTTATTTCATCATCTTTTTTTTCAAAGTATTTTTCTTTGAATTCTTCTTTAAAGTATTTTTTCCAAAGTTTATGAAAAGAGTCCGGAGAGGTGACAATTACGTTGAATACAATCCGGAACCTGAGAGATACCTTAGAGAAAGACTTAGAAATTTGAGAGAAACTTTAGAGAAAGAAATGGTGAGAGAAAACAACGAAGACGGGCAAAATTCGGGCGATGCCCCACCACCTAAGACCTTACGGGAGTTTGTTAACCCAAGCACCCCGGGTTCTAGGACGCCCATAGTAGTACCAAATGCCGACGCAATCACATTTGAGATAAAGCCACAACTTCTCCATATGGTTATGAACAACCAATTTGGTGGCTCGGCACTTGAAGATCCGCACCTCCATGTCCAAACTTTCTTGGAGTATTGTGATACTACAAGGATTGTTGGAGTCACACCCGAGGCAATACGGATGCGCCTATTCCCATTCTCATTAAGGGATAAGGCGAAACAATGGTTGAACTCGGTCCCACACAACTCTTTAACAACATGGGACCAAGTTCAAGAGGCTTTCCTTGGACGTTTCTTCCCTCCTTCAAAAACCGCTCAAATCCGGACCAAGATCACTAATTTTAGTCAAAATGGAGATGAGTCGCTTTATGATGCTTGGGAGCGTTTCAAAGAACTCCTAAGGATGTGCCCACACCACGGGCTTGAAAAGTGGTTGATAGTGCACACCTTCTACAACGGTCTCACATTCAAGACAAGAGAGACCATAGATGCTGCTGCGGGAGGAGCACTCATGAATAAAGGAGTGGACGAGGCATATGACTTGATCGAGAGCATTGCCCTGAACCACTACCAATGGTCCAATGAAAGGGACCAACCGCAAGTATCAGCAGGTAAGTATAATGTTGATGTCGTCACTCTTCTATCTTCAAAATTTGATACTCTTTTCAAAAAGATAGATAGCTTGAATACAAATTCCGTGGCTAACATTAATGTTTTATGTGAACTATGTGGGTCAAACTCACATAGTAGCGAAAGTTGTGATTTACTTGACACTACTTCTAGTGAGCAAGTTAATTTTGTTTCTAATGGACAACGAGGGGGTATGTATTCAAACACATACAATCCCGAATGGAAAAATCACCCCAACTTGTCCTATAGAAATAACAATGTTTTAAACCCACAACCTTCCTCACAACCACCGGGATTTGTACCCAAGAATTTCAACAATAATGCTTTCCCTCCCCCTAAATCTAAATTAGATCTTCTTATGGATTATATGATTGAAAATAATAAGAACCAAGAGAAAATCAATAATGAATTTAGGGAAAATTTTAAAATTTTGAATGCTAGGTTTGATAACTTAGCTGCTCATAACAAAATGTTAGAGAGCCAGCAAGCTCAACAGGCCAACCTGCCGCAAAGACCACAAGGGAGTCTTCCCGGTCAACCTCAAAGGCCTAGCGAGCATGCAAATGTAATAGTTTCAATAAATAAAGAAGAGGAAAATGAAAGTCCAACCCCACCAAAAGTTGAGACTGAAAATGAGACTAGTTACAATAGATATTTTGAACCACCGATACCGTACCCAAAAAGATTAATAAAGAAAGGGGTTGATGAACAACATGCCGAATTTTTGGAAACATTAAAATCAATGAATATTAGAGTTCCTTATTCTGATGACCAGAAAGAAATACCTTCTTATGCAAAGCCTTTGAAGGAAATGATTTTTAAAAAGAAGTCTTTAGAGGAATTTGAAAATTTCACTTTGGCGGAAGATGTTAGTGCCATTTTACAAAAGAAACTTCCGCCTAAACTCAAAGATCCCGGCACTTTTTCTATCCCCTGTAGTATCGGTAGGATCAATATGGATAATGCTATGCTTGATTTAGGGGCTAGCGTTAGTATAATGCCTTTTTCGGTTAGTCAGGGATTAGGTGTGGGGGAACTCCAACCCACCACCATATCTCTGCAGTTGGCAGACCGATCCATTCAATACCCGATAGGTATTATGGAAAACTTGCCGTGTCGAATAGGGAGCCTAATCATCCCTGTCGACTTTGTGATCCTCGAGATTGAGGAGGATCAAGATATCCCAGTCATCTTGGGAAGGCCTTTCCTTGCAACTGCGGGAGCCATAATTGATGTGAAAAAGGGTACTCTTACTTTAAATGTTGGAGATCAAAAAGAGGAATTTTGGAGGAGTACCCCAACCATTGAAGACTCTTGTCAAAAAATTGATATTTTAAAAGAAAATCATAAGGAAATTAATGTCATAAAATCTATTGATTCCAAAAGGGATCATATAGATGAATTCAAAGCTTATGAAAATTATTTGAAAGAAATAAAGGAAGCAAGGGAAAGTACCAAGAATTTAGACTGGAAGAGGGTGCTACATGATGAAAATGATGGAGATGACATCATAGAAAAACCAAAGAAAGTAGCACCACAGAAAATAACGGGATTACGAGCTTGCAAAGATTTTCATAAATTAATCCCGTCAAAGAATGGATGGCGCATATGTACTGATCATAGGGCCCTAAACAATCCACCGGAGAAGAAGTGGCGTATTGTCAAAGACAATAGGCCATCTCGATACCGTACAATGGCCATTCCAATTAACAAAAAGGCGTCGAGCTAAAGACGTTAAACAAGCATCATCGGGTGGTAACCGATGGATTATTTTGTTTTTTTTTTTTATTATTATTATTATTGTTATTATGTTCTGTTTTTCTAACATTTTGTAGGTAAAAAAAAAAAAAAAAAAAAAAAAAAAAAAAGAGGAAGAATTTTCGAAGATCCGATCGGGTCAACAATATAATCCAACCGGATCATCTAGATCCGACCGGGCCAAGCTGAAGCACCCGACCGGATCCAGCAACTCTGGAGATTCCAGAGAAAATTATCCGTCCGGGTCTGAAAAATAATCCGACCGGACCATAATAAATCCGACCGGATCCCCAGAGCGACCCGCCCGGATCAGTCGCATAGAAGGACATACCGATTCAACAAAAGGGGTCTTTCCAATTTTTCTTATCTTCTTCTTCATCTCAGCTTCTTCTTTCTCAAAACCTCTCCAAGAGCCGCGACCACCCACTTCAAAACCATAGAATCCGACCAAATTCACCATTTTCTTCATCTATAAATCCTTCCCCAACTCTCAAATCACCCCACAAACATTCATTCCACCATCAATTTATCCCAAATATCAAAAATCCAAAACCCTAAGTTCTTGACCCAAAAATTTCAAATCCGGGTTAAGTTGCAATTGAAGTTCAAGATACATACTTTTGAGGATTCGGGAGCTACTTTTGATCAGAGAGGGAGAATTCAAGTCCAATTTTTGAATTTTCTTCAATCGGGTAACAAAATTTTTCACTTTCTCTCACTAAAAGTTCATTTGAAGTTCATCATTAGTTACCTTTTTGGTTATTTGTGATAATTTCTGCTGGGTTTAGTTTCTGATTATTAAAGGGATTGAATTGTGAGTGATTAAAATGGAAGGAAGAAAGGGTGGAAATAAGGGCAAGGGAATTATGGAAGGGTCTAGCACACAACCCTCTAAGAAAAGTAAAACATCTTCCTCACATGTTAATGTCAAAATAGATACTATGGGGATAGTTTTGCGAGAACTTCAGAAAGAACAAAATTTGGATGGTTGTCGGGTAGAGATATCAAACCCACTCAGTTTCCAAGCTATGATGCAATGTTGACTCTGGGAATTTATGACAACATTATGGGATTGCACCAACAACAGAATTCGGGTCATTTTACCGGGTTAGGGGCCTATACGTTTAGGAAATTAACCTTAGAATTCTTGAGTACGGTAAAGAAAGTTTCGAGGAGGGTAGTTGATGGAGAAGCAGGTCTAGAGGGTGAGAGCATAGAGTTGCAATTCCGTTTCATGAACACTCCCTTCACCCTAGATTTAGAAGAGATAAATGAAATTCTAGGGTGGCCTAACCAAAATTCTGTCACCAATGAGTATCCCCTACACTTCAACCCGGATGTCTTTTGGGAGCAATTAACTGGGGAACCCCGTTTTATCACCAAAAGAGCTAAAGCCTCACAGATAATCCACCGGTCCTCCGTTATATCCATCGGATGTATTCTTGTGCTATCTTTGCAAAAGAGGAAAAAGGGGCTATGAACAAATCCGAGTTGTTTTTACTTTGGGCTTTCGTGACGGGGTATACTAGAGTGAATATCGGGAGATGGGTGATAGAAAGGATTGAGGAGCAAATCTCCCAAGAAAGGGGAGATATTCATGTGGGTGGAATCATAACTCTCTTTGCGGCATACCATCATTTCAGGCCACGGAGGAGAATATGAAAGATTGGATTAAGGTAGATGGGTCATCCTCCTTGAACTTAGCAGCTTTGAGGGGTGTAGTATGATTTCGGGTAACTTGGGTGGCCATTATGCTTTCTATGTGGGAAGGAATAGAATCCCCTACATCAACTTGCCCAACCCAAACCTCCCCATTGTCATCCTCAACCAACCACAAACTTGGACCTTCCCGCTAAACCTGGGACAAAATGAGGAAGTGGAGGAAGAAGAAGAGGAGCAAGCCCAAAACCACCCTTTCAACCAAATGCCTCCTGATTTCTATCAGCAATTCAACAACTTGGTGATCAACCAAAACAACTCCTTCAACAGAACAATCAAATTCTGAACCAACTGGACAATTCTCCCAAAACTTTAACCAATTCCAAGCCAACATGGATGGACGGGTTGGTAACATAGAGGGTCGAGTCGGTCACTTAGAGGGAAGGGTTAATCAGATCTTTGATTACGGAGTTGATCATTGGGGCTTTCCACCTCCACCACCACCATTTCAGTGATAAGTTATTGTTCCCCCGTCCCCATTTTTACTTTCTTGTCCAATTTTTACTTTCATGAAAACATTGGGGACAATGTTTAGTTCAAGTGTGGGGGGAGGATTTTAATAAAATTATTATAATAAAATTATTATATCCGTTTTTCTTTTTCTTTGCATTTAGTTAGCTTGTTGCTTGCATTTAGTTAAGTATTCTAAAAAAAAAAAAAAAAAAAAAAAAAAAAAAATTTTGCCAATGCTCCCATTGATGAGAATGTTATCTATACTTACAATTTGCCTAAGTAAAATTATTTCCTCTTAAACTTTACTTTTTGAGAGATTTGTCACAAAGAACTTAGGATCATATTGGATTGTAAATGAAAAATTTTCAAAAATTTATATAGACTTTTAAATATTCTTGAATAGAAGCATTACATTATTAATGAAATTGTGGATATTAAGTTGAATACATTACACTTGTGAAAAGTTATAAAACATCCTTGTATATACATTTCAAAAACTTTTACTTCTACTCTTTTCAAAGATTTACTACATTGTTATGATCTTTAAGAATCACGAAGCTTTCCATTTCCACTTTTAAGACTTAATAACATAAATCAATCTTCTTGTATATCATCCACTCGAATATCCAAATGAATTTATCATTATAGAGTGTGATGATTTACAAAGAACTCAATTGCCACTTCTAAAACTTAATGAAATTAAATTTTCCACTACCTTCATCCGCCTTATTTTTTGTGATTCAAGGAGCATAATAAAATCTGAATATCTTTGAAAAAGAATAAAATCATGAGTTTAAGAAATGTATTCCCAAGCATAAAAAAACCCTATTCACAAAGCACTCAAAGAGTGAACTTAAATTCTATTTCATACTTGAAATCCACAAGTTCATTTAGTTATTCCTATATGCTCTTGTTCAATAGTATTTATTCATGTTATATTAACATCCAAAATTCTTTATTACTTTCCAATATCCTCTTATGTTCTTTCTCACAAGTTTCTTGGGACGGAAAATTTAAAAGGAAATGATTTTGTAAAGGCAATACAATATAACAAATATTCTGAGGGAGCATTGAAACCTTCTTTGATTTTTCAAAAATTTTATGTCATTTGTCACTCTCTCTTCTTCAAAATTGTAAGCTTGCTCGAGGACAAGCAAGGTTTTAGTGTGGGGGAGTTGATAAATGGCTATTTTATAGTCATTTAAGGTCTAAATATATGTCTTTTTAGAGTCAATTTAGTATTAATGAGTCTCATATTGCATTATTTCACTTTACTTTTACGGATATAATGTGCGTGGTGTAGTATGGGTTTTGTGGACAGAAAACAGGTACTATTTGGAGCTATTTTGAGCTAAAGGGAGTAAAGGAAGGAAAGACGGGAGCAAAACATTAAAAAGGAGAAATCAGATGCAGAAGTCAAAGATCCGACCGGACCCATCTATAAGAACCCGGCCGGACCTCACCAATACAAGAACAAATTTCCAGAAGACAAAGATCCGACCGGGGCAAGGAGAAATCCGGTCGGACCACTGGATCCGGCGGACCATTATGAAGACCCGCCGGATCTTGACGCCTGTTCTGAAAGAGTGTTTCCCAACAGACACTCCTCTTGGTGGATGTATCCGGGAACAGACACTCAAATCGTCCTAGGGCCTATATAAGAAGGCTACAACAGCCTTAGAAAGATCCAGATATTTTAGAGATTGATTGTAAAGTTATTATAGTGAAATTCTAAGTATACATTATCATTTCCAGAATTTTGAGTGAATTTGAGAGAGGATTCCTAAGCAATAAAGAAGTATTCTTCCATCATTAAGTTCTCCAATCTGAATAAGTATTCTCTTCTCTATCTTAATCCTTTATTCTTATTCTTGATGTGTTTTATTTAATGGCTAGTGAGTAATCCCCCTCTTTCTTGGGTTGGATACTCATTGTGTTCATATGTTCATCATAATTTTATGTTCTCTAAATTCATTTCTCTTCATCTTTAACAATTTTACTATATCAATCTAAAACGCCTATAACCACGATGACGTCCTTGGTTATATGAACTCCAGTTAATCGAGAGAAGAGAAGGACCTAGCGGTGAATCTCGATTAGCGGACCCATATAGTCAAAAACTAAGTTCATTACTCACGAGAGTAGTGTAATGGCTTAGGGATGTCCTGAGTGGAAAGTGTGCCGATTTTCATAAGAAACCAAATGGATTCTTACTAATTATGGTCAGCTAGAGATAAGCCGGAATGCCCGTTGTGACAGGGCGGGGGGAAAAACATAAACGGATTTCTCAAAGAGTTAGGACATAATTAGTATGAGAATACAAAACTACTTGCTTGATCGTGAGAAGTAGTAGTGTAGGCTAAAGCATACCATCCTTGTATAAAAATGAACCCTTAATCTAAAAGAGAGCATAAATGAATGATGAATATATGAATACTTGAGTCCCAATCCGGGAATTCCTTTAAAATAAGAGTTTTTCCTACATAAATAGCTTTTACTATCATTTCTATTTTAAGTGACAAACAAATTTTCCTACCCCCAATCATTTTATTCTTTACTTTTATCCAAAGCAAAAAAATATTTTTAGAATTAAGTT